>JBCNJP010000006.1:5282708-5423457 GCA_039602395.1 Deinandra increscens subsp. villosa | reverse complement strand
AATGAAAGAAATAAAAAATTACAGTTTAAATTCATAGAGCTTCAAATATTTCTTTGCATATAATATTTTATGTTATATTCATAAGTTTGTCATATGATATACGATAAATTATACATATTTTTAGGACAAATATACCCCGTAAATCGGTTTAATTCTGATCAACTAACATTAAAACAAGTCTATTTTGCTTTCTTTTTAGTTTTTCAGGTTAAACAAAGCTAAAATCACAAAAGGAACAAATTATGGTAAAAAACAAACTTTTAGAGTTTTTGACTTTGACCATGATTTTTTTATAGTTTTATTAGACTTTTACATTTATACCCCTTAACTTTTCTACTTTTATATTTTAGTATACTTTTATAGTTTTATATTTTCACCACGAGACTTTTAGACTTTTATGTTTTATACCCCTTAACTTTTTTACTTTCGTTACTTATAAGACTTTTAGCGTTTTTCGACTTTGGCCACGACTTTTTTATAGTTTTATACTTTGACCACATTAAAAAAATTTCTTACTTAAACTGACGGGTAAAAGGGTGGCACGCTGCGAAGCGCGGACGGGTCACCATCCTCTAACTTTTAAACTTTATTTATTTATTTTTTTGGTTTTTTCGTTTTTAGTATACTTTTATAGTTTTATACTTTCATCATACGCATCTTTTATACTTTTACGTTTTATACTCCTTAACTTTTTGCGTTCTTTTATTATTATACTTTTAGAGTTTTCGACTTTAGCCACGACTTCATTTATAGTTTTAATAGGTTAGTAACCCGTAAACTATACGGGTTGAATTTAGGTTCATAAATAAAATAAATGAAAGAAAAAAATTATGAGAAATTTGAAAAATATGAATGACATAATTTTTTTAATGCTTTTTTAAACTTTGGTTGAGTTCGTTCAAATTTAATAGCCATATAAACATGAATTTCGTTTATCATGCAATATATTCAAGGAAAAATGGATACTAATAATCCTAACTATTGTCTATTGACAAAAAATAATCTTACCTTCATTTTTGTACCAGGACTGTCTTATAAATGTATCATGTTTTTTCTAATAATCTTTTCCGTTAAAAAACTAACTCCGTTAGTACATGCTGACGCGGAGGATTAATATGTAAAATTATAAAGTTGAGGGACTGTTTTGTAGTTTATTTAAAATGTAATGAAAACAAAGAAAAAAAAGAGGAAGAAGAAGGTCGGTCACCAGTGACCTCCCCCTGCTGTCGTAGTTCACCAGCGACGGCCACCACCGTTCACCAGCCAACCGTCATCACCATCCATTAATCACCGCCACAGCTTCATCATCGATTCCGACCTGCTTAACAGTGGCGGCAAGAGTTGAGGACGATTAGGGTTCCGAACAACTTATTCGAACAGTTATGATAAGTCTTCTTCTCCTCTCTACTCGATACTGGCCGGAGTAGGGTGGTGGGGCTCCTCATAGAGGAGTGGCAGTTGATACTGCGTTGACATTTGCCGTCCAAAAAAAAAAGGTAGCCGTCGCTTTTGCTGTTCACAACCGAGAATCGAGGAGGGAGGTGGACTGGGAGGTCTCCGCCTCTGCTTGGCTCGCCGGAGGTTTAGAATGTCGGAGGGTCGCCGTTTGAGTGTGTCGGTCGCTGCTAGCTGGTAGTCACCAGGGGTCGTTAGAAAGTCGGCGGAGGGGTTGGGTAGCATTGGCGGTGTAGTGAAAGGAGGGAGGTGGAGGGTGGCTCGTCGGCCGATCGGAGAAGGAGCAAGGGGAAGTCGCTGGTGACAGACCTTTTTCTACCTCTTATTTTTCTTTGTTTTAATTACAATTTAAATAAACTACAAAACTGTCTCTCCACTTTAGAATTTTATATATTAGTCATCCACGTCAGCATTTACTAAACGAAAGATTATTAAAAACAACAAGGTACATTTATAAGACTGTTCTGATACAAAAATAAATGTAGGATTATTTTTTGCCAACAAACAATAATTATGATTATTAGTATCCATTTTTCCTATATTGAGTAATAACACTAATCATGTTTGAGCGATCTAATGTTTTATTTTTTATGTTGTAGTTTAGATTAGATAGTCGACCCTTTACTAACCCATATTGCCATGATCCTGATTTGCTGGTCGTAAAACACTAGGACTACCACCATTGTCATTTTAATTGTTGCAGCATAGTAATAAATTATCTTACAATAGTTAAGAAAAAAATAACGATTTGTTGATCATTACAATAACTATTTAATTAGAAATTTAAAATTTATAAAATGTATTTAATTAGAAATTAGAAATTTATTAGTTGTACTGTTGAACTTTATATGTGGAAAGTTATAATAAATGTTCGGAATTTGAATTTTGTAAAATATAAATTTAGAAGTTTTAAAGATCTCACAATTACATTATATTAAGGAAAAATGGATTTTAATAATCCTAACTATTCCTATTTGGCGCATAATAATCTCAAGTAATTTTTTGGCAAAAAACGATTCTTCTCTTACACCCTGTTATTTTTAATAAACCTTCCGTTAAAAAAACTAACTGTCGTGAGTCCTATCATACGTGGCTTCCTAGTGAGCAGATGATGTGGCTAATTTTGATGACGTGGATGATTTGGCCAAAAATTAATACTTATTAGATTATAACTAAAATTATTAAAATTATATATATTATATCTCCTCCCTCCCCACCGAGGTTTACAGCAATTCGACAGCAACCACTGTCGACCGACACTAGCACCGAAACAATCGCCATCAACCATCACACATTTTCATTTTATATATAACAACAATCGGACACCGACAACCACTGCCGACCCACAATACCACTCATGGATCTCCGCCGGAGACTCCTTCCAAGGCCTGCATCCGCCACCGCCTTCAACCACCACCAAAATGTTGCCATCACGAACAACGAAAATCGATCATCCTCGTCCAATGTTGACTGGTCGCCGTCGCCGGTTCCTAAAGCGTCGGATGCGTTACCTCTTCCGTTATACCTAATCAACGGCATTTTCTTCACTTTGTTTCTCCGTTTCCCTCATTGCGTCGTTCATCTACCTCCTAGGGTTCTTTGGCATCGATTTTGTTCAATCGTTTACCACCATCGCGCATGACGAATATGACAGTTTTGTACGCGCGGTTTCCTTTCTTTTTGCTCTACATCTCGCCATCGTCGTCGGCGGTGGCGGTTTTCCATCCGGAGCTCGCCGGAGATTGTCGGAGCTCCTCAGCCGCCGGTCTCTCTATATACATATATAAAGTGTGTGTTTGTGTTTGGATGTAAGATTAGAGGAGTGTTTGGATGTAGGATTAGGGGTGTTTGGATAAAAAAATACATGTAGGAAAAGAGGCGACACGTCATCGGCTGAATGGGATGCCACGTAGAACTGAACTAATGTCCGTTTAAAAAAGGGACGAATGGTTTATTAAAAATATAAGGGTGTAAAGGAATGATTGTTTTTGGCCAAAAAGTTACTTGGGATTATTATCCGCCAAATAGGAATAGTTAGGATTATTAAAATTCATTTTTTCTTATATTAATAATAAATTTAATATTTATTAAATGTAATAGTGAATTTTATATGGAGAAAGTTAAAGTAATAATTATGTAATTTTGAATTTTTCAAAATTTAAGTTTAGAAATTTTAAAAGATTTGAAGTTCATTTACATTTAGTTAGAAATTTTAAATTGATTAAATATAAGGTTTAATTTTATATTTAGAAAATTGAAATAATACATTGAATTTATTTTAAAAAATTTATATTGATTTAATCTAGTGTTAACATGTGGACATGATGATGTGCAGGCTCTAGAAAAGGGACAAATGACAGATATTTTATTGTTTTATTAGTATTAAAGATTAAAGATTAAAGATACTTCAATTACACTAAAACTTTTTAAAACTGACAGGTAAATGAGTGACCCGCCGCGAAACAAAAGACGGATCACCAACTTATTATACATAAAAAGTGAACTTTGTAATGTTTTGAAAAATCTTATTTAAAAAAAACAAAAAGATAAAACTGAAGAACTGAAAAAACAAACTTTCGTTTTTTTGACAATGTACTATAATGAATGTTTCTGCAAGGTTTTAAATATTACTTTTACAAGTTTTTAAATAGTAATTTGAATAAAAATGTGAAAACCAGTTCCACTCAAACTGGCTTGTACCCGGTCTAAATCAATTCGTATCGTGTAGCGGTTTCAATATGGAAAATCGGTTCATAAACTGAAACCGTTTTTGGATGAAATTAACCAATTTTAACTTTCTTTGAAAAAACATATTTATAAACCTCTAATTTATGACCCGACAATTTGAGGGAGAAAAAAGAAAAAAAATGGGAGTGATAATGGTGTTGGGAAGATTTGGAATATAAATGGATTGTAAACTACGTTTTACATAAATATTAAAGGTCCCACTCCAGCACTAGAATTTAGAGTTTTAGACTTTTGGGTTGGGCGGAATAGTGGGTTTCCACTCGGATGTCCTGCTTTTAGGCTCCATTAAATAAACCTGCTATACATTATTAGCCTCCTAAAGTTTCCTTTTGTCACCTTTTGTTATAGTACCCATAACTTTAGTACATATTATATAAGATTCATTTTATGTTAGCTTATTGTATATGTATCTTTGTTTGGACGGTTGATGATACCATACAACGCTAAAAAACCGGTACGTGATAAATGGTCATGTAACTTCTATCGTGTGTTAGTATTGGCTAAAAAATAGTGTGGCGTGAGTAAATGTTGATACGGAATTACCAAGTCAGGTATCTCATTTGCTACAAACCAGAGGACTTCAGCAATGTCAGATCTATCGGTAAAGGTTGGCGTCATGACGTCGTTGGTAATCCCTCAATGAATATCCATGGGGAACCAAAAGTGGCTAAAGACTTTTCTGATAGATTAGCGACACAAGTTAGTGAAAAACACCGACAAATTACGCACCAACAGCTACTCACAAACCCTAACTCAAGTCCTAGGTTAAAGCCAAATGGTATTGGAATGATGGTTAGAACTTGTAATCCTTGAGGTCTCAAGTTCAAACCTGACTCAAGAGGGTTTTTCTTAAGTGGTGTGTTTCCTCCTTGATGGTGTTCTTGGGTGAGTCAAGCCTGGAGTGTCAGATGCATTATGAAAGGTTGCAATCCATTTCAGAAGACTCACTCGGGTATTCAAGATTTGGGGGTAGTTCAAACACCATTAAAAAAAGAGAGTCTCACGTTAATAAACACAGATACACAACAATTCACCAACTTTTTATTGATAACCAAGAAAATATATCCATAAGATTACCAATTGTGTTATATAAACCTCAACTTAGCTTCATATATATATGCTAAGTGTATTATAATCTAATTAGGAACTAAAACCAGCTTTAACCGACTTATTATATAAATATATGATTCATAAAACGACGGCTTCCTCTAGAGATGCACTGTTCATTCTCGTGTACAAATTCTTTAGCTTGATGTACAAATTCAACATTGAATATATATGTTACGGAGATTCTTAACACGTGTCTTTTAAATTTACACTAGCTAGCGAGATTCGCGCGTTACGCGAAGCGGTGTAAACTCCTTCGACAATGGGTCAAAGGTTGAGCTTAGTATTTTGAACTCAAATTAAAGAAACATGAAAGTCAATAAACACACCTTGGATATAATGATCCTAAATTTAAACAAACACATCTAAACAAACACAAAACTAAAAGCATATAAGACAATATATAAGTGATGTTGGGCTGTTTTCACTTTGTGAAAGTCAAATTGTTGGCCAACTATGTTTTAGCTGCCGAGAGTTAAATCACAAACAGAAAATCCATGTTCTTATACAAGATAATTAGGCAAATGACAGATAGAAGATACCTGTTCTTGTGGAACATAAATAAGCAACAAAATACAAAATATTCATATAGATATTATATAAAGTCAGCTGCTGGCCCTTAGAGTAAGTCATTTTCTTTACATTGAAGACACATACGATGAACATCTTTCGTACATATTACCTGAACAAAAGTTTGGCACTACCCAAAAGCACATCCTAGAGCTTGATGTTCATTTATGTGTCCCCTTAACAAAAGCTACTTTCGCTGTTTACATATTCAAAAGTGCAGGCGGCGTCCACTTCTGCAATAGTCCCTTTAAAGGTTTCATTCTATGGGGTGACCCGCTTTGTGCTCCCCTTGTCGCCTTCATCATCTGCTAATGACAATTGTTTGGTTATTATTGTTGTTTATTAAATCCTGAACATTAACTACTTCCTAAAATTCTTATCATATCTAAGTGTAGTAATGTCATTATAGTGGAGGCGAACCACAACCACGACCATATATAGAATCATGCCCAAATTTGATTTCATTGCCCTACACAAATTTCAAACTCTATAAAAAGCTTTCTAACAGATATTCAGGACACTGATTTTTCTGAAATTAAAAAACAACACATGATCACCTAGTTCACCCTATGTATACCTTATTTTCTGAAATTAAACCCCCACCTGTATATCTCCGCCCCAATCCCTGCTAACACGAAACACAAAACTTAGAAAATCGTATGAAAGAAAGTAATTTAATCAAACATCACAGGAGAGCAATGATGAAACTCATATAATTGGTTAAACATTGAAAACAATAAAGCCCTGTCAGCTTAGTTAAACACCTAGAAATCTAAAAATTGGCCTAAAAACCTCAAAGGCATATAAGCCAACAGTTGGTATGTGTTTAGGCAATTTCAATGTATAATGACACTTGAAGAAAGTAACCTCCAGTTAAACATATGACATAAACCCACGTCGTGTCAATATTGGTTGGCCTTAATGAACCGCCTATAGAACCATAATAAGAGAGTAGAAACATATATAAAAACCATGATGCATAAAGTGTATGTACACAAAGTATATGACTATTTTAACATTTTACTAAAAAAATTATGTTAACCTTAGGTGTTTTACATGCTCCATCCGTTTGTGGACTATTCTCGTTGATAAAATCTAGATGGAGCTGTCGGTGGAGAAAAATGACGAGCAGAAAAAGGGGGAGGAATCTGGACGAGTAATGGAGAAAGTTAATGATGAACTTAGTGTTGATTTTCAATTGAAAAGTTAAGTACCTTCGTTTTCTGTGGCAGGATCAAAATTTGGGGATTCTACGACTTCGAGTTCCAAATTTTCGATCCCGGCGAGACGGTTGGATAAATCTGCTTAGTATGGTAAGACGCGTAGAAACGTCATAGATGAAGTATCGGAGGATGAGGAATTTGATCGGGAGTTTCTTTTACGAAACAAGGAGTTGTTGAGGTCGTTTAAGAAACAACAGGAGTTGGTTAAAGGAAAGCTTGTTGATGCTAATGAAGAACGTTTGCTTGTTTATAAGGATAGCGCTAAATCTGTGAACAAGGATTTACGGGATACGAATTTCGAAACGGAGCGACGACGAGAGGATGATAGCTATCAAGATGAATATTTTGCAGATAAACAGTATTCGGAAAATGAAAAAACTCGAGGTATGGTTTTAACATCTATTTATAAGGTGTGATTAAGTGAATGTCTTATGATTAGATGCGTTAATAAGATAGATATATATATATATATATATATATATATATATATATATATATATATATGTTTTTTAGTAGTTTTATAATCATTTGTTTATTTTAACATGATAATTTTTGTGAGAATGGTTGGCAGATATAATAATTCCATATAAGCCAGTGTCTATGACATCACAGTCTAAGTTCGTTAAATGGATCGCTAAGACTAATTTTCCAAAAAAATTGAAAATGCCGACAACGGTTAGTAAGTATGGTGGTTTGACTGATCCAGACGATCATGTGTACGAGTTTTACACCGCAGCACGGCTGGAGGTATGGTCAGAAGAGACGTGGTGTCACATGTTTGTGCAGACATTTACGGGATTGGCCAGGGTTTGGTTTGATGCACTTCCGCCTGGTGGGATTATGATTTTTGAAGATTTACGTGTTAAATTTTTGAGACAGTTTAATCAACAAAAACGTTGTATTAAGGATACGACAGAAGTTCATAACATACGACGACGAGATAATGAGAATATCGAGGACTTTGTTTCGCGATTTAACAAAGAAAGTATGAGAATTGTGAGAGCTGGTGATCAGCTGAGGATATCTGGTTTTTGTCATGGAGTTAGAAATTCTCAGTTGGTGGAAAAATTGCATGAACATTTACCTACATCCATGGAGTCGTTAATGGATCGAGTTAGGGCTTTTGTAAGAGGAAAAAATGCATGTAGCAATATGTGGGATATAGAGAATCGGAAGTTCCAAGGGAAGAGTAATTCCACGGCTCAGAATGTCAAAAATAATGGTCCCATGCGGAGTACTCAGCGTAGTGGGGCGTGGAACCGATGGAATAGAGCACCAGGTGGAAGGGATGGTCAATTTGGTTATCAACAGCGGGGTAGTTACTATAATAATAACAGATATGGGAAGTATATAGAATTGATAAAGACACCAAGTGAAATTTTAGCTACAGAGCAAGTAGATCTTCCAGTTCCGGCAAGGCAGCGACCAGCCTCGAACAAAAATTTTAAAAAATATTGTGCATACCATCAAGATAAAGGTCATACTACAGATAGTTGTTTTGTCCTGAAAAGAGAAAATTGATAAAGCTGTCAGGTCGGGAAAATTGGGACATCTGGTGAAAGTTATTCAAGGAGGAAAGCAGGATAATAAAGTTGTACCAGTACACATGGTAAATTTGCGACAGAAAGTTTCAGTGGAGAGAAATGTAAGAGGAAAAGTAATGGAGATGCCTGGGTGGATGTGTCAAGAAATAACCTTTCCACCAATACGACAAGATGTTGCAACTGAGGAGCCAGTGGTGGTAACTGCTCAAATTGGGGGATTAAAGGTGCATAGGGTATATGTTGATTGCGGTAGTGCTATAGAAATCATGTATGAGTCTTGTTTTCGGCAGTTCAGTTTGGACGTTCGGGGAAAGTTGGTAGTGTCCAGTACACCTTTAATTGGTTTTCCGGGTGAAATGGTTAGACCTATGGGGGAAATTACTTTGGCTATGACATTCGGGCATGGAGGTTGTACAAGAACCTTGGATGTTAAATTTTTGGTGGTAAGGGCAACATCTGTTCATAATGTGATTTTGGGTAGACCGTTGTTGCGAAAGTTGGGGGCGGTAATTTCGGTTGTCCATGGTATGATAAGGTTTCCTACTCCAATGGGAAATGCTACAATGATCTCTGATGCATGTGTTAGGATAATGGAGGTAAGGGCGGAAAAAGATGATGGAGGGGTCATTCTGAGGGTAGACCAGAAAGTGAGGAGCGAGGAGATTTTGTTAAAAAAATGGGCAATAAATAGTAATTTTCCAGAACAAAAAATACAAGTAGGGGATGCTGTTCAGGGGCACATGCGAAAACAATTGTTTGATTTATTGAAAGAAAATGTTGGGGTTTTTGCATGGCAGCCTTCGGATATGACGGGGGTGCCGAGGGAGTTGTCTGAACACTATTTGAATGTGTATCCAGATAGAAATCCATATCATCAGTATAAGCAAGGGGTGGACGTGGAAAAGGCAGCTGTGGTAAAGGAGGAAGTTGATAAATTGGTGGAAGCAGGAATTTTAAGGGAGGTACAATACCCAGCTTGGTTGGCTAATTCAGTTTTGGTAAAAAAAACCGGATGGGTCATGGAGGATGTGCATCGACTTTAAAGATTTGAATCATGCATGTCCCAAGGATTGTTATCCTCTTCCGTAAATTGACACTAAGGTTGATGTGTTGGCAGGCTATGGTCGGAAGTGCTTTTTAGATGCATATAAAGGTTATCATCAGATCCAGATGGCAGTTGAAGATGAGGATAAGACGGCCTTCATAACCAGGGAAGGGACATTTTGTTATATGAAGATGCCCTTCGGGTTGAAAAACACAGGGGCAGCGTACCAGCGTTTAATGGATAAAACATTTCAGCCTCAGGTAGGAAGGAATCTAGAAGCATATGTAGACGTCATAGTGATAAAAAGTAAGACACAAGAGGCAATGATTTCAGATATAAAGGAAACGTTTGATAGGTTGAGTTCTATAAACATGAAATTGAATCCAAAGAAATGTTCTTTCGGAATGGAGTCTGGAAAATTTTTGGGGGTTTTTGTGTCTAAGGAAGGGATTCAGGCCAGTAGAGATAAAGTAGAAGCAATAATCAACATGCGATCTCCAACATCAGTTAAGAAGGTGCAGGTATTAAATCGAAGGATGGTAGCCTTACACATATTTTTAGCAAAGGCTGCGGATATGTCTTTGCCGTTTATGAAGGTATTAAAAGATTACTCGGGGAAGAGTGAATTTTGTTGGACACAGGAGGCGGAAGATGCGTTCGCCAAATTAAAGGAAGTACTGGTAACACTTCCGACGCTTACTGCACCAGAGCAAGGGGAACATCTTCATATGTATATTGCAACTTCTGATGGAGCGGTGAGTGCAGTGTTGTTAACAGAAAGGAGCAAAAAACAAGTTCCCATTTATTATGTTAGCAAAGTATTAAAGGATTATGAAGGGCGATATCCCCCTTTGGAAAGATTGGTTTTAGCATTGGTAGTAGCAACACAGCGGTTACGAAGATATTTTCAGGCACACTGTGTAGAAGTATATACTGCATTTCCTATAAATCAAATTTTAAGAAGACCGGAAATGTTCGGAAGGTTAGCAAAGTGGGCTATTGAATTGGGGCAATTTGACATTGTATTCAAACCAAAAGTATCGATAAAAGGGCAAGTTGTAGCTGATTTTTTGGCAGAAATCCCACACGGCGAAGAAGGTGAGTCTGTAGTACAGGATACGGAAGATGGTGATCCCCTATTGAGGTTGTACACAGATGGATCCGTCGGAAGTGACGGATCTAGGGCAGGTAAATTTTATGATAAAATTCTTAAAGTATGGTGATTTCAAGTAATATATTTGTTCATTAATATTTTGCGGCAATGCAAATATTTTAAGTAATATGAATGCAGGTTTAATGTTGGTAAGTCCGAAAGGGGATGAATTGACACATGCGTTAAAGTTTAACTTTGACACCTCTAATAATGAGGCGGTGTATGGGGCGTTCTTAGCAGATTTATAAAAATATCAACTGAGCTGACTCTTTTGTTTGTTTTTTCTTATACAAAGTTTGATCAATAGGGAAGTGTTTTTATAAAACAGGTTTGCGTTTGGCCAAGCAGTTAGGAGCTAAGCGAGTGTTGGCTCATGTAGATTCTTTGCTGGTTGCTAATCAAATAAATGGTGATTATGAAGCTAAGGGTGTGAACATGGCTCTTTATTTGACACAAGCGAAGAAAATGATCGGGGAGTTTTTGAGCTGTGAAGTAATATACGTACCAAGATCTCAGAATAAGAAGGCAGATGTGCTTAGCAAATTGGCTTCAACTGCGTTCAAACATTTGGCTAAGGAAGTTCATGTGGAAGTACTGGAAAGTCCATCTGTAACAATGAAGGTAGTGTCAGACGTGCAAATATCGCAAGGAACTTGGATGGATGCCCTGGTCACATACTTTAAAGATAATATTTTACCGAATGATAAAGGTGAAGCCAGGAAGGTATATGTAAACTCCTTTCAATATCAATTCCAGGATGGTGTGTTGTATCGCAAAACTTTTCTGGGACCGCTATTGCGATGTTTAACGATGGATGAGGTGTTGCATGTGACGAGAGAGGTGCATAGTGGAATATGTGGGAGTCATGCAGGTGCACGATTGGTGGTGTCAAAGTTGGTAGGGTTAGGTTATTATTGGCCGGGGATGCATAAAGTTGTTACGGATGAACTTCGGAAGTGTGATGAGTGCCAGAGGCATGCTCCTGTGAGTCTAAAGTCCAAGCATGTGATGGTGCCAGTAACGTCTGCATGGCCCTTCCAAAAGTGGGGAATTTACATAGTGGGTCCTTTCCCAGAAGCTGCCGGAAGGGTAAAATTCTTGGTTGTTGCTGTGGAATATTTCACAAAGTGGGTAGAAGCTAAGCCATTGGCTTCGATTACTGGGCAGCAAATAAAAAAATTCGTGTGGGAGCATATAATATGTCGGTTTGGTTTACCTTTGTGTATTGTGTCTGATAATGGAAAGCAATTTGCTGATAATCCCTTCCGAGAATGGTGCGAAGAGTTATCTATTTTACAAACCTTTACGTCGGTGGCCCATTCTCAAGCCAATGGACAGGTGGAACGGATGAACAGAAGTATTGTGGAAGGTATAAAAATGAGATTGGAAAAGATAGGAGGAGGATGGGTGGATGAATTATTACATTTGCTATGGTCGTTGAGGACTATGCCTATATCAAGTAATGGCGAGACACCTTTTAGCTTGACTTATGGAACGGAGGCAGTTATTCCTGTGGAAGTGGGTGTTCCGACAAAAAGAATAATGGAGGTAGGTGATAATGAGAAAAAATTAAGAGAAAATTTGGATATTTTAGAAGAACGCAGGGAAGTGGCAGCAATTCGAGAAGCGAAGTATAAGCAAAGTATGGCTAGATACTATGATAAAAATGTTTAAAATTTTCAACTCAAGGTAGGAGATTTGGTACTACGAAACAATGAAGCAAGCAGGGTGTTGCCTGGTGGTAAGTTATCGCCACATTGGGAAGGACCGTACCAGATTCTGGAAGTGTTGGATAAAGGATGTTATGTGTTGGGTAACAATGATGGAAGTATCATCCTAAGAACTTGGAATGGGGTGCACTTGCGAAGATATCGAATATAGTGTGAACTATCTTAAAAGGTGTAACATGTTCTAAGGAACAGGGGGAATATGGGATATTTTGTAATTTTGGAAAGGTTATAATAAATGCTATGTTGATGATTTGATACGATTGCATGTTAATATGAAATTTTGTAGGTTGGATGAAGGAAGTTGTTCACCTGTAAAGAAGTTGATTTCTGTTGTAAAAAAAAGGGAAAGTAAGGTCATGCTAAGTTGTTAGATACAACCATGTTAAACCTTTACAATGGCTAAGTCTGTAATAATAAAGTGATAATTATATGACCATGCTATGAACTGAATAAGTCTATTAAACGCAAGACCAAGTTGTGATTTAAACATTTAAATGTTTAAAACAAAGCTAAGTTGTACTATACAACCATGCAATTGCTCGATTGAGTACAATTCAGGGGTAAGGTTTTCTCCCTAAGAGACTGTTGAGTCTATATGGAAAAAGATGTCAAATACATCCAACCATAAGAAAGGAACCCAGGTTATAAACATTCTCTAGTTTAGAGAAAAAATTAAACTAGGTTTTTAGAATAAAAAGTGCCAACATAAACCCTTCCGATAAAGAATAAAAGCAAAATCATAAGCAATCATATTACAAGTACTAGGAAGGTTCAGATAGCATAGCAAAGAAAGTGGAAGGGCCTACATGAACCCTTCCAACAGGTCCAAAGTATGATGTTTTGTGTACATGCCCATTACATAACCAAAATATTGTCTTTAAGAAAGGTTTAAGAACCTTATTAGCTAGTGAAGGAAGCAAGGGATCACTAACCAGTGGAAGATCCTTCAGGGTTTTCTAGGGTGACTTGAATGTTGTCCAAAGGTAGGATCGCCATTTCTGCTAAGGAATCGATAAAAGGAAAGTGGAGTTCATTGAAAGCATTAGAAGCAGTGGCGAAGGATGCGTCAGCAAAAGCATCAAATGCAGGGACTTTTTCATAGTCAAGATCATTTCCAGCAAGGAAGTATAATCCCGCCTTGATACCTTCATTAAAACCACAAGTGTTTGTGGCGTTGATCATGTTGCCCAGAGTATTCTTAAGGGAATCACTGGAAATCACCTTCCTCACTATACCCCTTACACATGCGGTTAGTAGCCAGGTCTTTTCATTCTTTAAAGCTTCACAAGCATGTGCCAGGGAGGCCTTTTCACTGGTTAGTGTTTTTTCTTTGTGATTAAATTCTTCACAGCTCTTGTTGAGACTTTCCTGCAGGAATTTCAGCTGATCCGAGTGACGAGCTTCATTGGCTTTCAGTTGGTTCAATTATGATGAATAAATAATATAAAAAATGATAATATATTATAAAGTAAAACTAAGAAAGCAGGTGTGTTTACATAAAAAAGCAGAGTTGTATAAAATGTTACCATAAAGAGAATTCTGAATCAGGCGAGCTTGGGCAGCATTCTCAGTTTTGAGTTGGTCAATAGTGGCTTGAGATGAAGACTGGAGATCTGCAAGGGCTTTTTGAGTAGCACGATGGTCATTCTGATGGTTCCTCAACAAAGTCTCAATGTTAAGCTTCTCTTGGGTGAGTTTGGAAATATTGGCTTTCATTGATTCAACTGTTGCTGGAATGTCTGGAAGGGATAAGACTCTTCGCAGATATAGATGGAGGTGGAAGTGACATATTCTCAGCTTTAGCTTCAACTAAAACCCATCGGCAGTACAGTTCAGGAATCAAGTTTTGGTCTCTCAGCATAATTCATCATAATTCGAGTGCTAAAGTGCGGAGCAGGAATTTCTTAAAGAGCCTTAATATCATGAGGAGTACTTTGATGAAAGAACAGGCTCCTAGCAATGGATGGGTCTGTAAAGCTGTCTCGATTGGTCAGGTTCCAGGAAGGGGTAAATAGCTCATCAAGGTGAGACTGAGAAGATTTTCTTGACAATACTTCTTTCATTTCTTTCTTGAGCTACTCAGTAGTGGGGTTAAGGAAGGGGCAGAAGGAAGATGTCGGAAAAGGTAGAGAGGAAGGTGGAGGTGGAGCCTGAAAAGTGGGTAATGGTTGGATGGTTGATTCGGAAGAAGTACATGTTTGCTTGCCTTTGTCAGTGAGTGATGGAAATGATGGGAAGTCGGTTGTGATGTAAGGAGAGGTGTTAATGTAATCACTAACATTGAATGTGTCCGTGACAAGGTGAGAAAAGCTGGGAGGACTGGAGGTGTGAATAAGAGGGGATTCAGGATCGGAAAGTTCTTAGTGCTCCGACATTTCACCTTCCAGATGGTCGGAAAGGGAATCTAGAGCAGAAGAATGAGAAGGTACCTTTTGAATGCGGGGTGATTTCCTTGTCCTTCGAGAATTACTGGCATCGGAACATTTTCCTTGGTTAGGCTTGGCAGGATGTTTCTTCCTTTTGTTTTGAGCAGCAGGTGCAAAGGTTGCTTCTGGGGTAATCATTGGAGGCACGGTAAGGTCTACGTCCACCAGGGGAGTTGTAGGAAGGGAACTGCCTGAGGGAGCTTCATTAACAGGGGAGTTAACTACTGGAGTGCTAGTGTTGGATGGGACACTGGTGTTGCTTAGTTGTACTCCAGAAAAACTCTTTAGCTTCAGAACATTTGAGAGGTTCATTTCTGTAAACAAAATGCAAAGGACAATAAGTATGGTAAAATTTGCTGAACATGAATAATGTGAAAAGTAAATTAAAAAGTTGAGCGAATGCTCACCCACTCCGTCCACATGGAGGATGGGACGCAAGTGTGGATGAGGAAACTGTTTGCTAATTTGAGCAACAACTAAAATTTCTTCAGGGTATATTCTGATAGGATGGACGAATTTGCTAAGACAAGTAAAATTGTGGGCATCAGTTTCCTCTTTCTTAGGCGGATCGTCATGAACGGTATCTTCTCTTTTACGCCACTTTATCTTCTTAGGAAAACATGAATCATCGCGAAAGATAAAATTTTGTTTCCAGTAGCGGTTTTTGGGAAGTTTTTTGTCATGAAGGGGGTCAAGTTTCCTTCTTTTCTCAAAAGTGTACCAGTCACCGGACATGGTAATCCGGTAAAAGACACAAAACATAGACAAATCTGGTATAATGTCAAGAGCCCGGCAAGAAATTTCGAAATGATTTAGAGTACTGAGTCCAAGGGGGTTACATTGGGAGATGTGGACCTTGAAAATTTTTAGGGTTTCAATTAAAAAGGGGGAGAAAGGAATGCGATAATTTGCAACACGAATTGTGTCTAAGTACAACCCTATTTTCCCTTTTGGGAGAGGACTTATCGGAGTTTTCGCCGGAGGAATAACGGGATGAAGATTTTGAGGAATGTGATTAGATGCAGTTGAAAAACGTAAATTGGGAGAGAATTTCTTGAGAAACAGTTGAAAAACATAAATGCATGTCGTGTTTAGATGGCTTAGAAGGAGGAGCCATGTGAAAGAAAGAAGAGAACACTAACCTGTAAGATGATCGAAGGCGATACTTGAAGAATTTCCGGAAAAATTGCAGAGAGGTTTTCGTAAATTTTTTGGGGAGAAGAAGGTAATGAATAATGAAGAAGTAAAGTGTTTATATAATTACGGAAATTAAAGGTAAAAATAAAAATGAAAAACCGTTTTGAAAACTGTCTAATCAAGTCAAAATCTCATGATGAGTATGTATAGTACAGTTAGTACAAGTGGATAAGCACGAGAAACGGTTGGGTAACGGAAGTGAACCATAGTCTATTAACTTAGCATGGTTATGTGGCAGTTAATAGACTAGGGGGACTTGATGATATTATATAGGTGTCGGATGTGTACACATCTGACACCACTACAATTACGTCCCTTGCTGTTGAGATATCGCAGGTGACAACCAGGAGTCAAGGATGACACTTCCTTAGAAACACGAAGAATGGCACTTGCGGAGCAAGTGATGAATGGGCAGACCAAAGCGCAAGGACACAAGACTCCTATAAATAGAGCGATAGTTGACAGAGTTAGGGATGTTATCATTTTACACCTTTAGCTATGTGTAGTCTGAAGTGTCTGTAATCAATATAATCCATTCACTTTTCGATTATAACGTGATCATTTCTACTCCTTTATCTGATCTCCATTTAGATATCATTCGGCAATTACGTTGAGGAATATTTGTTTCTTCACTCCACAAACCCAGGATGAGAAATGGTTCATACCTTTAACTCCATTAAAGAGATTAATAACATCATAATTTTCATCCCATCTACAGATTGCACAGTGTATGGTTGTCCACTATGCATAGAAAGGTTCATACTTCTTTACAGTTTATAAAAAAATCAATACCATCAAAGAATAAAAAATAAAAAATCATCACATAGAAAGTGTAGCAATGACGAATACGAATACTTTAAAGAGTTAAAGACATGTAGAAAACTGTCATTTATCTAATCTAGTCAAAGGAGTCTTAACACAATCAATGTTATAATCTATAAGCTGCAACCTGAAGTGGTAAAAAAATCAACAATAACTAACAGAACATTATTTAATCAAATTAGATGAAATGAAGAGGGACAAACCAAATTTTCTGGTGATCATATTGAATCTTTGACTTCATTGCTGACTTTTCAAGTTTCTCTTATGTAACCAGCGAGCAATATACCATTTCCATTTAGATGAGGTTTGCTTCCTCCACCCACCTAAATAACACGTACACTCAACTTTGTTACAAACAAAAAATACAGTTAAATAAGCCTTATTCTTAAAATCAAAGCATTCTATTTAAGAATAAAAATGATGACCTTACATCTAAAACTATTAATCGTATAAATATAAACAGTAGGAAATTGAATGAAAATAATTAGCAAATATAAAATCAACTACACTTAGGTCGTGTTTGGCGTGCCATAAGCTAGCTTATAAGCTAGCTTATTGGCTAGTTTTTTACGTTACCAAACGGGGCTTTTGAAAAAAAAAACTAGTTTTTTTAAAAGCTCTGTTTGGTAATGTCAAAAAACTAGCTTATAAGCTAGCTTTTGAAAAACTACTTGGAGTAGCGTTTCAACTAGCTTTTATAATATTTCCAATTTTACCCTTCCCTAACTAATTATTTATATTTTGTTTTTAAAATTTTAATTTATTTATATACATTTACTTTTATGTCATTTTATATTTTTCAGCTAGCTTATCAACTAGTTTTTACCAAACGTTATTTTTTATCACCTAGCTTATAGTTTATCAGCTAGCAGCTAGCTAATCAGCTAGCTTATCAATTAGTGCGCCATACACAGCAAACGGCACAAAATAAAACAACTACATGCATCGCTAATTAATTAGGTCCTCAAGAAAATAAATAATGTTTATAAAAGAAACAAACAACCAATATAAAAGAAGCAAACAACCAATTTCACATCAATGAACGAAAAAAATCTTCAATGGACATAAGATTGCAACAAACACCGATGATAATTAGGAGAATTGAAATTGAATATACAAATTCGAAATTCAATTACCGGTTTTTTCAGTCAAATAACAAAACTGATTTGGGAAGACCTAATTAATCCATACCTTAAATCAAAACTAAGCAAATTGGTGTAGTGGTAATGGAATGCTGAACGCTACAGCGTTCGATTTATTCTTGCAATTCAATAAACCCTTACAAACATTAATAAAGTTAAAGAGTGTGTTCATACTTAGGGAACATCAGAAGTGCCAAAAGCCACAACAGTGCAAATAATCAACCCCAATATCATCTCTATTAGGACTTCGTTCATACCTATAGATCGATCGGATATGGTATGGTGGCGTGAATGACCAGAAACCTCCACGTGTAGAGTAAAAAGTTATAATCAGTCTTCGTTCAGCGGAAAGGAGATTGGTATGGTGGTACGGGTATGGTATGATGGCGTGAATGACTAGAGACCTCCACGTGTAGAGTAAAAAGTTATAATCAGTTGTACATGATGTTTGGGAAGATGTACCTACACGTTTTTTAATCAAACATGACCCACAACGAAGACTTTGTTTACCGGTCATTGAAGATGAGGACCAGGTTAGGTTTATTGTTTCTCGCTGCCGGTGAACACCATCAAGGGTTGTGCGCACTGCTACTGTTGTTTCCGGAATCACTACTTTAGGTTCCTTACCACCTCAATAAAGCCTCATATCGCCATCACCGTACCTTGGTTCCATCCCTCTCCTCTGTTTAATTTAACCTAAACAAAAATCGAACACAGATCTTAAGAGCAAAATAGAAAAAGGAAGGCAAAATACAAAAAGGAAGAACAAAAGTACTTGCTGGATTCAGACTGTGCCTTAGCTCCTTTAAATGTCTCTCTTCACAAACACATCTTTCACTTGACCACATCTGATGCAACTCCCAGGGATTAGGAACGGGGTGGTGGGATAAATGATTGTCTGATTTAAACAACAATACTGAGGGCATGCATGTAAGAAGGACTGGAGGAGTGTTGATTACATTTATCTTACCTTGGGGGCTAGAGAGACTATGTTCTTTTATCTTGTGGGCCAGACAAATTGAGCTTTCCGTCAATTAACGGAACCAAAGAAGACAAACATGAAAAACATTTCTTATGCATAAAACAGTGGTACATTATGTTTGGAAGTAGGTACACGGACATGGAAAGCCTATTTATGAAGTTTCATTTTGTTAATAGGGGTAATTTGAGACTTCCTAGAGACTTTCTAGAAGGAGCACATCTTTACAGTTGTCCATTTGATTAAACCAATAGTTCAGATGCTTTTGATCCTTCTTTTTTCTTATCAATTTCAAGACACGTATCAATTTATCTGTCTCAACGGACATTTGTTGTTTGGCTATACTATACACGTGGATAGTTCTCTCTT
The DNA here is from genome assembly GCA_039602395.1 of Deinandra increscens subsp. villosa. Taxonomy (NCBI): domain Eukaryota; kingdom Viridiplantae; phylum Streptophyta; class Magnoliopsida; order Asterales; family Asteraceae; genus Deinandra; species Deinandra increscens. Next base: position 5,403,947 of record JBCNJP010000006.1, on the reverse strand, counting down.
AGTGACTTCAAGATGTTGTTCCTGAGGGAGGCGTGGACTCCACCTTATTCCCTCCTGTTGCTTCCGAGTTCCCTATAATTTACTCAACCAGAAAAGCTTAGCAACTGTATAAGATTCACATAAAATCCATACCATCCCAATATCTTACATGATTGTTCAGTCTCTCTATCTTCTCTCTCTAAAACAAATTCTTCTGCCTTTCATCACACTACCGGAGCAAAAATCTTAGAGAGTGGGCACTTCTGCCTCCGATGAAGAAAGAAAGGTGTGAGCGGGGGATGGGGTTGTTGTGGTCTCCGGTAATGTTGAGGGATAACGGATCTGGGTTGCTGGCAGTCCAATAGCGTGAGATCCAGATGTAATATCCATTAAAGATCCAAAACCCCAAACTGATTTTTGAGGGGTGATGCTTAACATGGAGTTGAAGAGGTGCTTCAGTGTTTGTTTAATGACGTTGCGCGGTGGCGAAAATCAGGTGGCTGTGGCGGAGATGATCGGAAACGGTGGATCTAGAAGCCCTGTATCATAGGGGCATCAGGGGTGAAGTTTAATTTCTTTCCTCAACTCATCGTAGGGGCTAAGGCTGGGCGGTATCGTGGGCTATCGTGGGCGGCTTGGTGCTGCTGCTTCGCTGCTCCACGCAGTTTCGATACCGCCTCTCCCATGCTTCATGTTGCTGCTCCATTTTCCAAGCCTTCATGGCTTACCCAAGCAGCGCGTTTTCAACCGTTGCCACCTACCAATGGCTACTAGCCAACGGCTATTAGCATTATTGTTTTATTTTCTTTTCAATTTTCTACCCTATATATATCAACATTTTTTACAAAAACTTCATACCTCTATATCTATATTCTTTCATATATATACTTTCTTTAAATATTATAATGGATCATTTGGGAATTATTTTACCACCTGAAATGGTTAGTTCGTCTACCAGTTCTGATGGTTCGTACGAGGATGCGATCGCGTATCTTAACCATTGTGTGAACGCCATTCAACAAGATGAACAAGAGCTCACGGGTCCTCGACGGAGAAATAGAATTTTCCGTGACTGGGAAAGCGGTCATCAACGCTTGGTCAAACTATATTTCTCCGATGCTCCCCGTTACCCCGAAAGTATTTTTAATGATAGATTTCGAATGTCTAAGCGATTGTTTTTGAAAATTGTTAGCGATGTCGAAGAAAAATTTCCATGGTTCACATTACGTATAGACGCGACCAAGAGGGAAAGTTTTACACCTCGACAGAAATGTACAGTGGCTATTTGTCAATTAGCATACGGTAATGTTCCTGACGAATATGATGAATTTTTTGAAATTTCTGAAAGAACGACACGTGAATGCCTACATCGTTTTTGTGATGCTATTCTTAAGCTTTATCGACATGAATTTTTGCGTTCACCTACAAGCCACGATATTGCTCTTTTGTATGATGCACATTTAGAGAGGCACGACATTCCAGGGATGATTGGAAGCATCGATTGTACTCATTGGGAATGGAGAAATTGTCCGACAAGGTATAGAGCAAAATATCATCGGGGTGATCATCCAAAACCAACGATCATACTCGAGGCGGTTGCTTCGCAAGATATGTGGTTTTGGCACGGGTATTTTGGTTTTGCTGGTCAAAACAACGACATCAACATTCTTAACCAATCACCCTTATTTTCGAATGAATAACATGGAGTGGCGCCAAGATGTCCATTTATTGTAACAGTAGAGAATACAAACGTGGTTATTACCTCGCGGATGTCATATACCCCCTTGGTCTACGTTTGTGAAGGCGTTTCCACATCCTTTTGATATCAAGGAGAAGAAAATAAAGAAAATACAATAGGGGGCTAGAAAAAACGTCAAAAGAGCATTCGGTGCTTTAAAGTCAAGGTGGGCGATAGTTGATCGAAAAGGGCGTTCAATGAAGAAATAGTTAATAGAGAACATTATGTATACCGTAATGATACTTCACAACATGATTCTCAAAGGCGACGGTAGAGCGATATCACCGGTCCACATTCGCGATCCTCCAGTAGCCTCGGTTATTGACCCAAATGTTCTCTTGGAATTATGAGATTCTGAGACACATTTTAAACTTAGATTTGATATTACGGAGCATATTTCCTAACACATGAAGGTGGTTTTAACCGAAGAGGTGATGAACGCTTAATTTTCCAAAGTAAGTTGTTTAATTGTATTTTTGTGTTTTATTGTATTGTGTTTTAATTTTAAGTTTAATGAATGTTTTATTTTAATGTTTTATATATGTTTCATATTAATTTATGAGAATAATATTGTTTCATTTGCATAAGATTAAAAAAAAATTCAGGGTATTGTTGGAGAAGTCGCAAGGCTCCAAAGTGGAAACATACCTAGTGATCTTGACAATCTCCTCAAGGTAAAGTTAATAGGCTTTCTTCCTTCGCAGCCCCCAAGTCCAGCTCTTCGTTCTCCCTGAAGGATCTTGACAATATCCTCAAGGTAAAAAAGGAGCAGCTAGAACAGCCCACCACCTTCAAGCCGCCTGTCAGCCGGCCAAAGGCCTCGGCTTCCAAGAAGCGAAAGTCTCCTGAGACTCCCATGGCTCCCATGTACCTGGAAACCTTCGAAGATCTTGCTCCCTCCGAGGTCAGCAACAAGATCCTCTCGATGCAGACCATGATAAACCTGGTAAGAAGCTCAGACAATGTTTATGTTAGTTTCATACTTGTTGCAGCTGCTGACTAGGATTCCTGTTTGTGTAGGGTATTGAGAAGCTGAGCACCCAAGCCATGGACATGGAGAAGAAATTGGCCGAGGCCAATGAGAAGATCCAGGCCCAAGCTGACACTGCCAAGGGTAAGACCCTGTTTTATGAGTACAAGCTCACCGAACAGCGTCTGGCCCTAGAAGCCAAGATGGTCGCTGATGCTGAAATAGGCCAACTTTCGGCTGCCCAGAGCGTCCTGGAGTGCAAGATCCAAATGGCGGGTGAGGCTGAAGCGGCTGGTTTCCAAGTGCCTGGCTGGGATGTCGCAGGCTGGAGGCTAGTTTTGGAATCGTTGGAGGGAGGAGACGGTGATGTGGCCGGAGCAGGGAAGGATGGGAACGACGGCGGCTCCTCGAAGACGGTTCCGGATTCTCCGGTGGCGATGACAAGGGCTTATGTGCTGGAGCTGGGAGGGGGAAAGAAGCTGGAGGACGTGGAGAAGCTGGTGGAAGAAGGAAAGGCAGTGGGCGATGAGGATAATGCAACGGTTTGAGCCCACTTTTTATGTTTTTGGTGGTTTTTGATGAAACATTTCATGGTTCCTGTAACAGACAAGTAACAAACAACTAACAATGGTAGGGATCCTGGTGGAGGGATCTTGTGTTTATAAGACGAAACCAGGATTCCTAAGAACAAACTTTTGACCTCTGAGCTTCTCAAGTGGAGGGATCCTGAGGTTTTCAGGACGAAACATGGGAAGCTCAAAACCCTTTACGTATGTTAATAATATAATCATCTTTTGGCTTCTCAAACTGTGTTTTGCATTGAAATCTTGTAGATAGGATTAGTTATAAAATTTTTCAAGATTCTTAAAAATAACTTGTTTATTAGGAAATAATTTGAGACTGAACAATTGAATAGGTTATGTTCCAAAATAATAAAAACTTAAGTTACCTGACCTTCGAATTTTACCTTAGTCGACTCCTCAATTCAAACTGTCATTTCTTCTTCTATCTTATTCAGGATTCTGGTAGGAATCCTAAGAACACTTTTCTCGGAATTGTCTCAACTTCCTCGGGAACCTGAAACAAATCTAATAAGCTTCTTGGCCTTCGGCCGAAGCAAATCCTTCTGGGAACAAGATGGCAAATTTAGAAATAAGCTGGGGATAAACCCGGGGTTCTTGGGACTAAGCCAAAACTGGGGTCAAGCCCGATAAACTTGGGACTAAGCCAAAACTGGGGTCAAGCCCATTCATAAGTGACATGAATATGTCAAGATCTTAGATAACACGTCAGTGTTATAAACCTTGGGAATCCGCCCAGCAGCCTACAATGACAAGATTGTCAGCCACCCCTGGAATGGACTGGTCCAACCATTTTTAGCATATTGGTGGACAACGTGCGCTCCTGGCGAGGGTCGTGCGCTACTGGCGATTACCCAAACTTAGGAGAGGAGTCAGCCTCTCAAACCTTAGAAGGTATTCAGTATACCTTAATCGTAGGAGAGGTGGCCAACCTCTTAACTGGGGTTATTCCCAAAATACTTAGGATTCTCGAATTCTGTAAAACACTAAATACTCGGTGAGGGGTGGGTGTTAGCTTAGCTAACACCACTCCGATGCTTAAGTCAGTATCATGTGATAAAAATAATAGGATTAGTATCGAAATTGGACTAGTATACATACCTTGTAATATTTGAGTAGTGAGGATCCTTGGGATTCCATTAGGATTCCAGTGGGATTCCTACATGAAATAAGCTTTGAGATGTATGGCATTCCAGGCTCTTGGTAGGGGTTCTCCTTCCATGTTTACCAAGCGATATGCCCCTTTTCCTTCTTCAGAGTCTATCAAATACGGGCCTTCCCACTTGGGTGCCAACTTCCCATCAGCTGAAATGGTAGTGTTCTGAAATGCTTTTCTCAACACTAAGTCCCCTACTTGAAATATTCTCAACCTGGTATTCCTGTTATAAGATTTTGCCACCCTCTGTTGATAGGATGCCATCCGGATTCTCGCCATATCTCTGAGCTCTTCGACTGTTTTAAGATCCTGAAGCAAGGTCTGGCTGTTGGTTTCAGGATCTTGACAGCTGATCCTGGCTGTAGGTAACACCATTTTCGTGGGGATCACGGCCTCAGTTCCAAACACTAATGATAATGGAGTTTGACCGGTAGCATTCTTGGGTGTTGTCCTATCTGCCCAAAGAACAAAAGGCAACTCCTCAGCACATTTACTTTTCTTGGAGCCCAACTTCTTCTTGATGTTATTGATGATGATATTATTGCTGGATTCTGCCTGCCCATTAGCTTGGTGATGGACAGGTGTTGAAGTGATCATTTTTATGCCCCAACTAGCACAAAAATTTGTTGTTCTTTTGCCGATAAACTGGGAGCCGTTGTCACATATGATCTCTGCCAGAATCCCAAATTTGGTAATGATGTTTCTCTTGATGAAGGATATCACTTCTTTCTCTCTCACTTGCACATAGGCTTCTGCTTCAATCCATTTGAAGAAATAGTCTGTCATTGCAAGCATAAATACTTTTCCTCTAGGAGCCTTGGGCAGCTTGCCTACAATATCCATGCCCCACTTCATGAACGGCCATGGGATACTATAGGGTGCAAATGCTCGGCTGGTTGATGCAGAATATTGTCGTGCCTTTGGCAGGCATCGCATTTTTGTGAGAAGCTCATGGCATCCTTCTTCATTGTAGGCCAATAGTAGCCAAACCTGACAATCTTGGAGAAGAGTGCTCTGCCCCCAGTGTGATTTCCACAATCTCCGCCGTGAACATCTTCAAGCACTTCAAGAGCCTCTGCTTTCTCTAAGCATTTCAAGTAGACACCTGCAAGAGATTTTCTATATAATACGTTATCTAAGATAAAGTAAGGTATTACCTTGGCGTGAAAAGCCCTAGGATTTTCATCCTTAGGAATCTCCCCGTTTTTAAGATATTTAATAATTAGATGGGTCCAGGATTCTTGGATATCCTTAGGACTCCCAACATCTGCTTCTTCATTATCATCGATAGCGTGAGCTTCCTGTTGAGCTATTGCCGGCGTCAGAATATGCGTGATAGGAATCCTGATATCCTCAGGGATCCTAAGAGATGAAGCCAGGTTTGCTAAATCGTCGGCTTCTGAATTGTCTTCTCTTGGCACCTGTGAAATGTTAAAACTTTCGAAAAACAAAGACAATTTTTTAACAATATCAAGATACTTGATTAGATTCTCCCCTCTCACTGCATAAGAGCCATTAAAGTGGTTAGTTAATAGAAGAGAATCAACGAATACTTGAATGTACCGGATGCCCATATCTTTAGCTAATTGCAACCCACCAATCAAAGCTTCATATTCAGCTTCATTGTTGGTAGCCTGGAATTCACAAGATATGGATAATGGTATTATGTCCCCCTGTGGCGATTTTAGCAGGATGCCCAGTCTTGTTCCTCTAACATTTGAGGATCCATCAGTGTAAAGGATCCAATCTTCTCCCAGCTTCTCAAGTTGCTGGACTTCCTTCTCAACTTCTGGTTCAATGTCGCTGCTGAAATCAGCCACAAAGTCAGCCAAGGCTTGGGACTTGATTGTTGTCCTTGTCTCATATTTGATGTCGTAGGCACTCAACTTGACTGCCCACTTAGCCATCCTACCTGACATTTCCGGCTTCTTGAGAACTGCCTTAATAGGATAGTTAGATTTCACAATTATAACATGAGTTTCGAAATAATGTCTAAGCTTAGTGGAAGCCATTATAAGAGCTAGAATTAATTTTTCGAGGTGAGAATACCTGGACTCTGCGTCTAGCATAGTTTTACTTACGTAATATACCGGATGCTGCTGACCTTGATGGTCTTTTACCAGGACTGCACTGACTGAGCTTCCGGAAACAGATAGATATAAATATAGCGGCTCCCCGTCTTCTGGTTTCATCAACAACGGGGCTGATAACAGGTAGTCTTTCAGGCATCTCAGGGCTTCTTCGTGCCTCTCAGTCCATTCAAATTTTTTATTTTTCCTCAGGATATCGTAGAAACCCTTACTTTTTCTGAGGATCTTGAAATGAACCTGTTGAGTGCTGCGATTCTTCCTGTCAGCCTTTGTACCTCTTTTACATTCGAAGGGGACTTAAAATTTAGGATTGCTTTAATTTGCTCTGGACTCGCTTCGATCCTTCCTTCGGTAACCATGTAGCCTAAGAATTTTCCAGCTCGCACCCCAAAGTGGCATTTGGAGGGATTGAGCTTCATGTTATACTGGTCAAGGATGTCAAAGGCAGTTTGGAGATCCTTGATGTGATCTTCTGCCTTTTTGGATTTCACCACCATATCATCTATGTAGACCTCCATCGTGTCCCCCAGTTGCTCTTTAAACATCAAATTGACGAGCCTCTGGTAGGTGGCACCTACATTTCTTAAACCAAAAGGCATAGCAGTATAACAATAGATACCTGTCAGAGTCATAAACGTCGTATGCTCCTGATCACATGGTTCCATCTGAATTTGCTGGAATCCTGCTGAGGCGTCCATGAAAGTGAGCATCTCATGACCAGCTATAGCATCCACCATTGCATCAATATGGGGAAGTGGGAAAGGATCCTTAGGACATGCCTTATTTAAGTCTGTGTAATCAACACAAACTCTGCACTTTCCATTCTTCTTCTGGACCACCACCACATTTTCTAGCCATTTAGGATATTTAACTTCTCTAATCATCTTGGTTTTGAGAAGCTTGTCAACTTCCTCCTGGATGATTATATTCTTCTCTGGAGCGAACTTCCTTCTTTTTTGCAGTATAGGCCTGAAAGAAGGAACTAAACCAAGTTTGTGAGTAATACCATGTTTAGGGATACCTGTCATGTCCTCGTGCTTCCAGGCGAAAGTTGAGGTTCTGGCCTTCAGAATCTGAACTAGTTTTTGTTCAACATTCATTGGGATGCATGTTCCTACGAGCACCTTGATTTCAGGAATCTCAGGGTCTAGAAGGACTTCTTTAACATCAAGCTCCCTATCCTCCTGTACTTCAAGTGCCCTTTTCTGTAATTGTTATCCCTTCGTCACCTTTGTGGTATTCTTAATTGACGTTGAGTAACAGTTCTTGGCTTCCTGCTGGTCGCTTTCAATCCTCACAACTCCCCAAGGTGTAGGAAGCTTGATGCATCGATGATAGGTTGAAGGGACCGCTTTCATCTCATGTATCAATGGTGTGCCAAGAATTATATTGCAACAAGAAAGAGAATCTATAACACAAAATTTTTGCATAGAGTTTACCCCTTCTATGTATACTGGCAACCTGATATCCCCAACGGTGCTTTTAGTTTCACCGCTGAAGCTAACTAGGACTGAGGATCTTGCAACTATCTCAGTTTCTGGGATCCCCATCTTCTTGAGCACATCAAGACGGATTATGTTTACTGAGCTTCCATTATCAATCAGAATCCTGCGGACAAAATGGTTAGCAATATATAAAGTAACTACAAGACTATCATGATGAGGATCCTGAACATGAGAACAGTTGCTCTCATCAAAGGATATGAGCTTGTCTCCAGTTAGGGTGGAATTCCGGACAGGTCTGTCACCCTGTTCAGATTTGGATTCCTTAGCATGCTTCTTGGCTGAGGAATACGAAGTGCCGCAGATGTCCGAGCCTCCTAAGATGAAGTTGATTATTTGAGCATCCTGAGGTGGAGAAGCTGCTCTCTGAGGCACCTTGTCGGCTTCCTGAGTCTTGACTTTCTTTCTACCTATCAACTCTTTTAGATGCCCCTTACTGAGTAGATAGCTAATTTCCTTCCGTAGTGCTATGCATTCGTCTGTTAGGTGGCCAAAATCTTCGTGGAAGGCACACCACTTGGTCTTGTCTTTCCAAGATCCCTGTTTATCGTTTTTTCTAGGCCATCTTGCCTTTTCACCAAGATCCTGCATTGCACACATTAGGCCTCCAATGTCAACAGAAAAGCAGTACTCAGATACCTTTGGATACTCTTCATCATCATCATCCTGCTCTACGGCATTGACTTGGTGATTTTCCAGTTTGGAGTATGGACGAGATCTATACGGCTTCCCGGGGGATTCCGCCTTCTTACTGTTAGGATCATATTTAGGAACGTCCAATCTTTCGTGGATCTTTTTGTCATCTTCCAAACGGATAAACCTCAAGGCTCTGTTGCGTACTTCGTAGAGATTCCTGCAAGGAGTCATGACAAGATCATCATAAAAACGTGAATCTTTAGAGAGCCCCATTTTAAAGGCTTCGACGGCTGCCGCCATATCCAGATGAGGAATCTCGAGAGATTCTCTTCCGAATCTGGCAATGTATTCTCTGAGCGGCTCATCTGTTTTCTGAAAGGTTCTGCTGCAAGAAAATTGATTGTTAAACATGTTAACTAAATGAGAAAATGACGTAATAGTGTAAGGAGGGATGCTCAGTAGCCATTTCATGGTTGGTCCTGTTAAGGTTGAACCAAAGCCTTTGTACAGACAGGCTTCTTTGATTTCTATCGGAATAGGATTGATCTCCATACGCTCCGTGTAATGTGCCACGTGTTCTTCAGGATCCGTAGTTCCATCGTAAAGCTTCATACTTGGAGTTTGAAACGTTTCGGGATCTCCACTTGAGAAATCGGCCAAGTAAATCTGGAGATCTTGTGGCTTTCCAAAAGAACCTCAGGATTAGGTTTCAGGATCCCTGGAACATTTGATATCATCTCTTTCAACTTCTAGAGCTCCCTAGCGATACTTGGATGAATACCTGCATCATAAGGAGCACCCTGGTTAGAAACGAAAGGAATTGAATTTAACACATTACCTGGGCCAGGATTCTGGACTGGGATCCTGGGATTATATCCATAGCTCATTGGGATGCTCGACTCCGTAGTGGTTGCTGCTTGCATGGGGATGAAGTCACCATCATGCACATCCGAGGAGCCGGTCTTGAAGATTCATGCAGAAACAAAAGGGTTAGAATGTTGATATCCTTGAGATGGTGTGGCTAAGGATCCCAACGATAGTGGAATCCAAGGATCCTTGGAGCGCGGCTGCGAGGATTCCGGCGGGACGGCTCCTGAGAATCCAGCATTACTCTCTGCATATCCAGCGGCCTGGGAAGTCATTGTAGGGGCCGTAGTGAAGCCTGGTGCTGATTTGTAATTGTAGCGAGCCGGATCTGAGGATCCTGAAGCATTGAAATCGAGATACCGGGGAAATAGAGGACTTTGCTCCTCCACAGGTTTCTTAGATTTCTTAAGCTCCTCGATCTCCTTCATCACTGTTTGATTGGTCTTTTCTTGCTGATCCATCTGATTTTTCACCTGCCTAATCAAAGCAAACAAATCATTGTTAGTAATAACAGGATCAACAGATTGAACCTGGGATCCTGTGAAGACAGGATAGTCAGTTTTTCTCGGCTGCTCGTCCACTTTGTTCTAGACGGTCATTGGTTTTCTTCTAACTTCCTGGAGCGGAAGGAAGAGGAGGAATGGAGGACGATGTAGAGGCTGAAACAGATTTATGTTGGTTCGACATTTTTCGGATCGGTGATCAAATGAAGTGGACAAAGAACGGGATTTTCTTGGAATGAAGCACCACTTGCCCCATGGTGGGCGCCAAACTGTTTTAGTCAAAAATTCACGAAGGAATTTCGTATTCCAAACTTAGAATGTGAGGTAGTGTGCTTGTCAATATGCTCGAAATGTAAAGTTGAACACAAGGATGTAACGAGGGAAAAATCCAGGATCCTTCGAGTTGCCTCTAGGAATCCTAGCAAAAAAACCTCGGGAGCCGGCCTGAAGAGCCTGCTGCCTAGCAATTTTATTGATACGAAATAAAGAATTACAAGTGTTTTGGAGGTTTGATCGATCGACACTAAGTGTTACAATGATGGTAAACTATCAGAGCTAAAGTGCGTCGGTGTTGTGTGTGCCTAAGTCGATCGAATCCTCGATTATATAAGGATTACAATAATAACAAACTATCCGGGATTCCCGGGATCCTATCGTCCAACTAATGTAACCGTTAGAGCCATCTTCGTCCACTTGGTCCACGATCTCATTCAGCTGGAACTTGAATCTCGGAGGTAGTTGATGACTTCAACGGTACCTGGTCAAATAAACACGTGGCAATTATAAGGGTTAGTCGAATAAAACAAATCAGGATACCTGAACGAGTGGGATTCCCAGACGGTAATATGATTCCTGAATTATGTGAGCTTCCTGCGAGCATCCTAAAAAATATACCCTCAACAAATATGATATAAGGATAAGACTGTTGTATTACAAAAAAATAGTGGGATTATTCCCGATCAATAGGCAATAGTGGGGATTATGAAAATCAACTTTTCCTTTTTGTTTATATCATTTCTATTGGTTAGTGGTTATAAGTTGGAGGTGTTTGTTTTGCTTAAAACGTTCGGTTTGTGTTTCATTGTTCCTTATACTTTTCGATTATTACTTTCTTCTTTGTTCTTGAATCAACTAGCGAAAACCGGATTCCGCACGGTTTCACTAGTCAAGATATCGCGTGAGGGTTTAAATTGATCCTTACAACCACCTCATGTACAAACAAGGCCAATCATAAAAACAAAAGAGCCCAATCATAAACATCTAAATGGCCCACATGGCCTTTTAATTAAATAATCCAAGCCCATATACTAATGTTCATGCCTTAAATAAATCTAGCTCAACAGGATTATTCCCGATCAATAGGCAATAGTCGGGATTATTAAAATCAACTTTTCCGTTTTGTTTATATCATTTCTATTGGTTAGTGGTTATAAGTTGGAGGTCGTTTGTTTTTGCTTAAAACATTTCAGGAGATGTATGTTTGCAGGCGTACAGACAGATTAGTTCTTTTTCTTTTTTCTTCTTATTCTCACGGCTCAATGGTTAAAACCTTAATTTAGGTTCTTCCGACTTCAATTTTGATATCTAAATCAAGTTTACGTTATATATTTTCAGTTTTTACAAACATTATCAAGTTTATAAAATAAACAGTCTTATATTTTTAGATTGCAGACCTTTAGACTTCAGCGGCAGACATAAAATCAAATAAATTAGACTGTAGATGATTTTTTTCTATAAAAACAAACCTTTTATTGAACAATAGCTTTATTTAATTGGTTTAGATCTACTTTTAATGAGCTTTAACAACATTTTTATTAATCCACTAGACATCTAAAAAGGCCATTGGGGTTTTAGCCCAATGGTAAGAGACAAAGTCTCTTTGGTGGAGAACAAGGTTCAAACTTTGATAATGGTGTAAGATTGGTGGAATAAAAAAAATTAGCCGTTCAAAAAAAAAAAAAAAAACGACATCTAAAAAGTTTTTAACTACTCTGTTGGTGCAATAGAGGGAAAAGGTTTTTCTTAAAGAGTATGAAAAGGTTTTTCTCAAAGAGTATGAGTTGGAAAATATCTAAGGTTTACAGATATGAACAATTGTAATATTTAAGGTTTAAACAGATTGCTGTTAAAAAACAAAAAAGTTCGTCAAAAAACATTATTTGATATTTTTTATAAATGACTGCTTATAAGAATGTCAATTTTTTTGGTTGTTGTTTAGAGGTGACTTTTAATTTTAGAACTTCAGCCTAAATCCTTTAGTGAGCTATTTTTTAATTTTATTTTATTATTTTTTCTCTTTATATGCTCATTAGTTTTTCGTTTCTCTTTATGCAAAGTGGATAAGTTTTAGTACCTTTCTCAATTGTTAGGTGTGGGTAAATTTCCACCATAAAAAACGGATTCGAGTCATGGGACCTTATAGATGAAAAAGTACTGTTTTTGGACCCTTTTGTTATACAATTATTTTTTCTGTTTGATAGCATTCGATTTTTTTTCTTGTGTTACACGAGGGCAAAAAATATCGATATTTGTATATTTGTAGATTTTAATATATGTCACTTTTTTACTTGAGTAAACATTTTCCCCTAAAACCAAGGTTCACTTTATTTGTTTTCTTTTTACCAAGGACATTTGAACCCGTGTTATAGTTGTAACCAACTAACCAAGGGGTTTTCACTTGTATTAATTTAGGCAACGTTATGTAAAATAGTTGTAGCAACATTTCCCCTCCCTTGAAAAGAGACCATCGCAACACGCGGCTATAAAACAACTTGTTTTGTTTATTAGTAAAAAGATTTGCGCCTTGCCGAGGGTCGTAACTTTTTTTTTATGTCTTTTCTTATGTCATCTTGTATTTTGAATTAACTTTCAATTACAATGGTTCTTTTTTAACCCTCTCAAGTTCTTCCATTAGAATTTCAAAGCAAGGTTTCCCCATTCAATACAACTTAAAGGTAAGGGTATGGGTAATACCCTCGGGAGAGGGAGATCGGGGAGCATCGTAGACATCGGGAAAATCGGGAACACCATTGCCGAGTCGTCGGGGTCACCGATCGGGGAAGGAGAATGGGGTACCGAAGGCGATGGTTTTGATTTGGGGAGAGAGCCGTTGGAGTGCCCCCCCCCCCCCCCCCCCCACCCAACGGTCAAAACTTTTTTTTTTAAATTAAATTTTTTTTTACTTTTTACCAATTTCAACCTATTTAAACCCCACCATTCAACCCTTTTTCACACCCAACTTCTATTTCACTCTAAATTTTATAAAATCTTCTACTTCTCTCTAAGTTGGAGGTTTGGGATGTGGTGAAAGTTTCTCAAAAATGGCTAGCGGCAAATGCGGTGGGGAAACCATAATCCACAAATTGGTATTTTATTAGTATTTTATTTTAAATATTTTATTATAAAAAAGTGCTTGGGGAAATGGGGGTGTGAGGAAACCATAATCCACAAATTGGGGAAAAATGGAAAGGGGTGGGGAATGATAAGGTGACACCAAAAATGGAGTGGGAAATGGGGGTGTGGGGAAACCATTACTCTTAACCTAAGGTAAAACTACCAACTATATTGTCTATCCTAAAAGTGCTAAACTTGGATGCATGATATGAATGACTAAAATAGTCAATTGTTAAACTGAAATTTTTTGTTATGGCTGAAACATTAAAACTAATGTCCTTGTTATCTTTTTTTTAAAATGATTAGTATCCCAAAAGAGTAAAATTTTGATACATGATATCAATGAGGTAAACAAAAGAGAACTAAGATTCAATATATATTTAAATGAAACAATACCATTAAAACACTCAAGTGATACGTTTAAAGAAATAGACAACTTAAGTAAACAGAGTAAATATTACCCCGGTAGCGAAGAGCGTCTTGAGCAAACTACAAAGTGAAACAACAAATAAGTAAAATTTATGGTGTCAACATAAGACCTTATGTAATTTAAGAAAACTTTAAATAACATAATTGTTAGGATTCGAGACCATTCACACACACACAAAAGTAACAATCACTGCAGTAAAATAAAGAACGAGAATGAACACGCGAGATTTAACGTGGTTCGGTCAGTGTGACCTACATCCACGGGCTGCAACCAGAATTTTTTTTATTGCTATCTGCCTCACTCAACGTGAGAATTACAAGTACAAGAAGAATATATAAATAGAGATCATATTAGGGTTACACAAAATAAACGGAACAAAACACGGGCCCAAGTCACCGAGCCCAATCAAGGCTCCACAAACCCAACAATCTCCCACTTGGAGGCTTGATCATCTTCAACTGCCATCCGCTGTAACACTTGTACGTCTAGTAATTCTCGTCAATCCTCCTGGCTGCAGCGACCTTCTCATCAGTTAACCTGAAGGCCCGTTGAAGCTCCTCCGAGCTCCAACATATCAGTCATGGCAAGAACCACCCCTGACTCGTCCTCGATCCATACCGGCTCCCACTGAAACGAACTGCCGGATCCTGAAATACCCTGAGAACAAACAACACTCTCCACGTTAAGCAGGTAATCCACTAGAGAGGTGCTAACCACTGGAACACTGGCTCTCTTAACAAACGGTCGTCTGGTAACTCTGACTGAAGCACAACCCGTACTCCCACTGCCACGAAAACCCTTGACCTATTTTTCTGAACCTTTCCTAGTACGTTCAACCTGAATCTGACCTGTGACTCTGGGTTTATCTCCTGCAAAACAAACCTTCTTCTGCCCACTAGACTCTGTGAACCGGACTTTGGACTTCTTTTGAACTAGGATGGTCTTTCCCTCAGACGGTAAACTAACCATATAAAGCAAACCTCTCTTTCTTCCCCGAGCCACGACTAGATTTCCCTTGACAACTTTCCACTGCCCGTTCCCGAATTTAACATCATGTCCCTCTTCATCCAACTGCCCCACTGAAATCAACTGTTTCTTCAAGCTTGGAATCACCCTGACATCCTTCAAAACCCATGAACCGGCTGAAGTCTTCAAATCTAAGTCACCCATGCCCGTAACATCTAGAACATTATTGTTAGCCATTTTTACCTTGTCAAAATCACCTTCCTTCAGATTCTGCAATGCTTCACTGCTGTGGGTAGCGTGAAATGAAGCACCAGAATCCATGACCCAGGAATCAACACTGCTCTCTACGCTGCATATTAACGTCTCATCATCAACATAGTCTTCTGCAGAGTTAACTTGTTTCTTTTCACTCGGACACTGATTCCTAAAGTACCCCACCTGCTTACAGTTCCAGCATGTCACATCATCCCGAGCCCTAGACTGACTCCTTCTTCTGTTCCCACTCCCACTACCTCTGTTGTTCTTCCTACCTCTGCCAACATGCATCAATCCACTCGATGATTCACCCGAATTTCTTCGTCTGACGTCTTCGCCCAGAATAGTATCCCGAATCCCATCAAAAGTGAACTTACTGGTAGAACTCGTAATCGCTGTAACAGTTCCTGACCAGCTATCAGGCAATGAAGATAACAGCAGTAGAGCCTGAACCTCATCCTCGAATTTAATATCAACCGCCCCAAGTCTTGACAAAATTGAGTTCATGTTGTTGATGTGCACTGTAACCGAACTTCCTTCTTGCATTCTCGTATTAACCAGCTCTCGAATCAAGTAAACTTTATTGGCTGCCGAAGGCTTCTCGTACATATTAGACAATGCATCCATGATGCCCTTCGCTGTGGTTTCCTTCAGAATGTTGAACGCAACATCCTTTGACAACGACAATCTAATGACGGCCTTGGCTTTCTTATCTAAGTTCTTCCATTCGTCTGGTGTAATCTTCTCTGGTCTTTCACCCAATACCATGTCCAGATCCTTCTGAATTAGCAAATCTTCAATTTGCATTTTCCACCAACCAAAGTCTTTTCCATCAAACTTCTCAATCTGAAGTTTTCCGCTCTCAGCCATTGTCTCAAACTGAGAAACTCGACTTTAAATCTCGGTGACAATATCAAAGAATTTCTGAACAAAAATAACCAATACCGCTTCCCGAATCACGACCCAAATAATTTCGAGGCCCAACAAATTAATTTGTTTAACAAAATTGGCTACTACCCTGCCCACATCTAAAATCACGGCCCAATAACATTAATTAGGGTCCACCGAAAATATGACGGTAAGAAAGCAAGTTTCTATGTCAAAATTTCTTCACCAAACTTCTACGTTCTTTCTGCACCCAATTTATTAATTGCACCACCAAGTAAACACAATTAAAATTCTTTCTTTTTTATTCTGTCGTGGAGAGTTATTAGCCACACATCAAAAAAAAAATTATTTGCAATACTTGATTTCTTATGATCTGTGCAACGGACAAGATAAACACTCTTTGACGATGGCGACGGTAATCGAACAAGGGTGGCAACTAACTGCCGACAAAACCTTAAAATAAACCGGTAGAACAAACTGACCTTTTTGCTGATTGTTATTACTGGGTTGATGGTGGTCGCTCTCTCTGATCTCCGACTCTATCTCTGCCGGAACCTGATCTAGCCGTTGAACCACGGGAGGCGGCGATGACTGCCCGTGAAACCCTAAAACCGTGTGAAGACGAACCTGTGAGTAACGAACCCGGCTCTAGATACCACTTGTTAGGATTCGAGACCACTCACACACACACAAAAGTAACAATCACTGTAGTAAAATAAAGAACGAGAATGAACACGCTAGATTTAACGTGGTTCGGTCAGTGTGACCTACATCCACGGGCTGCAACTAGGGTTTTTTTTTATTGCTATCTGTCTCACTCAACGTGAGAATTACAAGTACAAGAAGAATATATAATTAGAGATCATATTAGGGTTACACAAAATAAACGGACCAAAACACGGGCCCAAGTCACCGAGCCCAATCAAGGCTCCACAAACCCATCAATAATCACCATCATGAGACATTTATGTATGACAGAAACTTCGTTGGAAGATTTTGTTCATATACACAAAAATAACATCTCATAAACTTCAAAGGTACCTGTTATGGATTATTTGAAAATGCAATTGTAGTTGAATGTTGTCACGAATAATATAGGTACACTCGAATAATCGATTGATTAGCTGAAAATAATCCAGAATACAGACACAAAATTAACATCCATTGCCTAAAGTTGTAAGCATAAACCAAAAGGGTAAGAAAAATTCTGAAACATCTAATTACGTAATTATCAAACATAAAAAAGGCATGAAGAGATAAAATTACAATAGCCTATTATTGGTTTACTGTTAATTTTTTTTTCAATTCCTTTAATTTTTTAAACATGTATAACTTTTCTATACTGCAATCATTTTTATCAAAAAAGCACATCATAAAAATGAACATTTTATCCTCTTTAATTTAACTACATACTTGTTATACTTTCTTAAATAATTTTATTTAAAAATAAGATTGCTGAATTGACTTGCTGTGAAGATGAAGATAACAACGTACACTGAAAAAAATACTAAGAAAATTTAAGCATTCAAAACAAATCATATTCTTTAGAAATTAGTATAGAAAAAGGCACATAAGGAAGTGAAAACTTATGAATATGGTGCATTCCTTTTTCAAAAAGAGAACTGACAAATGCATTACTTTGCACCCAATAGCTAAACAATTAATTCATCACACAGCAACTCTATGAAGTACATAATGCTAACAGTAGGAACTAAAGTAGAAAAGAAGGAAAAGACATACTAAATAAAAACATATGTGAAGCCTAAAGAAAAGATGAACAGCAAAAAGGAGAAGTATTAGACATATTATATCAGTTTGTTAAGTTTATTATATTAGAGGGGGTATTCTTGTACTTAGTATTCTATATATACTTGGCTTGTATTTGGACTTGATACACAATAATAAACAACAGATTTCCTGGTTCAATTTGGCATCAGAGCCAGAACCCTACAGCCGCCACCCTCCTTCTTCCCTGCGCCACTGCCGTCGGCTTTTCTACCCTCCACCGCCGCCACCCAATATTTTTTTTCCGATTACCCATGGCACAAATACAGCCATTCACAGCCCAGGAGAAGACTTCTCATAATTCCCATAAATTTGCCTTTACCCTATCCCCTACCAATTACGGTTTTTGGAAAACCATGCTACATCCGTTCTTGGTTACCAATCACATGTTTGGCTATGTTGATGGCACAATCCCATGTCCCTCACCCACGATTACAATCCCTGGTACCCCTGCTGCTGAAAACAAACCTGCCACCCCAGACACGGTTGAACCGAACCCTAGTTTCGCGACATGGGTCACCAACGACGCTCATGTTCGTATGATTATCATCTCCACCGTGTCTGAGGCCTCATTCCACCATGTTCAAGGGACAACCTCTCGTGATCTATGGCTGGCCCTGGAACGTGCCTATGCTCCTCACACTCAGTCTAGGGAATACACCCTCAAGACCAAGTTACTTAAACTTCAGATGAAAGGTGATGAATCTACCACAACCTATCTAGCTAGAGCACAAGAATATGCCACAGATCTCTCCAACATTGGAGAAGCGATGAAAGAAAAGGACATCGTTATGCTTGTCATCTCTGGTCTCCGGGAAGAATACAATGGCCTAAAGTCCAACCTTCTCGGTCGAACTACTCCTATATCTTTTCAAAAACTACAAGGATTGTTGTCTGACCACGATTACATGATCCAGAAAACCCAACCCGTAGCCAACCCCACCCCTCATGCCTTCACGGCTACCAATCAACCCCCCCCCCCACCCTCGGCCGAAAACAATCCCAATGCCTCCCTCCACCATCTTCAGCACCTTGCCTCTCAACTTGGCTACCAACTTACACCCGCCACTCCATCACATGCCCTCTATGGTTCCCGCAACAATCGTGGTGGATTCACTCATGGCTCTCAAAACAATAGAAACAACAATCGTGGTCGTGGCAGTAACATGCGTGTCAACAACAGCAACAACAGTCAAAACAACTTTGACTGGGCTACTACAACCAATGCAGTACATGGCACATGCCCACGGTGTGGCATATCCCACATTCCATCCAACTGCCCCAACAGAGATCCTGCTACAATCAGGAACAGGCCCACTGCCAACTTTGCTGACACGCGATCCACTACATAAACATCCTGGTACCCATACACTGGAGCCAATAGTCATGTCACTCCAGATTTGTCAAACTTAGGATCCTCCGATGCCTACTACGGTGATGACTCTCTTCGTGTTGGTAATGGTAAAGGTTTGCCTATACTTCATATTGGTTCTCGAACATTTTATTCACCTCACAAAACCTTCTCTCTAAACAATATACTTCATGTTCCTCAAATCAAACACAACTTACTTTCCGTTCAACAATTTTGTCTTGACAATAATGTGTTCTTTGAATTTCACCCTTTTTTCTTTTGTGTGAAGGACATGTTTACACGCACTACCCTACTCACGGGTCCAAGTAAGGATGGCCTCTATTCGCTCGTGCTACCTCAACTACGTTCTGTTCCCAAGACTGCTTTTTCTGCCACTCGAGCCTTCGCTACCGTCTGGCACCAACGTTTAGGACATCCCCATGATCGTCTTTTACATACTATGCTATCTAAGTTTTCTCTTCCAATTTCTGATAAACAATTTGATTCCATGTGTGCTTCTTGTCAATTAGGGAAATCATCCAAACTATCATTGTCAAGTTCATCTTTTCGAAGTAATAATATTTTGGATTTAATATTCTGTGATGTGTGGGGGCCTGCACCTGTTTTATCTTTTGATGGTCATCGTTACTTTTTGTTATGTGTTGATCATTTCACAAAATTCATGTGGTTTTTTCCTTTAAAGCAAAACTCTGATGTTCTTCCTACCTTAAAACAGTTTATTATTATGGTCGAGCGTCAATTTAAAACCACTGTCAAACAGGTTCAAACAGATTGGGGAGGTGAGTTTCGCAGTCTATCCTCTCACTTCACCTCCCTAGGAATCATTCATAGACGCTCTTGCCCACACACCAGTGAACAAAACAGTACAGTTGAACGACGACACCGTCATGTCGTCGAAACAGGTTTAGCCCTTCTTGCCCAATCTTCCGCTCCCCAGCGTTTTTGGCATTTTGCGTTTGACACCGCTATCTATCTCATAAATCGCATGCCTACGCGATCTAACTCCAACAAATCACCTTACGAACTTGTTCACAACCACACACCCGATTACTCCTTCCTTCGCATTTTTGGCTGCCAATGCTTTCCATACCTGCGTCCATACCATCCTCACAAAATGGATTTTCGCTCTACCCCGTGCATTTTCTTGGGCTATAGCCCCTCTCATCATGGTTATCGTTGTCTCGATCCTACTAGGGAACGAATTTACATTGCTCGTCATGTTCGGTTTAATGAATCTCTTTTCCCGTTCCAAACCGATTCCTCACCATCCACTCCTCAACAACAATCAGATCATTCTATATATACTTGGCTTGTATTTGGACTTGATACACAATAATAAACAACAGATTTCCTGGTTCAATTAGAAGCATGATATAATTGACATTTAGAAAACCTAAATAGATTATTAGAAAACTAAAGCATTCAAAGCAAACTCAAATTCTGTTTGGGAAGCGAAAACAATTGAATTTGCCCCCTTTTCTTTCTAAAAAACAAAAAATATCAAATATAATGAGTTTTCATTTTAAGCCTACTCACGCAGTTACTTTATTAAGCAGAACAGAAGGCAAAATAATAATATATGAAATAAAAAACATATGTGAAGTTGTAAGTAACCACAAACAGCGAACATAAGAACCATGACAGAATAGACATTCAGAAAAAACTAAATAGAAGTTTAGAATACTCAAGCACTCAAGAAAACTCAAATTCTGTTAGAGAAGGGAAAACAGTTGCATTTGGCTCCTTTCCTTACTCAAAAACAAAAGTAACAAATCCAATGAGTTTACATCGGAAACCCTAAACAATTAATTAATGAAAAAAGATAAACATACTATTGAAAACATATGAACTTGGTACTTGAATATTAAAATAGAGACTAAAATCATAAAAGAATAAATAAGAAAATCCCTATACCTATGTGCACTAATTTTGACAATAGCTAACCAAATGAACAAAAATTCAAAGGAAACTATGTTAGTAACTCCATAAAGTTGCTGACCCTCGAAATTTACATAAGCATATCCAATATAGATAAACGAGATGTTTACCCCCCATGCGCGTTGCTGCGGGGTTGAATTTGTATACTAAACGAAAGTAAAAAAAAAAAGTTATGTGTATAAAACGTAAAAGTTTAAAAGTCTCATGGTGGAAGTATAAAACTATAGAAATATATTTAAAAACGAAAATAGAAAGGTTAAAAGTTTCGTGGCCAAAGTAGAAGACAAAAAAAAACTTAAAACAAAAAAAAAACTTTAAAAGTTAGAGGGTTAAAAAATTAAGGAGTATAAAACGTAAAAGTCTAAAAGTCTTGTGGTGAAAGTATAAAACTATAAAAATATACTAAGTTAAGTGGTATAAAACATAAAAGTCTGAAAGTCTCGTGATGAAAGTATAAAACTATAAAAGTATACTAAAAACGAAAGTAGAAAAGTTAAAAGTTTTGTGGCCAAAGTAGAAGACAACAAAACCTAAAACAAAAAAAAAAGTTTAAAAGTTAAAGTGTAAAAAAGTTAAAGGGTATAAAACATAAAGTCTAAAAGTCTTGCAAGGAAAGTATAAAACTATAAAAATATACTAAAAACGAAAGTAGAAAAGTTAAAAGTTTCGTGGCCAAAATAGAAGACAACAAAACTTAAAATAAAAATAAAAAACTTAAAAAGTTAAACGGTACAAAATGTAAGGGTATGAAACATATGTGGCCAAACTATGAAAACCAAAAGTTATTATTTCGTTAAAAAGAAAAAAAACAAATTGTAAAAGTTTAGGGTAGAAAACGTCAAAACACGTGGCCAAAGTTTAAAAAACAAAATGTTTACTATTAATTTATGAAATTTCATTGTATATTATAATTTATAAGGGTCAAATGTGACTATAGCTAAAAGAACAATATCAAAATGATAATAAATGTAAAAAGTGGTGGCTAAATTAAGAGATATTAAAAGTATACTATTTATCCTTCAAAATTTTTTGTATTATATAATAATTAATACTTGCAGTAGAGAACAAAGTAAAGGGGAAGTATGCGTGATGAAGAGAATAGCCCAAGAATATAATGCATAACGAAATTGAAGAAGAAAATAAATTATCAAAGCATACCAATTGTAGAGAACAGAGAAATTACAAACAGGAGGCATCCAAAAAGCATTACAACGAAGACAAAATCGAACAGAAAGATTTAATTTCAGCTGAATGCGACAAAATTAAGATGACATTCGCCTAAATCGACACATGCAAAAAAAGAGAAGCATAAGCAAATACAGACAGAAACATGCAATTTGCATTGGATCCCTAAAAACCAATGATAATCTTAAAAGCAAAGAAATTGAATCATACCAACACGATTGAAGGCGCAATGTGATGAGTGACCTAAAAAATGAAAGAGGACAACGAAATTTAGGACAGTCGATCGCAGAGAAGAGAAAGGAAAAAGAAATAACAGACCTCAGAGCAGAAGTAGCCAATGGAAAAAACGAATAAGAGTGAGTGGAAGCAGGTTTCATAGCTTTGCAAAGAAACCTTATCGTCGCTTCAACGTAACCACCATGAGCGGCAGAGACGGAGCAATGAAGCGTTACCACAGATTCACCATCACAGCAGCGGCGCTGGATTTCGTTATGTGGTCGCCGTCATTAGAAACCGATGACCATGGCTACCAGTGAGAACCTCAACGCCGGCTAGCGATGGAGGATCCGGTGATAATCCAGTTGAAATTTAGACGGGAAGAGAGTGTTCCGCCGTAGACGTTGTGGAGAGAGAGAGGAGTCATCTGTCTTGTAAATCAATATGGCTTTGAGAGGAGAGAGAGATAGATGCCACGAAAGTGTATCCGCTGAGATACATGTTGTTCGAATCCTGAATCGTTAGATAAATAAACAGATAAAATATGAAAAGATTACCTGTTGTTATCTGATTGAGATCAGCAGCAGTTAAGTTGTCCATCTTGTAAGTAGCCTTGGTTCCCCTTTAGGGTGTATGCTAATGATGGGATGATTCGTGAGGGTTCACGAATTAGAGAGAGAGAAAGAGAGACGAGAGATAGAGAGAGGTCGAATATAATGTGTAGGTGATTAGTCTCCTCTCTCTAATAGATGCTCTATATATATACACCCAAGGGGAAACCTTAGTCTATCTAATAAGGGCAATTACGTCCATCAAATAATGCCAGATAGGGTTAAATAGGTAATTGATTATTTAAGATAAATGATTAAAGGACATAATATATATTTATATATTATATATACATATATATATATATCCGAAATACATATATATATATTTAGTAAATATATAATGTCTAACATTCTCCCACTTGGCCGAATGATCATTTATAATGAGTTATTAGCTAAGTCTGATCAGAATTTAATACTCATTTCAATTTTAAACCAAAATTGCAGCAGAAAAATACAGTCATAGAGTTGATTATCCAACTCAAGACCCCCATTAATCATACTACAATCCCAAATTTAAAATTCAACATAAATTCAGAATCAATTACAAAAGTAAGCCCTTAACGTTGATTTGTATATAAACTGTCTATATGTCCCGTTAGGCATGCGTAACATATTTAGAGACAACAAATTAAACGGATGAGGAATAATTAATAATTAGTCATTCATATTGTGATATGCTTGATCATTAGTAAACCTCGTCTTCATTATGAGCTCTTAGAAAAGACTTATGAGGATAGACCTTAAGTTATAGGATCCTTTAAGCATATCATGAGTGTTTTCAATACAAGGACTTAGATTCCTCTATTTGTTCTTAAATGAACAATAATCTTGTATCGAAAATTTAATGCAGCTCCACTCAAAACTGTTACTGTTTTAAGAGATTAGGGTAGCTGACTTTATCACAGTAAGTCTTCAATATGTTATTTATCTGGAGTTTAGGAGTCTAATGATAAATTCACCAACAACATTTAGTGACAAATTCTGTCATAATAACTTAGGTTGTTGTTATCAGGTTCTTATGACTCCTCCATGACCATGAGATAAATCTGTCCGCAGACATAAGGATATACCCCTGAGTTGACATTTAATATCCTTTGAATACAATAAAGTCAAAATTTAGAGATAGTCAACTATTTTAAGTTTTCTCACTTCTTCTATAGTTTAAATTTTATAGTCTTTCGTTTCTTATAGATATTAAAATGCCATCTTAAATGCTTTATGATGCACTAAACTTAGAAAATGATTTTCATCATTTCTAGTATTTCAGCAATGGAGGCAATATCTTAAAACGAGTATAGACTTGAACATAAGATTTGAACCTTTATTAGTAATCTCCTTTAGTTACTAGAATTACAGATAAAGAGCAACGTTGCATGTTGTAATGTGTTCAACACATGGTTAAAACTAATAAGACTTAATTAATGTCTTATTAGTTTGATCTTGATGTATTTTGATGCTTATTGTATAAGAAGCATCTTCAAGACTTTAATGTCAAAATTATGCGAGAATAAGTCGCTTTGACTCATGCAACAAAACTAACATATTACTTAATGTATATATAAGGGCAAGTATTGTATTAGTTGCTCCCACTCATCTTAAGGTAGGCCCAATTTATCCACTTATTCTTGATGAAGAATTGTTACATTTATAGCTTCATCAAATTTTAAATTTACTTGTAAATTTGCTTATATTAACCCTTTATATTTACTCATCTTAAAGACTAAGTGTTCTTTAACTTTCAGGCTTGAAACCTTAAGTTAATTAGTTTATGAACATGTCTTCATGTTAAGTGAGTATTAAGGAAAAATATTTTATAAGGCCGTTAAATGTCACTCGTAATGATGAGTGAGTAATAGGGACAATGATTATCTCTCAAATAACCCTTTAGAAAAGGAATTCTTAACTTGTTAATCGCCTTTAGAAACCAACAATTTATAACGTTTAATTTCTCCTTTCGGATTTCAGTTTAGCTATGGAAAACTAAACTTCTAACGTTATTCTGATTTAGGGAATTAAGCTCATTAATAATAGCTTTATTTCATCAGATGATTTGATTGATTGCTAATAATGGCTCTTAAATCAGATATACGATTAGTAATCTTTCCAATATCCATGTAAACTTTATTAAGGGAAGGTTCATAATCATTAAAGTTAATAGGAAACTTCATACCTTGATGACCTACTAAGCTGGATCTAACGAGTTGAAGCAGGACATTAATAGTTTCATAGATTTCCTCTTGAGCATTTAAGTCAGGTATATTAAGAGTAACATTATTTCTAAGTGTGTGGAAGTGGATCAGTGTTATAGTAGCGTGGTGTACAAGAGGTGTAATCGGAGTTAAATTCAGAGTTAAATTTAACTTTGTCTCTCCCCCCGCCTCTTGTACTTTTAGGTAAGTCATGAGTAAAGAATTTTCCCTGCTCCCACTGACCTCAGAAGAGAAGTCATTGATAAGGACTTTGATTGCTCCCACTAATCTTAGAATTTCTTAGGAACTTGGTATGCAACATGCTTAGTGTTGAGGATTTTTAAGGTTTAACTGCGGCTAATAACTAATCATATGGTTTATACTTAGTTTCCTTAATGTCCGGATTTTAGAAGGAATTTTAGGGACATATTAGGTAACCTTGTTTAGCATATGAGTTGTTGTTTTTAGAGCCTTGGTATATAGAAATAGATGTATAACTTAGATGACATATTTATTATCTTGTTTATAAGGATACTTAGATGCATAACTTAATGATGTATCTTTAGAAGTACCATACATGATCTACTAGTTCACACTAGTATAATCCTAATGGATTTGAGAGTGTTACCATTATTTGTATGTCAATTTTAGTATTTAATCTATTAAATCTAATCTCACAACCTTTTATTTTATGGTTAAGTTGATTTTCAACTTCGTCCTTAAAAGTTTAAGGTGAGAAAGATATTTTTCCTTATTTAAGTACAAGAATAAATAATCAGTAAATGAGTGATAAATGTGTTATGCCCAGATATTCCATTTTAGGATAAGGTCCACTAATATATTTGAGTTTTGGTGAGTTAGAACTCTTAGTGGAAACTTGTTTATTCCCTTATACACATATTGTCTTTGTTAAATTCTCACTTACGTGATAACGAAGATTGTGAACATTTATTATCTAGTTATAAGTTATAAAGATTTCAACCCACGTAAAGACAACTAGATAAGTATAACCAACAACTTTGAGAGTTTAGGGTAGTAGTGACATTTGTCATAGTCGTTTAAAACCTTATAACCGTCGATGTCTTACTTTAGTAATGATACTAGGTTCCAAGTGATCTTGGATCATAATAAGGTATCATAAAGTGTAGTACATTGATAGATTTTCATGGTTTGTACAACTTTGACATTGATTTTGTCACTTACTCTCATAATAGTGGTTGTTTGGTTTATTCCTAGTGTATGGATTGTAAGAGATCTTTATAAGACTAGATTTAATCCACTGTGTTAATCTTAAAATTAATGGGCACAATTATCATTGTTGATTATTCTTTGTTAGCCAGTTGTTCCTATAAGGATTTAGAAGTGGAAGTTTTCTTGTATCTTATATTAGAATGTAGAACTATCCTCCTTATTTAAGTTATTTTAATTATATAAGGGTTAGTGATAGTGAGGTGAACAAATCCGCTTTTCTAATTTAAGGCATTATGTATCCTTTATGCACAATGCTATCAAGCACTCATTTTCCTTCTTGTACTTATATGTGTCATGACTGATTTTAAGTAGCATGTAATTGTGCTAAGAAATGATTCACTAAGAAATGCACTAGAAAAACTTCAATTTGAAACATGTGTAAGCCCTTTAAGGGTCATGTTTTATCATGTGTTCACTAAATCATTAACCTAATTTATACTTTGTACTAAGCATATTAGATGTTAAGTGTTTGCATGCACTTTAGAAGTTCTTTTAAAATTTATTACTTACACGATGTTTAGATTAGGAAATCTGAAACATCTCCCCTGATAACATTGTTTAAAGGGATTTTGATTATCATGATAGAAAATTTGAGTAGACTTTACTCGCTTTTAATGTTCTGATTGTAAAACATTTTATTTGAGAGAGTAATTAAGAGTCTTTTGTCTTAAGAGATAATCAAAATCATTATGATGAGAGGAAAACATTTATGGAAACATTTAGTGATTATAAATTTAGAGTGGATTAGTTATGGAGATTAAATGTTAAATTGAAAAGAAGATCTAAGAGTGATTCTATGGGGTACTTAAAACTAAGCACAATTAATAATGCATAATGATAAACTAAGATATAATAATGATGCATAATAATAATAATGTATTATCATAAACTAAGGCATAATAATAATAATAATGCATGATAATAATGTGCAATTACGAAACAAAAGAAGATGTGATATAGTCTGTTATATCACCAAAATAACAGATTAGTTAGGTTCTACTTAAATGAGTCGGCTTTCGCTTAGGTTATTTGCCTATCACCTAAGCATTATGAACAAAATAAGGGTATGTGCAAAAACAATGTAACACATCAGCTTTGGCCAGAAATGATACACTTAAGTTTTATGCACAAATTAGTTTCGCTAAATACAGGTATGACCCATCAGCTTTGGCCAGAAAGGAAACACATGTATGTATAAGGCGAATGCTTAATTTTAGTTGATGAACATCGCAAAACAACGAATCAGCTTTGGCCAGAATCGAGGTTTTAAATATGTTATCAAGTTAAGCAAACAAATTAGTTTAATTTAAATAATTCAACTTGTATTGTAAAATTAAATGACATTAGTTAAGGTAGTAAATCAGCTTTGGCCAAAATTACCACTTTTGAAGATGTAATCAACTTAATTAAGACAAGTTGATAAATTAATCTAATTTTAATTCTGAATCAATGTTAATAAGTTGACTTGTAAGATGAAGTTAAATGACATTATATAGGTAACAAATCAGCTTTGGCCAGAATTGAAACCTTATTAGATGTCTGTTATTAACTATGAATAAGACAAGTCAATTAGTTATCTCATTTTAATTGGTGTTAGGTTTTGTAAAACATAAGTTTGTAAGGTTTATACAAAACACAATTAATAGTAAGCCCCTGAGGGATATCCGGTCGAAAACGAGTTATCCGGTCAAAAAGGGATATCCGATCAAAAGCTGGTCGAAAAAGTCGGTCGAAAAACCGATCGAAAAGCCGGTCGAAAAGTCCTTCGAAAAGCCGGTCGAAAAGTCCATCAAAAAGTCAATCGAAAAGTAGGTTTTCGATCGAGAAGTGGACTTTTCGATCGGATCGAAAAGTGGTATGGTCCGATCGAGAGGTCGATCGCGAAGCCATATGATCGGAAAGTAAGCTTTTCGATCAAAGAGCAGGGACTAAGCCACATGATTCGATCGAAAAACCAATAAAAACCCCGATAGAAAAGCCGGTAGAAAAGCCGGTAGTAAAGCCGGTAGTAAAGCCGGTAATAAAGCCGGTAGAAAAGACGGTAGTAAAGCCGGTAGTAAAGCCGGTAGTAAAGCCGGTAGTAAAGCCGGTAGAAAAGCCGGTAGGAAAGCCGGTAGAAAAGCCGGTTGGAAAGCCGGTAGAAAAGCCGGTAGAAAAGCCGGTAGAAAAGCCTATTTTTGGATCAAAAAGCTATATTTTCCGATCGAAAACACGGGACTGAGCCACGGGTTCGATCAAAAAATAAGAATTTAGTTTGAAAGTGAGCTTTTCGATCGAAAGTTGGGATTTCGATCGAAAAGATAAAACTTTTACCGAAAATAAATTAGGGTTTTAGCAAGTTTTCGAAAAACTGAAACCGATTTATTGATCAAAACGAATTAGGGTTTCAGATTTTAATTTAGGATTCGAAAAAACCTTTTTATGATTTCGAAAATTATTAGGTAAACGGATTCAGACTAAGATTCGATTGAGCAACATATGCTCTGATACCACATGCTGTTCGAATCCTGAATCGTTAGATAAATAAACAGATAAAATATGAAAAGATTACTTGTTGTTATCTGATTGAGATCAGCAGCAGTTAGGTTGTCCATCCTGTAAGTAGCCTTGGTTCCCCTTTAGGGTGTATGCTAATGATGGGATGATTCGTGAGGGTTCACAAATTAGAGAGAGAGAGAGAGAGGGACGAGAGAGAGAGAGAGGCCGAATATAATGTGTAGGTAATTAGCCTCCTCTCTCTAATAGATGCTCTATATATATACACCCAAGGGGAAACCCTAGTCTATCTAATAAGGGCAATCACGCCATCAAATAATGTCAGATAGGGTTAAATAGGTAATTGATTATTTAAGATAAATTAAAGGACATGATATATATTTATATATTATATATACATATATATATATATATATATATATATATATATATATATATCCGAAATACATATATATATATTTAGTAAATATATAATGTCTAACAATACAAACAACTGAACACCACCGCCTATACTTGCAATCAAAATATAACATATGGCAGTAACGGTGCTCTTTGAGAGTACAGGTAAGCTAACCGAATTGTTATATAAATAATATAAATAACATATATGACCATTGAATCTATAATTACATCAGGCTATGCACACAAGGCCTGATGTGTCGTATATGCTTTGAACATGACGAGCAAATATCAACGAAATCCAGGAGAAAACTACTAGATAATTGTTAAGAAGATTTGAAAGTATCCAGGGAGTATTAAGGATATGTTTTTCATATATGGAGATGTGAAAGAAAAGTTCATTGTAAGGTGTTACATTGATGCTAGCTTTTAAACGGATAGAGATGGTTCTTGATCACAATACATGGATATGCCATCATGTCAATGAAGGAGCCATTACATTTAGCAATATACCACAAAGTGTAAATATTTTGCAATATCGTGAGACATATCGAGATATTCTATGACAATTCAGATACAATTGCTTAATCAAAAGAACAAAGGCCAAATCATTGCACCAATCATATTTTCGAAAAGTTCCACTATAGACGAGAGATTCTAGAATGTGAAGATATATCTCTTACCGGCATAATCCATACACATATAAATCTTGAAGACCCGTTTAAATCATATATTCGAAAAGTTCCACTATAGATGAGAGATTCTAGAATGTGAAGATATCTCTTACCGGCATAATCCATACACATATAGATCTTGAAGACCCATTTAACAGGCCTATTTCTCATATTAGAAATAATGATTACTATCTCTTAAATTAATGATTATTATGTTCTCTATTAGCCTCTTTAAATCTATGAATAATTAGTGATTCTTAACCGTTCATAATTGATCACATAATAGAATTATGTGAATAAATATAAGTGAAGGCTTCAATCTAGCTATATCTATATCTATATACTATATACTATATAAATGAAAAGATGGATGCTGAGATGCCATCACTACAGCCATCTTCAGCATCAATTTCCCACCTAAATGATCCCCTTTAGAATCACGCGTGGGTAAAAAAAAACCCACCCATCTTATAACCCGTGTATAAGAAACCCTACCTCCCTTCTTTCTCTTTAGGATCCTTTTTTCTCTCCATCAGATGGCGATTTTGAAGCCCTCTTCTACGCTGTCATTCATGGCAGAGAATCCATCGCTAGCTTCACGAAAACGCCATCGCCATCCTAAGAATCGATCGTATAGCATCCATCACCGTCCATCGATTGTTGATTTGTTCCAATCGACTTCAAATCTGAGAATCGATTTTCATCTTCACGTTGAAGAACTCATGAAATCGTTCAGGTTAGATTATGTTTACGATTTTAATTTTCTGTCTTTCATTAGACCTAAGTCGAATGTCGATTGCTACCTCAATCAATCCCCAAATTGGAAGTCGTCTCTCTCGCGGATCATCTAAACCCCATCATCGTCTCTTACGATTTTAATTTTCTGTCTTTCATTAGACCTAAGTCGAATGTCGATCGCTACCTCAATCAATCCCCAAATTGGAAGTCGTCTCTCTCGTGGATCATCTAATCCCCATCATCGTCTCTTGCTATCGGTAACCTCAAATAAACGATCAACTGATTTCTTCTGCCGATCGTACTTACAATATTTGTTTCTCTTTAGGTACCTTTTGCTTTCCGTAAAACCAATGTGTTTTTTTCTTATTGGTTGATGTATTTTGCTAATGTAATCATCACTGTTTACGGTTTTCCTCTAAATGTGGTAATCAATGTGGAGGAAGGAAAGCAACGGAGGGATGAAAACATGTTTGAGATCCGTAAGAAAAATAGAGAGGAAAACTTCTTGCTTCATTTCGATGATGTCAAACGAATCAAATTAGATCTATATTATGTTCATTCGATCTGTCATTTAGATTTTTTCATACTTATTTGATTTGATAATTGAAATTGGTCAATTTGCAGGTGTTTCAGTCGAACGAGATTACTTTCAAGTGTTAGTATATTACACCAGCGTATCATTATGTGAGTAATTGGTGTTCCTATCTATTGAGTTGGTTCTTAATTAGAGAAAGTCCTGATTCTTTCTCCCTAATTTTTGTAATTTTCGTATCATTATGTGAGTAATCCGGTACTTCTTTCTCCCAAATTTTCGTAATTTTCAGCATGTTAACCCTAATTTTCCTATTAAACGAACATCGATGATTTGTCTCTAGTTGTTGAAGAAATACATCATGGCTTGCATGAACAATAGTTGTTTATTGTACATCTATTTCTGAAAGTATTGGTTTTAAATTTCACATTAATTTTGCTGAGTTGTAAGTGGGTTTATTTTGATGAACCCAATTATTTGTCTAATATGCTTACACATTTTGCGCTATGTAGGATTTTCACATTTAACAGTAGTTCTATATGCATCTAAAATTGTTTGGATCATACTTCCTTTGACATTATTATCAGAGTAGACAATAAAAAAATAATAGAGGTATGACATAGAAGTTTTGGTACATCGTTTTTTTGTTGAAGATTCTAATTAAGATTCCCACTTTCGTCGCTGATAAACACGGTATGTATACATACTTCTTTCTCCTTAATTTTGTTGATTCCACGATTTTTAATTGTTTGAGAATGTTACATTTTTCAAGTCTGTCACTTGGACTTTATGTTACATTGTTTAGAATGTTACATTTTTTTAGGAGAATAAACTATGATAACTTTTTGAATTGGGGCTTTATTGAGGTTTCCATCTATATTTTTGATTGCTTATTCTCCCTTTAAGGTCGCAAACATTTTTTTGTTTTTTTTCTTTTTTGTTAAGGAGCATTTGTATAAACATGAACATAGAAGAATGAGAAGAAAAATGGTAGGTACATATCTCATCTCATGTTTCAAACTTGCTAGAATGTTGCACTATGTTTTTTGTCTTATTCTTAAGCTGTTATATTTCCCACTAATAAAGTAAATTTTAGTTGGTTCATTTGAAATAACAGGCTCTATATTTGAACAGACGCTTTTACGATCGCCTTCTACAATGCTTTAATGATGTTGATTATGGAGATGGGATTAGGTCTATTTTGTCGCCAAACGTGAGTAACCTTTTGATTTTTATGGTTAGTGATCGTGATGAATTTTCACTCCTTAAAATTCTGTAACATCCCAAGATTCAGATAAACTCGTAAGTGGTAGTTAATATAATAACTATGCTTATCATATGTATTTGGAATCTTAGTGAATGCATATTTATATGATATATGTGCTAGATATAAGTTATATGTGTATATGCATGATAATATAAGTGAATACGTAGTTGCAAAGATAAGAAAGAGATAGATATGTGTTGATACAAATAACATGATTATATATGTGTGAATTGATAGATATATACATGTGAATACGTGTGTTAGTAGTTAATGGAAAAGCAGAAGGGCTAAAAGTGTAATTTATGTAAAGTTATCAACATATACGGATATTATATATATCTATAACTATTATAAACATTTTAAGGCTTAGAATATAATAAAAATATATCCTAATATGATCCATAACATGAAATAATAAGTGTTGTAAAGTTTGAGGGGCTAGAACGTAAAATAGCAAAAGATATATATAAAAATATAAGTATATACATATATATACGTATCTATACGTATATCATTGAGCGTGTCCCGAACCTTAGAAACTTTTATAAATATACCCTTAAGTGTTTTATAGCATAAAATAACAGTTCGTAGAAATACAGGGGCTTAAAATGTAAAATTGAAGTCCAGGGACCAATTCTGCCATTCTGCCAAAGATGGATCACGGTACGCGAAGCCTGGCAAGAAAAATGGCGCGATACGCGACCCGTTTGCGACCCATTTGCGACCCAGAACGCGTTTTTTCGACTTGCAGCTCACGTTTTGACGAAATTGACCAAGGACACACGTCGTTTTTGAGCATGAGTCACCCTAGACACCTGTAGGAACCAGAGGCGCACCCTACTAGTATAAATCCAAGCTCCAATCGGCCAAAAATCCTTGCCAATTTCCGAAATCCAAACCGAAAAACCCTAATTTCGAATCAGAAACTTCACAGATCGATTTCTCTCAAACCGTAAAGAGTTAGTAGCCGAAATTCAGCAGTTAAGCTTCTATAGGTATGATCTAAAATAACCTCTTTCAGTTTTGGCTAAATCGATCCCTAAGTATGATTTTTAAAACTATGCTCAAATTAGGGTTCTTGAGCTTGTTTGGGTAAAATTGGATGATCGGGTGGGAATTAGGACCTGAATATTGGTAGGTAATCCTAATTTGATGTGTTTTAAGAAAGCCCTAAGTTTATTTCAGAATTGGTGAAGGTTTGGTATGAGTTTTGTAAACGGGTCAGAATTAGGGTTTTCATGACGATGTTTTGCCCATATCGAGTAAACGGTTTTGAATTAAGCTTTGCCATCTTAAAGTATATTATAAAATATCATAATGGATAATACCCTAAGACAGTTTTATATAAAAATGAGTTTTGCTATAGAAATGAGAAAAATGGGTAATTAGGGTTTCGGAATATGGATATTTAATATAAAATAATCTGGAGGGTATAAGGACTTGAATTTTGGTATGGTAACATGTTTACATATATATTAAATATATATGAGTTTAAATTTTTGAAATTTATAATTAAATTACTCGGTGCAACGATTGTAGTAATTCCGCCTCATGGTCGTCAATGACGCCTACACGGCCGGTAACGATCGTCACCAAACCCCGTGACTATTCCTCATAGTAATTCCGCCAAATGATCGGTCATGAGGAAACACGAGCGGTAAACGTTAAGGAGCAGAGACTTGAAAGATATATAACAAAATATGTAAAAGGGGCAAAATGGTCATTTTGACTATTAAGAATATTAACCAATAATGAGCTGGGTTTTGGGATAATGGGGTAAGTCCTAAATGTGAATTGTAACCTTTAGGATGTCTTGATAGGGACATTACGTTAAAGGAATTAAGAAACTGATTCACGAGAACTTAACCCAAGAATAATAGCTTCGCAAAGCTAAGGTGAGTTCTATGAGCCCTCTTTTAAATTGTTTAAATGCTTTAAACCATTTTGGGCTGATATACATAACGTTCAGTGAAAATACTTTCAATTGTTATAATTGCATGTTATATGTATTGATTGTATGGTGATGATTAGAGGAAAGATAGATTGCCATTTCGGTGTTTCTAGTAGAATAGATTAAGGATGGTAATCGAGAAAAGATTGGTGAGTAAGGGGCTTCTGAAACAAGAAGTTAAATAGTGTTGTCCCAAATGGTGTCAAAACCAAGCGGCGTCAAAGCCAAAAAGCGTCAAAGCTAAGCGGCGTCAAAGCCAGATAGCGTCAAAGCTATATAGTGTCAAAACTAAAGGGACCATTGCTACATGTAGGGCTATATTATGTAAGGCATGAACATTAGTTGGGCTTTTGTATTTGGGCTTAATCTAGCTTAGTTAATAGGCCATGTGGGCCATTTAAATGTTTATGATTGGGCTAGGTTAGTGTTTATGATTGGGCCAAGCTCAAGTATGAGGTGGTATAAATACCACCTCATTGTAATCGTTTTCCCTAAGCTTTTCTATACACATTTCACCATTTACGATTTCTCTCTCTCTGTGTGTTTACGATCAGCTTCCTTTAGTGGGTTTTCATCATTCAAGACTTCATCTTTTCACAAGATCTCGTCTATTCTTCCACTATTGTTCTTGAATCAAGCTTGTACGAGGATTCCGCACTCGTATTTGTCTAGATATCGTGTTGTTTGGTTGATTTCGGACCTACAATTGGTATCAGAGCCAAGAATCTTCGATTCAAGGCTCTCACGATATTGATTCAAGTGTATTTCTGGGTTTCAGTTGAGTTTTTGTTCAAGTTTTGAAGATTTGAGGGTGTTTTTGGCGTTTACGATTTGCGTAGCTGCTGTGTTCTTCGTTTTTCTGGGATTTGGAGTGTTTACGACCGGTTGCTGTTGAAGATCTTCATCAGTTGTGTGTTTACGACATCAAGATTGGATTTTTAGGCGTTTACGATTCGTACATTGGGTGTTTACGACTTTGCTTGGTCGTTATCGGTGTTTACGATTGTGCCAATCGGAATCGCGTGATCGGAATCGGTGTTTACGATCAAAACTGATCGTAATTGGGGTTTACGATTACAGTTATCGTAATCGGGTGTGTTTACGACTTTTTCAATCGGTTAAAGTGTTTACGATTTTGGGTATAATCGGAAACAGTGTTCTCGATCGTAATCTGCCTTTTACGATCGTAATCAAGGTTTTATTATCGTAATCTCATAATTTGGACTTTTGGACTTTAGTTTTAGGTTTCCCAAGCTTTCGTAATGGATTTTGAGCCGAGTATGTACCAGAAATTGGATTTCGAGATCGGATCTATAACTCGCCCGCCAAGACTAACTTCAGCGGATAATTTCTTAGAATGGAAATACAGATTCGAAAATCATTTGAAGAGTTTGGATCTGAGGTTATGGAGGGCTGTTGTGAATGGACCGTTTACACCTACTCACGCAACAGGAACAAATGCAGGGAAAGAGAAGAAAGAGGATGAGTATGATGATGATGACTGGGAGAGGTGCAACAAGGCTGAGAGGGCATTTGCGATAATGACTATGGCCCTAACTCCAGATATTGCTCAAGGATTCAAACACTGCAAAACAGCAAAGCAACTGTGGAATGCTTTGATTGTTGCTTATGAAGGGAACCCTGATATTAAGGCTAGTAGGAAGCAGATGTTGAAGCAGAAGTTTAACTTGTTCAATCATATTCAGGGTGAATCGTTTGAAGCTCAAGTTCAGAGGTATGTGTCACTGATGGCAGAGATGTCAAGTTATGGAGTAGAGCCAGATACTGAAGACAAGAATTTGAAGTTGCTGAACAGTCTGCCTAAGTCTTGGAACACCAATATATCAATCATCAAAGACAACAATAGGCTAAGTGAAGTGACTTTGGATGAATTAATCAACAAGCTGAAATCCAAGATGATCGATGATAAGCAGAGAGAGCTGAACCACATAAGTTCTCTAAGTTTGGCTGGAAAGTTGAATCAGGCTTTGCTGTCAGAAGAAGTTGAGGGTAAGCATGAAGGAAAGTTTACAGGGAATGGATCAAGCTCAGCTCCTATGTCTAGTGCTTTTGTTGCACAGCCTCAAGGCAGTTCAAGCGGAGGTGTCAACTCTGAAGATGTCAATGATCCTAACTTTGCCCTTGGTATGGGTTTCATGAACAGCTATCATGCCCTTGTGGCCGGGAATCTTGTACCTTCTGATATGGTGGCTGGTGATCTTAATCAGATAAATCCTGAGGACGTGGAGATGCTGGATGTTTCTTGGCAAATGGCCATGGCTGTCTTCAGAGCCAAGAAATTTATGGCCAAAACGGGAAGGAATGTCTGGAAGGATCAGGATAAAATCAGAATGGGGTTTGACAAGTCGAAGCTAAGGTGCTATAATTGTGATGAGTATGGTCACTTTGCCAGGGAATGCACGAAGCCCAAGAAGGAAAGAGCTGAAGAAAAGAAGGTTGCTGAAGTGAAAGGAAAGGGTGATGCCAGGGCACTGGTGGTTCAGGGAGGTGGAGGTTATGACTGGACCCCCCAGCTGAGGGATCTGACCCCCCAGCTGAAGGATCTTAGTTTGTCACATGCTTTGATTGCTACTGCAGAAGAGGATAATGAAGAAAATCATGCCTTTGTGGTCACTGATGAAGGAAAGCCTGAGGAGAGTCAGATAGAAGACAAGGAAGCGTTCGTTGCTGATGCTGAAAACCTAAAGGTATGTTCTGATCCCACTTGTGCTCGTATTATTCCTGGTCTTAGACAAATCTGTAAGAATTATCAAATAGAATTGTTTGAGGTCAAGTGTGAGAGGAGCTCATTTAAGGGTAGATGGGTAAAAAATGAGGAAAAGGTTAAGGCACAAAAGCTAGATATAGTGAAGTACCAACAGATAGCAACTGAGAAATCTATCCTGTATGATAATGCCAAGTTAGAGATAGCTGACCTTAGAAAACAGGTAGATGAATTGACTCATAAGACTAATGAGATGCAAGTTCAGTTAGATATGAATCAATTGAGAAACAAGAGAATGCTTCAGGCAGGTAAAGAACTATCTCAGGCAGTTGTTTGTGGACAAGTAGGAAAACACACACCAGGTTTTGGGTCAGAAAAGTCTGACAAATCCATGGCCGCAAATGTTATAATTCCCCCACCTATCCCTAGAGATATCATAGGAATGCTCTATGAGGAGGACCAGGTAGATAGAACTAGATCAGGATATCATGAAGCAGGTCCTCCTATAGATAGCTTGATGGTTGGTGTGACCCCTATGACAGAAGTAGAGAAAGAACAGGAGAAACTTGGTTTATATAGGACAGGTAGTCAGAACAATGTAGTTGACCTCACAACTAAACCAGGTTCTTCCCAGGAATCTTTAAACAATAATGTTAGTTCCTCTAATGTTTTTGTTACATGTGCAGATGTTGTAGGCATTGAAGATGTATCTGGGGAGGATGCTGAATGCTTGAGGGTCAATGAGTGTCATGAGTCTAGTTGTTCTGTTTCTAGTTTACCTAAGGATGACGTTCTGGCATCTGTGTCAGAACTTGAAACATCCAAGTCCAATCAAATTGTCTTGTTAAAACATGTTTCTAATCCTAATGAAGTCGTTAGTTCCTTTAAAATGCGTGTTCCTAACACAAAGATTGGCCGTAAGTCTAAGCCCAATGATTTTGTTCCGTATCCCCAGGTTGTGTCAACTTATAATAGAACTGATAAATCAAAATCTGAACAATTTTGTTTAATAACACAACCTGAAAAACATTCAAAACGTGTGATACACAAATGGGATGATCAACCGGAATGGAAGTCGTCTTACCCAAGACGCTCATACTTGTGTAGCAACGTCAATGGGCCTAGACAAATGAATTGTTTTCAATGTGGTCAACCAGGTCATTTTGCTGCTAATTGTATGAACAGACCCTATGAGCCATATTATCCGCAGAACAAGCGGACAACAATGCTTGAGAAAATGATGAGGGGTGAGAACAGAAATCAAAAACAGCAAGCATCGTCACAGGGGAAGCAAAGTTCTGAACCAATGAAGACTCAACAGTCTAAGGTTCTAAACACAAAGGCCCCAGTGACGAAGCCTGTCAATGAAAGGAGAGATGTGGGCCAAACTTCCAAACCTGCTTATGCAGCTAAAGGAGTTTTCAACAAACCAAATAAAATGAAAACAAAACCTTTTGAGAAACAAGTACCTAAAGTCAATCAGGCTGCTAAACCTAAGGGGAAAGCAGTTATAGAACAACCAAAAGTTGTCACTCAACCAAAGCAAATGGTTTATACCAAATTAAAACTTGAGTGGACACCTATCATCAAAACAAAAGGTAAAAAGGCCACATCTCCTCCAAGGAATGTTTCACCCACAAAGAACTCTGCCAGTAGCTCTAACTCTCAAAAACAACCAAATTGGAAACCAAAAGTTCATGCTAAAGTTTTAAATGAATCCGAATCAAAAGCAGGAATGTCTTTCAAGATGGTTAATTACACTGACTCCAAGGGAGTGCCCAGATCTGTCATGACCTGGGTACCTGACTCTAACTGATTTATGGTTTGTGTAGGGACAGCCGAGAAGATCTGTCAACAATCTCTGGTATGTTGATAGTGGTTGTACCCGACATATGACCGGAGATCTGTCTTTGTTAGATGAGGTTGAAGATTTCAATGGAGGAAGTGTTTCTTTTGCTGGAGGTGTGGGAGGAAGAATTTCAAAGAAAGGAGTTGTCAAGAATGGAAGTCTGACTTTTTCAGATGTGCATTATGTAGAGGAGCTGTCCCACAGCCTGCTAAGTGTGTCACAGATATGTGATCGGGATTTCTCTGTGATGTTCAACAAAAAGGAATGCATCATTCTTAAGCCTGGTGTAAAAATTCCTGAAGAATGTATCTTAATGCGTACACCAAGGCACGGGAATTCTTATCAATTGAACATGGGAAAGCCTCCATCATCTGAAGCAGCTTGTCTAATTTCAAAACAGACTGAGAATCTTGCATTGTTGTGGCATCGTCGTCTGGGACATGCAAACATGAAGAATCTATCCAAGCTGGCTAAAGGAGAGCATGTCAGAAATCTTCCGATCACAGACTTCTCTTCAATAGAGAAGTGTGTGGCTTGTGCTAAGGGGAAGCAGCACAAACTGCCACATCGTCCAAAGGTTGCAAATTCTGTCTCTTCTGTGCTTCAACTCTTACATATGGATTTGTTTGGTCCCATGCAGGTACAAAGTGTCAGCAAGTTTTCATACTGCCTCGTGATAGTGGACGACTACTCGCGATTTACTTGGGTCTTTTTCTTGTCAAACAAGTACGAAACTCCAGTCCTAGTAAAGCAGTTTGTGACGCTTATTGAAAACCAGCTGGATAAAAGAGTGAAGGCAATCAGATCTGACAATGGGACGGAATTCAAAAATGCTGAGCTGAATATGTTTTGTGGTGAAAAGGGGATTGAAAGGCAGTTCAGTGCTCCTTACACTCCTCAGCAGAATGGAGTTGCCGAAAGAAGAAATAGAACACTCATTGAAGCAGCTAGAACAATGATGTGTGAAGCAAAATTACCGATCTTCTTTTGGGCAGAAGCTGTGAATACTGCTTGTTATGTACAAAACAGAGTTCTTCTGAACAAGCGTCACGAGCAAACTCCATATCAGATCATTTATGGAGAGAAACCGAAGGTGGGTTACTTCAAGACGTTTGGGTGTCCATGCACGGTGCTGATCCAGTCCGATGTAGGGAAATTCGAAGCGAAGGCCGATGAATGCTATTTTGTGGGTTATTCTGCAAATAGTGCTTATCGTGTCTATAACAAGACCACTGGGTTGATCATTGAGGCATTCAATGTAGATTGGATGGAGGACAATCCTACTGATGCGGGAACTGGACCTAATTGGATCTTCGACTATGGATCATTGTTTGAGGGATTTAATTTCTCGAATGTTTTCCACAATTTGGGCGAAGAAGAAGACATTGTAGCTCCTAGTGCAGATGTAAGACCTCATGTGGATAGAGCATCAGCTGAATCTTCTAGGAATGCAACTGCTGATATTCCAGAATGTTCAGGAACACGTGATGCTCCAGTGGATTCTCAAGGCTCAGGTATGTCTGAAAATGTTGTTAATACTAATCTGCCTGTTAATGTTTCAGTGCCTGATGTCCAAGAGAGCAGAATCAACAAGGATCATCCACTGAGTAATGTTGTTGGGCCAGTGACAGCGGGTGTCACCACAAGAAGCCGCACAGGACACATCAACTTTTGTATGTTTTCCTGCTTCATCTCCCAGATTGAACCTCCCAATGTGATGGTTGCTCTCAAAGATCCAAACTGGATGGAGGCCATGCACAATGAACTCAATCAGTTTTCAAAGCTGGGAGTGTGGCGTCTTGTGAAGCGGCCAGAGGACAAGAAGGTGATTCCCACGAGATGGTTGTACAAGAACAAAAAGGATGACTCGGGGATCATTGTAAGAAACAAAGCAAGGTTGATAGTACAAGGGCACAGGCAAGTCCACGGTATCGACTATGATGAGGTTTACGCTCCGGTGGCAAGATTGGAAGCAATTCGGATCTTTCTAGCTGTGGCTTCGTATCTCAATTTTACCGTACATCAGATGGATGTGAAGACTGCCTTCCTGTATGCAGAGATGAACGAGGAAGTCTATGTTGCTCAACCACCAGGGTTCATAGATGAAGAAAATCCAGATCACGTTTATCTGCTGGATAAGGCTTTGTACGGTTTGCATCAAGCTCCTAGAACCTGGTATGAAACGTTGTCCAATCACCTGGTGGAGAATGGATATACAAGAGGAGTCGTTGATCAAACATTGTTTAGGAAAAGGGTGGAAGAAGACATTATCATGGTGCAAGTGTATGTAGATGATATTATCTACGGATCGACAAACGAAGAATTGTGCACCGAATTTGAGGAGATCATGAAGAAGAAGTTTGAGATGAGTGACCAAGGCGAGATGAGTTTCTTTCTTGCACTTCAAGTCAAGCAGAATGATTCTGGGATTCTTATTCATCAGGAGAAGTATGTGAATGAGATTCTGGAAAAGTTCAAGATGCAGGATTGCAAGCCCATCGCCACTCCCATGGCATCCAGACCACTCTTGTCAGCGGATCTTAACGGGGAGTCAGTGAGTGAATTCCATTATCGATCGATGATTGGATCACTAATGTACTTGACAGCAAGCAGGCCAGACATCATGTATGCAGTTTGCGTGTGTGCTCGATATCAGGCTAACCCTAAACTCTCTCATTTAGCTGCTGTTAAGCGTATCTTCAGGTATCTGAAGGGCAGGCCTAGGCTTGGTCTTTGGTACCCGAAGAACACTGATTTTCAATTATATGCTTTTACTGACAGTGATTATGGAGGTAGTGACCTTGACAGGAAATCTACTACTGGAGGATGTCAGTACCTGGGAGATAGGCTCATCTCTTGGCAGAGCAAGAAGCAGCATACCGTATCCAAATCAACTGCCGAAGCTGAGTACGTGGCCGCATCTGCCGGTACTTCACAGGTAGTGTGGATCCAAAACCAGCTCACGGATTACGGTATGGAATTCGTTAACACTCCCATATTTTGTGATAATGCTGCTGCTCTTGAGATTGTGAAAAACCCTGTCCAACATTCCAAAACCAAGCACATTGATATCAAGGTACATTTTATTCGTGATTGCTTTGATCGTGAGCTGATTCAGCTACAAAAGGTAAGCTCCGATCAGAATGTTTCGGACATCTTT
This sequence comes from Deinandra increscens subsp. villosa, assembly GCA_039602395.1. Taxonomy (NCBI): domain Eukaryota; kingdom Viridiplantae; phylum Streptophyta; class Magnoliopsida; order Asterales; family Asteraceae; genus Deinandra; species Deinandra increscens. The sequence continues at coordinate 5,361,655 of JBCNJP010000006.1, read as the reverse complement.
ACAAAACCCCTTCCTCGTCCTAATTTTGAATCTTGTGTTGAAGGCCTGAAGATGATTGCCTTCGAGGAATGATCTGATCATCTATGTTTTTGTACAGAGTTTTTGGTTTTTAAATTTTACTTAAAAAAAATATATATTTAAAAAAAAAAAAAAAATAGAAAATGACTGAAAAATTGAGTCTTGTTTCAAAAGCCTCACAAAAACAGGGGAAGAAATGGTGCTGGTTAAACTGAAAGGTTTTTATGATGTCTTTTGATAGGACTTAAATGCTTAATGACGGTTGGAGACTGACACGTGTAAGGCTGATGTGAAAGACTGCTCGAAGATGATATGTCGGTAAGCTCAACCAAAACAATGATCATCTAAGTAAGTGCAGTAATCTTAAACTCTATACATGTTTAGTTTCCCATCCTAGTCTACATGGTTTAAAAAACTGAGTCCCGACAAAAACGGGTTGAGAGTGGTATTTACCTAGTATTCACTCTCTCACACGCCATGCTTATACTGTATAAGACAACACCACAGAAAAGAAAAAGAAAAAGAATTCAAAAAAATGAAAATTCTGAAAAAGAAAGAAAAAGAAAAAGAAAATTAAAAAAATAAAATTATTCAGTTGGTCTTCTCTGCGTGCTTATGCGGCCGACCTGATCATCAACTGATAATGTATGAAAAATAGAAATAAGTGGTAGTCAAAACAGTGTTGCATGGTTCCTCAAGTTGGGGGTCTGTGAATCCTCAATAAACTCTGAGGTTGGGTAGGTTTTGCTATGGAAAATTGGGTGTGGGGACGGTTAAACATATCGGTAAATCTGTACTATATTTAAGCACTTTACTGGATGTGAGTTTCTGTGTTCAAACCACCTGACAATTGTCTAGAGTGTCTAGTAACAGAAGCTGAAAAGGGTTCCTCAGTCAAAGACCTGTCTGATATTATCTGTGAAAAATACCAGCACCAGGTATGTAATTATTTTAAATTTCTGAGGTAAGTTTGTAAATATTTGTTTTTGAGGCATTTTATCTGTTTTAAATTGTTTAATTTTTTTTGTAAGTCTTTATGTGTTTAAAATTTAAATTTTAATTTTATGATCAAGATCAGATACTCGGGGTATGAGTCTGAGGGGAAGTTTTGTAAATTCTCAAAAGTCAAATATTTTCAAATGTTTATGAGAATTATCAAAGTTTGAGGGGTTAAGTGTAAGTTTGGTTTATCAAAACCTTTTGTTTTAAGAGGTTTGGATGTTTTTTTTAAAGAGTTTTGGTTTAAGAGGGACCAAAGTGTAAATTCTTTTACATAAAACCTCATTTCCGATCCATCTTCTCATTTACGATCCACCTCTTCCTCTCGCCGTTTACGATCAGCTCATCCCGACACCCTAACCGCCGTGTAAACCCACCGGAAACCTGTTCCAGACCATCTCCGGTCATTCCCGTCACAATCTGACCTCACCACTACCATCGTAATCACTTTCCGAGCATTACCCCCAACTCAATCGACTGTGTTCACGAGTTCTCTTGGATCTATTCACGATTTTTGAGTTCTTAACCCTAACTCGGAATCGTCGTCTAATTTGCTGTGTTCGAGTCATTTTAAAAGAAGTTTTGTAGTCGGAATTGTGATAGGAACTGTTAAAAGGTAGTGATTATTGCTCATTGTTCATGCTTGAAGGTCTTTAACGAGTTTACGAGTTGTTTGCAGGTTTATTAATGGAGGAATTGTCGTTTACGATAATCTCGTGAAGAAGACGGCTGTTGGAGTGTTTACGATTATCGATTACGATCGATGATTACGATCCGGTGTTTCCGACAAACGTTTACGATCATAGAATAAGACAAATCTGTTTACGATCGGGCTTCTGGTTTAAAACAATGTTTCCGATTGGGCCTCTCTGTTTACGATTGGACCAGTCGTGAATCCGTTTAGTGGGTCGTAAACTCATTTTCTTTATCGTAAACCTATTTTTTGGATCGTAAACCCACATAAATGAGAATTAAATTTGTTAAACACTTAATAATTTTGAGAATCTCATTAAGTTGGTCGTTTTTGAGATAAAATTTGTCAGTGTTTGTAAGCATGTGCTTAATTCAATTATTTTCCCTAAAATGTTCAAATTGAAATTTTGTGAAGTTCGAAAGTAAAATGTGATCGTCATTTGAACAAGTAAAGGGTTAATAATCATAATTGCTTATTAAAGATTGAATATGTCTGATGCATATGTCTTGTATTTCTCAGATGGCTGAAGAGATGCTGATTGGAGATATAAAATATGAACCAGACCATTGCATGCCGGCATACCTAGAAGACCCGCCAGAAAAACACATGGAGTTATTTTACTCACTGGTGGCCGGAATGAACACATGCAAGATTAACCATGCCTTGAGGACAAATGTACTCATCGACGAGATGCTGGTTAGAGAATTTTGGGGAACTGCCAGGGCAAACTCTGACAAGACTAGGATTACCGCAACGGTCAATAACAGACAAATTGTCATTGAAGAAGAAGACATAAGGCAGGGGCTGAACATCACTGATGATGCTTCACATCCTATCAAGTATCCGAAGGAGGTAGTTCTGGCAGGGGCACAATCAATGGGGTATGAAGGAAAATTTCCGCCCATCTTTAAGAAGCTTCTGCCGCACTACTGGAGGTGCCTGGCGCATTACATGCAGAAATCCTTCCTAGGCAAGAGAACGAGTTTTGATCAGTTAAACCAACTCCATGGAACTGCCTTCGTAGCATTGGCCTTAGACTGGAATTTTAACTACTCAAGGATGATGCTGATTGATTGGATAGGCAATGCAGAACTGAGTGCCAGAGAGCAGTTTCTAATGACGCCAAGGTTCGTTCAGATGGTAGTGATGAAGAAGTATCCGATGATAGAGGAGAGAGTTGAGAAGCTTGATGTGAAGGTCATGGATTCTGGAGTCTTTGGCTTGCAAACGCAGGATAGAGCGGGTAAGCAATCTTTTGAAGGAAGATTGGAATGGACAAAGAGAGGTGCGTTTCCTGAAGTTGCACGGGAACAAGTATTGGATGACTCTGAGCCAGAGGCAGATGTGCCTGAAGTTAATGCATCAATTGCCGAAGACCAAGACTTGACAGTAACTCAAGCTGTTAATGTTCAAGATGAAGATGTCATTCCCTCAGATGAAGAAAATATAATGGATGACATCCTTACTGGCCAGGACATAACTGAAGATGATATTTATGGGGACTTGGAGCCACTAACCCATAAAAGGTCAAGAGAAGATATGATTGGGTCGTCTGGCAGTGATGATACACCTCCTGAGCTGAATATAAACGTTGATGAAGCTTTCGTAGAAGAACCCGTCCCTGCTCGTGAACCATCTCCGCGAAAGAAATCTGATCCTAGGAGCATACGGTTCAAGTTCACCAAGACAAGCTCAAGCCTTTTGGTTGTACAACCAGCTGGACCCAGTTCTGAGGGTGCCAGTGGTCAAGAAGAAACTGTTGATGAAGCCCTTCAAGAGCAACCGTCTCTCACACAGACTGAAGATGGTGATGATCAACCTGCCCCTGTGCAGCAAGCTAGTCCGATTCTGAACGTGCAAAGCCCTGTACGTGAAGATAGGCAATTTCTGGAGGTTGAGAGCACCTTCGTTGTTCCAAGTCCGGTTAGAGTGAGCCTCTCTACCGCGACCAGCCAACCACTCGCAGCTCCAGGTTTCCGCCCATTGATGGCTGCTGAGCTTCCAGTTGATTTGAGGATTAGTGCTGATCCTCAGATCAACTTCCTGATCTCTCAGAATAGGATCAGACAGAATGAGATCAAGGCTCTCATGGAAGAAAACCAGCGTTTGAGAGAGAAGGAGGAGGCAAGCAGCAAATATATGAGAGAGTATGAGGTGGCAGACAAGGAAAGAATGGAATATCTTTACAAGATGATAAAGGACCTGAGAAGGAAGGTTAATCAACTGACAGATGGTGCAGGGCCTAACAACACGGGTGCCTCTGGTCAGAGTTCATCTCAGGGAACTCAAGTTGCTGATGCAATGGAGACTGACGAAGGAGATGAGAATATAGTGATGCCGGATTACGCCCACTGTGGCAGGATCATCTCAAAGGCTCCAAGTTTCCACGAAAACTGGTTCAAGGAGTTTTTCCAAGGACCAGCTCCCACACAGTACACCATTGACGTTGGTGAAAGCTCAATTGATAAGCGTGGGAGTCGTGAGGCAATCTTATGTTGGCACTACGATATGGAGAAGAAAATCTTTGCCGTGATCCGTGACGGCTATAGTCCAGTGGAGTACTACTCTACACGTGCTCAATTCCACTCCTGGACTGAGCCTGAGATCAGGAGCCTTCTGAGAGCTCCATTTATTAACAGGTGGAATGGACCAGAAGGTAATCAGATCAGAGATAATCTGCTTGGCCACATGGAGAATGATTTCAGAGATTTCGAGCTGAAGGAGGTCAGGTGGAGAGAGACCGGGACTGACCCTGTGACAGGGGAGTCTATTGGAGAAGCACGGAGGCCACCAACTAAGCGCACAAGGGTGATTAATATGTTGGATGAGATCGAGGATGAAACACTGGTAAGAAACTTTGATTGCTGGTATTACGATCCAACAACACATGAAGTGGTGGTTCTCTGCAAGCCGATGCGTCAATTCAGATTTTATGACCCGGTGGATTTGCTTAGATTTGGTGAGAAAGATATCAAGCTTCTGGCCACCCAACCCATACTTGGAGACGAGAATGATATGGCAAATGCTATAAGGGTTGGGATATTTGATGGACCAGCGTAAGCTGACTTGTTAAGTTATGTATGTCAGATGAGGCTGGACCTTCGGATCGAAAAGGGAAGGCTGAGATGTGAGCAGGAACTAGGTGGCATATACTATCAAGACAATGTCAAGCTATCAAGAGAAGACATTTTTGAAAACTGGCGTGGAGATGTTTATTTCTCTTTTGTATTTGTCTCTCTTACTATGTAATACTTGGCATATGAATAAAAGTTTTTATTTCCGCTGTTTTAGTTATCTCTGTTGTACCTTGTGTTCATGAGTAAATCCGATGCGTGACCGCTCCTAGGGCCAAGTCTGGGAGTGGGCGTCACAAGTTGGTATCAGAGCCTTGGTTTAAGAGATTTAGATACTATTGCAGTGTCTAGACTTAAACTAGGACTCTGGGGAAGCCAAGTAAGATGAGACAAATGCCAGTATTGATAGTTATGCTCATAGTAAGGACGTGCATTAGGAGTATAATGAACAAGGACTTAGGATATATGAGTATGGAAAATACCCAATTGCAATTAGCTACTGCAATTTGGTATTAACTATATAAGTATATCCTAAGCACTGGTTATTATATGGCCAAGTGCGAGATATTTTATTTGATGTTGGGATGTAGACACAAAGGATTCATGTGAATAGATGTAGATAAGTTTCGAAGACATTATATATAAATAAACGTATTGACGTCTGCGCTTATCTGTTTATCATGTATTCAAAACTTGGAAACTCTACGTCACATAAGTCCTAAAATGTCACTCATCTTAATGTAGGAAATGGCTAGAGGAAGTCGTGGAAATGACAACGACGGTAGAATAGTTAGGAGAACCACGCGAGCGAATCCCGAGCCCGAAGCTAACGTCGAAGCTAATACGTTCACTGGTGAACAAGTAGCGGCTATTATCGCGCAAGCAATAGCCCAAGTCCAAAGAGGCGTTGGTGGAACCAACGGGACGGGAGGTGGAGGAAATAACAACGAGAATAGAAATGACTCAGGGGATATGGAGAAAGGACAAGGAGGTAGAGGATGTTCTTTCAAGACATTCTGTGGTTGCAAACCCCCTTCGTATGATGGCAAGAAGGACGCAATAGCTACCTTCGAATGGATTCATGAGATGGAAGCAGTTATTGAAATCAGTGAGTGCAGAGAAGATCAAGCAGTGAAGTACGCCGCTCACTCGTTTGTGTCTGAAGCATTGCACTGGTGGGGAATGGTTAAGCAGACTGAAGGGAGTGCAGCTATCGCTGCAATGAAGTGGGACGACTTGAAAAAGTTAGTCCTTGAAGATTTCTGCCCTAGGGGAGAGCTGGATCAATTGGAGAAGGACTTCTTGTTGCTCGAAGCTGGAAACATGACGCATCGAGAATATACGTCCAAGTTCAATGCTATGGCAAGATTGTTGCCTGCGTTAGTCACTCCTGAAGCTCAAAGGGTGAAACGATACGTCCAAGGCCTTCCTGGCCGAGTTAGGGGATTCATTAAGGCTATTGAGCCTAGAACGTTCAAGGTAACGGTGAATCTAAGCTCCAATCTCTATAGTGAGATGTTCGGAGCAGGAGGTAGACCAGAGGAGTCTAAGAGAAAGTGGATGGAGACGGCTAAAGGTTCAACGAAGAATGACCGGGGTCACCGCAAAAAGCAAAAGAATGGATCAAAGGGCAGCAAGCCCTTGTGCAACAAGTGTAATAAGAATCACTATGGAGAGTGTAGGACAATGGCAAATAGCTGCTATAGGTGCGGGAAGGAAGGTCACTTTGCCAATCGTTGTACTGATCCAAGGAAGTGTTTCGAATGTGGAAGCCCTGATCATATCAGGACAAATTTCCCCAAATTGATAAAGAATTCAGAACCACCAAAGGCGAAAGAGGCTCCAAAGGCGAAGGGTAGAGCTTATACCATGACTACCACCGAAGCCAAGATAACACCCGATGTAGTTTCAGGTACGTTTCTCGTTAATAATGTGCCTGCTTCTGTGTTATTTGACTCTGGTGCTAGTAGGAGTTTTGTTTCGCATGAACTCTGTGAGCTATTTGATCGACCAACTGTTAAGGCTAATAGACCATTCGAGGTTGAGATTGCCTCAGGGAAAAGTATTAGGATTACTGAGGTAGTAGATAACTGCCTAATAGAGTTAGAAGGGTACAAACTACCTATTAAGTTATTCCCTATGGCGTTAGGAGGTTTCGATGTTGTGTTAGGAATGGATTGGCTTGCAGAGAACGATGCACAAATTATCTGTAACCAAAAGAAGGTTCAACTTCAAACGCCAACTGGGCGAATCATATCCATTTATGGGGATCGTGATAGCTCAGCAGTAGAGATCATATCAATGATCAAGGCGCAGAAGTTCATAAGACGAGGATGCAAGGCGTACCTTGCTTATGCTATCGATTCAAGGGTGAAGACTAAGGAGCTAAAAGATGTGCCGGTAGTATGCCAATTTCCAGACGTGTTTCCAGAAGAACTACCCGGCATCCCTCCCGATCGAGAGATAAAGTTAGGATCGACTTAGTGCCAGGAGCCCAACCCGTAGCAAAGTCACCTTATAGGTTAGCTCCATCAGAGATGAAAGAGTTGATGTCACAATTAGAAGACTTGCTTGACAAAGGGTTTATAAGGCCAAGCATCTCACCTTGGGGTGCTCCAGTTCTTTTTGTCAAAAAAAAGGATGGAAGCATGAGAATGTGCATCGACTATAGGGATCTAAATAAGCTAACCATTAAGAATAAATATCCTTTGCCTAGGATCGACGATTTATTCGACCAGCTACAAGGAGCGAGTTGGTTCTCTAAGATAGATCTAAGGTCAAGGTATCATCAGCTTAAGATTAGGGATGAAGATATCGAGAAGAAAGCTTTTCGCACGCGTTATGGTCATTATGAATTTCTAGTAATGTCATTTGGGTTGACCAATGCCCCTGCAGCTTTCATGGATCTTATGAATAGAGTGTGTCGACCTATGTTGGACCGATTCGTAATTGTGTTCATAGATGACATCTTAATTTATTCCAGGAATGAGCAGGATCACGCGATGCATTTAAAGGAGGTTCTAGAGACCTTAAGGAAGGAAAAACTATATGCCAAGTTTTCAAAATGTGCGTTTTGGCTTAAGGAAGTCCAGTTCCTTGGTCATGTGATAAACGCGGATGGCATCCTTGTAGATCCAGCAAAGATTGAGACGATAATGAGTTAGAAGCCACCTAAGACACCTTCAGAGATTCGTAGTTTCTTAGGACTTGCCGGTTATTATTGTAGATTTATTCAAGATTTTTCGAGGATTGCAACGCCACTGACTAAGCTAACCAAGAAGGACACTAAGTTCTTATGGGGACCTAGTCAGCAGAGTGCGTTTGAGGAATTAAAGTCCAGATTGACTCAGGCACCGGTGTTATCCTTACCGGATGGGTCTGATGACTTGGTAGTGTACTCTGATGCTTCTTATCAAGGCTTAGGTTGTGTTTTGATGCAGCGGGGCAAGGTCATTGCATACGCATCAAGGCAACTAAAAGCTCATGAGACAAACTATCCAACTCACGATTTAGAGTTAGCCGCAGTTGTGTTTGCACTCAAAATATGGAGGCATTATTTGTACGGAGTTAAGTGCACTATCTACACTGACCATAAAAGCTTATAATATTTCTTTGAACAAAAAGATCTTAACATGAGGCAGCGTAGATGGTTAGAGTTGATTAAAGACTATGATTGTGAGATTATGTATCATCCAGGTAAAGCCAACGTAGTGGCTGATGCTCTAAGCAGAAAGGAGAATCATCCTTCTTTTCGAGTGAAATCATATAAGTTAGTAATCACTCTAGATTTTCTTATCCAACTTCGTAAGGACCAATATGAAGCCCTTAAGGATGAGAATATCAAGAAAGAAAGAATGTTTGGCCAAGCAGGAAGCTTGGAAGAAAACGAGTTTGGAATTAAAACTAGGTACGGTCGAATGTGGGTACCGCTTTTAGGTGAGATTCGCGGTAAGATCTTAGATGAAGCTCATAAGTCACGCTATTCAATTCATCCTGGTGCAACCAAGATGTACCAAGATTTAAAACGAGACTATTGGTGGCCAGGTATGAAATTTAATGTCATGCAATATGTGAATAGGTGTTTGACTTGTGCAAAGGTAAAAGCTGAGCATCAAAAGCCTTATGGAAAGCTTCAACCTTTGAAGATTCCTGAATGGAAGTGGGAACATATCACGATGGACTTCATAACTAAGCTACCTCGCACAGCTAAAGGTTATGGCACCATCTGGGTGATTGTGGACAGGCTAACCAAGAGTGCTCACTTCTTGCCTATTTGTGAGGCGATTTCTTCTGAAGAGTTAGCTAGTTTATTCATTAAGGAGATCATCTCTAAACACGGGGTGCCAGTATCTATAGTCTCCGACAGAGACACTCAGTTCACTTCGCGATTTTGGAGAAAATTCCATAAGAATATGGGATTGAGGTTACATATTAGCACGGCGTATCATCCCGAGACGGATGGACAAAGTGAAAGAACGATACAAACTCTGGAAGATATGTTGCGTGCTTGCATAATAGACTTTGGAGGAAGTTAGGATAGTCACCTACCACTAGCAGAATTCTCCTACAACAATAGTTATCATGCTAGTATTGGCATGCCTCCTTATGAGATGTTGTATGGTAGAAAGTGTCGAACTCCAGTGTGTTGGGGTGAAGTTGGCCAACGAGAAATAGGAAGTAAAGAAGTAGTCGAAAATATGGCTCGAGATCTTGATGTGGTCAAGGCACGATTAAAGGCGGCACAAGATCGACAAAAGTCGTATGCGGATAAGAGGAGAAGGCCAATTGAATTCCAAGTTGGAGATTTTGTGTTACTAAAAGTTTCTCCTTGGAAAGGTATCATTCGGTTTCGTAAAAGGGGCAAGTTAGGCCCAAGGTACGTAGGACCTTTTAAGATTGTAGAACGTGTAGGTGAGGTTGCTTATCGGTTAGATCTACCTGAGGAATTGTCTGGGATTCACCCAACATTCCATGTTTCTTATCTAAGAAAGTGTGTATATGATAAATCAGAAATAGTGCCTTTAGATGAAATTGAGGTAGACGAAAAGTTATCATATGTAGAAAGGCCAGTTGCGATTTTAGATCGCAGTGAAAAGAAGCTCCGGAACAAGACCATTCCGATGGTCAGGGTGCAGTGGATGCACAGAAAAGGTTCTGAATCTACATGGGAACGAGAAGATGAAATGAGAGAATCTCACCCTGAGCTGTTTACGCTTTGAGCAAGTTTCGAGGACGAAACTTATTTAAGGGGGAGAGAGTTGTAACATCCCAAGATTCAGATAAACTCGTAAGTGGTAGTTAATATAATAACTATGCTTATCATATGTATTTGGAATCTTAGTGAATGCATATTTATATGATATATGTGCTAGATATAAGTTATATGTGTATATGCATGATAATATAAGTGAATACGTAGTTGCAAAGATAAGAAAGAGATAGATATGTGTTGATACAAATAACATGATTATATATGTGTGAATTGATAGATATATACATGTGAATACGTGTGTTAGTAGTTAATGGAAAAGTAGAAGGGCTAAAAGTGTAATTTATGTAAAGTTATCAACATATACGGATATTATATATATCTATAACTATTATAAACATTTTAAGGCTTAGAATATAATAAAAATATATCCTAATATGATCCATAACATGAAATAATAAGTGTTGTAAAGTTTGAGGGGCTAGAACGCTTAATAGCAAAAGATATATATAAAAATATAAGTATATATATATATATATATATATATATATACGTATCTATACGTATATCATTGAGCGTGTCCCGAACCTTAGAAACTTTTATAAATATACCCTTAAGTGTTTTATAGCATAAAATAACAGTTCGTAGAAATACAGGGGCTTAAAATGTAAAATTGAAGTCCAGGGACCAATTCTGCCATTCTACCAAAGATGGCTCGCGGTACGCGAAGTCTGGCAAGAAAAACGGCGCGATACGCGACCCGTTTGCAACCCATTTGCGACCCAGAACGCGTTTTTTCGACTTGCAGCTCACGTTTTGACGAAATTGACCAAGGACACGCGTCGTTTTTGAGCATGAGTCACCCTAGACCGAAAAACCCTAATTTCGAATCAGAAACTTCACGGGTTGATTTCTCTCAAACCGTAAAGAGTTAGTAGCCGAAATTCAGCAGTTAAGCTTCTATAGGTATGATCTAAAATAACCTCTTTCAGTTTTGGCTAAATCGATTCCTAAGTATGATTTTTAAAACTATGCTCAAATTAGGGTTCTTGAGCTTGTTTGGGTAAAATTGGATGATCGGGTGGGAATTAGGACCTGAATTTTGGTAGGTAATCCTAATTTGATGTGTTTTAAGAAAGCCCTAAGTTTATTTCAGAATTGGTGAAGGTTTGGTATGAGTTTCGTAAACGGGTCAGAATTAGGGTTTTCATGACGATGTTTTGCCCAAATCGAGTAAACGGTTTTGAATTAAGCTTTGCCATCTTAAAGTATATTATAAAATGTCATAATAGATAATACCCTAAGACGGTTTTGTATAAAAATGAGTTTTGCTATAGAAATGAGAAAAATGGGTAATTAGGGTTTCGGAATATGGATATTTAATATAAAATAATCCGGAGGGTATAAGGACTTGAATTTTGGTATGGTCACATGTTTACATATATATTAAATATATATGAGTTTAAATTTTGGAAATTTATAATTAAATTACTCGGTGCAACGATTGTAGTAATTCCGCCTCATGGTCGTCAATGACGCCTACACGGCCGGTAACGATCGTCACCAAACCCCGTGACTATTCCTCATAGTAATTCCGCCAAATGATCGGTCATGAGGAAACACGAGCGGTAAACGTTAAGGAGCAGAGACTTGAAAGATATATAACAAAATATGTAAAAGGGGCAAAATGGTCATTTTGACTATTAAGAATATTAACCAATAATGAGCTGGGTTTTGGGATAATGGGGTAAGTCCTAAATGTGAATTGTAACCTTTAGGATGTCTTGATAGGGACATTACGTTAAAGGAATTAAGAAACTGATTCACGAGAACTTAACCCAAGAATAATAGCTTCGCAAAGCTAAGGTGAGTTCTATGAGCCCTCTTTTAAATTGTTTAAATGCTTTAAACCATTTTGGGCTGATATACATAACGTTCTGTGAAAATACTTTCAATTGTTATAATTGCATGTTATATGTATTGATTGTATGGTGATGATTAGAGGAAAGATAGATTGCCATTTCGGTGTTTCTAGTAGAATAGATTAAGGATGGTAATCGAGAAAAGATTGGTGAGTAAGGGGCTTCTGAAACAAGAAGTTAAATAGTGTTGTCCCAAATGGTGTCAAAACCAAGCGGCGTCAAAGCCAGAAAGCGTCAAAGCTAAGCGGCGTCAAAGCCAGATAGCGTCAAAGCTATATAGAAACACTATTTCCCTAAAATAGCATTTAATATGAGACAAGGATGACAAAGTAACAGAAGGTTAGTCTATTCATGAGGTTAGAATATGTGAATATATGTGTTATATGCTTTGTGTTTGATTATCTAATTGCAGAAATGTGTTTGAGAAACCTAAGTGCCTTCGAAAGGTAAAGTTTTCCCAAAACGTAGAACTCACCAGCGTAAGCTGACTTGTTAAGTTATGTATGTCAGATGAGGCTGGACCTTCGGATCGAAAAGGGAAGGCTGAGATGTGAGCAAGAACTAGGTGGCATATACTATCAAGACAATGTCAAGCTATCAAGAGAAGACATTTTTGAAAGCTGGCGTGGAGATGTTTATTTCTCTTTTGTATTTGTCTCTCTTACTATGTAATACTTGGCATATGAATAAAAGTTTTTATTTCCGCTGCTTTAGTTATCTCTGTTGTACCTTGTGTTCATGAGTAAATCCGATGCGTGACCGCTCCTAGGGCCAAGTCTGGGAGTGGGCGTCACAAATTCTCTTTTAAATTACATGTTTCATTTATGTGCTTTCGTGGTCTAATCTGCCCAGACCCCAGCATGTTACCTCTGCCCAAGATGGGAGCAAATACCAAATGCCTTTCGATGAAATAGATGTAGATATAAAAATCTTTTATAGTTAGGCAACTTTCAAGCCGTTTGACCTGTTTCCTTTTTAACTCAATATTTATATTTTTGACCCGTTTAAACATAAAATCAAACAGAACAATGAACAAATCTTGCTCCTAGAAAGAAAGATTACCGATTCAACTATTCAAGATAATACTGATTTGTATTTTGATGGTTTACTACTTGACCTATAACATTAAAGCCACAAGTTTAAACAAATTGTAGGGTTGTTGATTTGATTAAACAATTCTGTTTTATTGATTTGATTTGCCTTGCAGCAAATTTAAAATAACAACTTCTTAAACAAGTGTTGTTTAGCTCAAAAGAATGACGATGATGATGTTGTTTATCTCAAAATATGTTTGGCTTATGATTGAGGTAGATTTACCATTAGGGTCTCATTTTCTAAACATGGAAACCAGAAAATATGGGTGCTTTAACCACTACTATATGTAACCACAAGAGATTCTTGGTACAGATTAGGTTTAGTTGGTTATCGTCGTCATTGTTTTAGATCAACTAACCACTTTGTGGTTCTTGATAATATCCAGATTCAACCAAATCCTTAAATTTGTATTTCCTACCAAATTTTTTATTTGTTTTATGGCAGGTTTTTAGCAGGATTTAAATGAAGGGCTGAACTACATTACAAGATATCATTATCATTGTCCATCATTAAATCAGACATGTGTAGGATTAAGGCTTATGCTCGCTACACAGAATAAAAAAACTACAAAAGCCGACAACATATACACCAATTGATAACACTCTGACATTAACAAGTATTGCGTTAATGGCATTATTATGACGGAAACTGTTGGATATTAGATGTCCTGACCCGACCCTTAGCGTAACCGACCCGGTTTCGACCCGTAAGGGTTACACCGGTGTCAACGAACTAAAAGATTTAATTACCGGTTAATTAATTATCAAACGGATTTAAATAAATAATAGTTATTTATTTAACATAACGAAACAATAATTCGTAAAACGTTTACGAGGATTGTCGGCAAATAATTTTCTAGTCGTTACCGGTTAACGGACTAGTTAATCATTGGGCTTAGAGGCTTTTAAGGTCGCGATGGGCTTTGCTTGCTCAACAAGCCATCGACAATTATATAAGGAAGAGGAGGGATTAGGAAACCCTAATCACAACCTCTCCCTTCTCTCTCTCCCTCCCTCGCGACTGCCACCCCTCCCCTCTCTCCCTTCCGATCGGCGCAACCAACCACCACCACTCCGTCGCTTTTTTCCGACGAACACGATGGTGAAACGATACCCTCGTTTGATTTCCGCCGCCATGAAGCTGGAAACCACCGGCGCCGCCGCCCGAGCCGCCGCCGCCGAAGAGAGGGTCGCCGCCAGCCGCTGTTGCGGCCCGTGCCGCCGTCGTCGCCGATATTTTTGGCGAGGACCACCGCGAGGTGGTTCTCCCTTTACCCGCGGCACCGAGACCGTTGTTTGAACCGTCTCGTGCCGCGACCGTCGAACCGGGTGAAAACCCTAAGTGGCCGGTGCCATTGTATGCCGCCGCCGTCACGCCACTACGTTCGTCGCTTCCACGCGTGTTGGACGAAATCGATATTGCATCGGTTTTGTCACCACGCACGATGGAACCGTTCGACTGGAATGCTATGATACATAGCATGGTTTCGTTACCGCCACCACCGTCCGTTCATGAGATGAACGCGCCTGTGGTGCCCGAGATGCCGTCTTCAAAGTCGGTTGAAGACTTGACTCGCAGATTCGAATCGGGCGTTACCGTTTGCCCTAGCGCCAGTTTGTCGAACCCCGGTGTCTTGAACGGTTGTTCGGACTCCGCCAAGGTATATCTAAATTGTTTAGATTGTTCGATTTAACTTTTTCTGTATTTACGCTTACACGGTGATCAGATCCTGTCTACGGTTTTTACTATATTCGCGTTGTAAAACTTATATTTCCGCTGCATAATTAATCTGATTAATTGACCCGTTAATTTATTAGGTAAAAATTAAAACGGGCAACCCGGATACCCACTGTAAAACCCCACAGTGGTATCAGAGCCACGATCACCGCGCGTAAATCTGTACCGGTCTTTTCGTAACCGGTGGTTCGCAATTTCGATTCGTTTCCAAATTGCGAACGGAATTAAATTGTTTAATTCGTTTTATGATATTGTGTGTTACGGTCGACCCTTTAAATTTATTAAATGTTTTGGCGTGTTGTATTTCTCTGATTGGCTCAATTGTTGACCCAATTGTATCTTTATTTGGTTTTGGTGGACCCGCCGTTTTTCGGGTTTCAAAGTTGTAAATTAGAGCTAGGTTTACTAAGTTGTTAGTAAATTGTAATTTTATAAAACCCAAGACCGAAGATCGGACGCTCGCCAGAAGGTGTCTGGAGGCTAGTGGGAGTTGAACCGGATCCACGAACGCACCGAGTTGCCTTCCTTGTGGTTGTTCACCTTTATATTGTCATGTCCCATTGGTCTTGCTAAATGGCTCTAGCAAGACCATGCCCTTATGCCGTTAACACACAATTGACCATTCGCGACACTTAGATATTTTAAATAGGTGATTTAAAATAATTGTCCCGAGTGAAGATAGGGTTTATCGTTTGTGTCTAACGATCACTAAATATTAAAATTGGTTTTAATATCCCTATCCGGTAAATAAAAAAATTGATAGTTCATGCCGTCCAAAATCAAGTCTAACTTTGAACGTATTGACCGGAGCATCAGTGTTGG
Source organism: Deinandra increscens subsp. villosa (assembly GCA_039602395.1). NCBI lineage: Eukaryota > Viridiplantae > Streptophyta > Magnoliopsida > Asterales > Asteraceae > Deinandra > Deinandra increscens. The sequence goes on along the minus strand of JBCNJP010000006.1, from coordinate 5,346,085 downwards.
AGTATTTCAACACCGCACTTGGTGCCGAGGGTACCTTCCAGGGTGGGGGAATTGGAGTATTTCAACACCGTGCCAGCCACATTGACCATTTGGGATTACTATCGCTTTCTTTATGTATGTTTGTAGTGTTGGAGTATTTCAACACCGCACTATAAATGTATATAGACAAAGTGGGCATGGATGAGGCTAAACGTATCACAAAATATAATTTATTATATTATGCGGCCTCATAAACGAGAGTCGTGACTGAGACTTCGCGACTGAGACTTCGCGATTGACAACCGTTGTCAGTTTGGTTACACGAGTTTGCTCCTGAGGCTCATTTGGCGGCCTCAAGTAAAATCGTCTAATCGAATTCTCAATTTTCTTATTAAATAAATCTTACCAATTTATATAAGAAAATGGTTTACACTGAAAATACTAATTTAAAATTACTTTGCATTATTTCAGAAGGCTAATGAAAACACAGTTCCTCTAAGTTCAATGGTATCTCTGGACCCATTCACTGAGACAAACTTCTTGTCATGGCAAACCCTCCTAAGGAACATCTTGAAGCTTTTTGGAAAGCTGTATGTTCTTGACCGACCCATCCCGAGCATGCCGTCTTACTTGCTAAATGACCACTCGCGGATGGAAATCCAGAAGCACAGTGATGACTCTAGGGAAGTCACTGAGCTTATGTTATCTAGCATGACACCGGATTTTCGGTATAACTTTACCGACATGGGAGCGTATGAGATCATGAGAAAACTCAAAGATATGTTTGAGTTGAGCCAGAGGGGTGAACGATGTAGGGCACTTCAACATTTTGTGAACTGCCACATGTCGCCTAATTCCTCTGCCTATGATCATGTCATGATGATGAAGGGGTATCGCGACAGACTGATCGACCTCGGCTACTCCATTCCTGAGGGGATGGCTCTTGATGTAGTCCGCGGATCTTTACCCGAGCATTATCGCTTGCATGCGGTAAATTGCTCGGCTCAGACTTTAGATGAGGTTCTGACATTGTTTCCAAATGTCAAGATCAGGACCACACCGGCTGTGCTCAGAGTTGCTGATACAGGTATCACCAAGACCAAGAACAAGGTCAAAGAGACCAAGGGCAAGAAATCATTGGCGCCTCCTCCTCAGGAGCGTCAATGCTTTGAATGTAATCAGATGGGCCACTGGAAACGTAACTGCCCCGTCTACCTTGCTAAGATCAGGATGACTAGAAACCCCGGTAAGGGTTGCTCATCAAGTATGTCAATAAATGTTATTGAACTTTTCACTGTTTCCTCCAATGCATGGGTATTTGATACCGGATGTGATTTTCACATTGTAAATGTTTTGCAGGAACCTGAGAAGTGGAAGAAGATAGAACAAGGCGGTATGGAGCGCATCGTTGGTGATGGCAAAAGAGTCCCGGTCTTGGCTACCGGCATATATTCTCTTTCATGTCCTACCGGTCTTGTAGTTACTCTAGATAACTGTTTATATGCTCCTGGATTGTCCAGAAACATTATTTATGTCTCTTCCCTGTTTGAACAAGGTTTTAAGTACAAGTTGTTAGGGCTGATAATCCGGGATCCTGGCAGCAGCTCAAATGGTTTGGTATCCTTATGCAAGTTCAGGATCCTGGCAGGTTCGAGCATCCTGAATTACAGTTATCAACTAACCCGTTTGTTTTGTCCCATGTGTCTTATTAATTGTAGGGTCAAAGAAACATGTAGACAAGCCTAAAGACTCGGACAAATGATATAGAACGTGGACTAAGTGGTCCACAACGTTCATATTGGCTTAGTTAGGAGAATCCCTAAAATATAGGACAGTTGGTTATATTATTTCAGGATGCTCGCCAGAAGCTCAAAGGATCCTGAACTACAGTTATCGACTAACCGTTACAATTGTCCACGTGTCTTAATTGATTGCAGGTATTAAGGGACGTGTAAATGATGGCTAAAGACTCGGTCAAGGCTTTATGGGACGTGTTGTAACTGACTCCAACGTTCACAAAGACTTGAAGACTCAATCCCTAGTTTTTAGCCTAGTTAGTTAATGCATTTTTGACTATTTAAACGAGCTCTAGGTCATTCATTCAGAGGGGACATAGACACACACACACCTCTTTTACGATTACAATTCTCTGTAACACTTAGATTTCGAGCTCATTTACTTTGTACCAAATACTTTCATCATATAAAAGTTTTAGGAGGCAGGTACTTTGAACCGGCCCCCGAGGTTTTTTGCTAGGCTCCTTGAGGATACTCAAGGATTCCTGGATTTTCCTTCGTTACATCCTCGTGTCAATCTTCAAATTTACATTTCTATCTTTATTTACATCAAACACTCTACCTCACTTACAAAGTTTGATCAACTAATTGCTTAGGCAGTTTTTGACCAAAACAATTTGGCGCCCACCGTGGGGCAAACGGTGTTTGAATTCAGCTAAAAGCCTTGATCTTCTTCCCATAACCAATTCTTGAAAATGTCGACTCAACCAAAGATTACTTCGAAATCTGTTTCGTCCACTAAACCGACTGTGAGCACCGGTCTTCCCCCAATGACGAAGAAAGCAACTGATACTGATGCTAAAAGAACGGAATACCCTACTTTTACTGGTTCTCAAGGTACGTCCACTAACTCTGCTATTTCTAATGATGATCTCTATGTTTTGATCAGGCAGATGAAGGCCCGTGCGGATGAACAAAGCAAAACCAACGAGATAATGATGAAGGAGATCATGGAATTGAAGAAATCTAAGAAACCAGTGGAGGAGATTAGCCCGTTGATGCCAAAATCATTCGGGTTCGACTCTCCGGAAATATCGGAGCAGCCAAAACAGAAAATAAACCCCTTCACTGCTCAAAAATCAGGTGTTGCAACAACTACTACTGCGAGATTTTCGGGCCCTCAGCAACAGAAGAGTCCCGGAGTGACAGATCTGGGATACTCTGGGTTCTACTCCGAGCAGCCCCTAGAATCTTATTACGGTGGATATGGAAGTCAGCAGCCGCCGAGATGCTCGAGTCAGCAACCATCCGGGTCGCTAAGTCACCGGGTGCCAACGGTATCAATGCAACAACCTGTATCTCAGCCACAGCGGTTTGCTGCAACGAACCCTCATGAGCCTTGGAGTCAGCAATCAGCAATGCCTACTCCTCAAATGCTTCAGGGATCATCATCTCAGCCATTCCAACAATATCGGAGCCGCTTCCGAGCTGCTCTAGATCCTCAAGGGTCCTTGTTTTCTTATCCTACTGTCTCTGCAGGTGCAATCCCAGGTTCATCTCAAGAAATGCATGAAGGAGACTTCATCCCCATGCAAGTGGAGACTACAACTGAGCCAACCGTCGTTAGAGATACTGGATATGGACCTCAAATCCCTCTACAAACTTCCAGGGCTGGTAACAACTTTGATAATTATTATACTAACCCTAACCAAGGAATTGTGCAGGATGCAGGTATTGACCCCGTCATCGCCAGGGAACTTCAGAGGTTGAAAGACATGATCTCAAGTGTTCCTGGTGTTATTCGTCCAATTCCTGAAGTGCCAGCGGGCAGCCACAGAATTTCCAGATTTGCATGGCCCATCTGTGACGTAGAGATACCGAAAAGATTTCAGACCCCCAACATGAAACTCTACGATGGAACCACAGATCCTGAGGAGCACGTGGCACAATACAGGGAGCGAATGGAGATCAACCCCATTCCTGCAAACATCAAAGAAGCTTGCTTATGCAAGGGATTTGGTTCAACACTGACAGGACCAGCCTTGAAATGGCTACTCAGTATCCCTCCTAACACTATTACTTCTTTTCCCCACTTGGTTAACTTGTTTAATAACCAGTTTTCTTGCAGCAGGAGCTTTGAGAAGCTCACTGGTGATTTGTACAGGATAGTTCAGAAGCCCAGTGAATCCCTAAGGGATTATGTGGCCAGATTCGGTCGAGAAGCTCTAGATATCCCTAACCTGGATATGGCTGCAGCTGTGGAAGCTTTCAAAATGGGGATTAGAGGGGATTCCCGCTTTTATGATGATTTGGTTATGACTCCTTGCAGGAACCTTGATGAAGTCAGGACAAGAGCACTAAGATTCATCAGATTGGAAGATGACAAGAAGGTCCAAAAGAGAGGTGATGAATCATTAGGCAGGAAAACAGATTCTCCCGCAAAGCAACAACGAACAAAACCCTATTACAGAAATGATAATTCTAGGGTCAATGCAATTGAAGATGAAGACGACGAAGAAGATTTCCCAAAGGTATCTGATTACTGTTTTTCTGTTGACACAAGTGGTGTGTTGTGTGCCTTGCAGGATCTAGGTGACAGAGCCAGGTGGCCAAGAAAATCGGATAAGCAAGGATCATGGAAAGACAAGTCTAAATGGTGTGCTTACCACGAAGATTTCGGGCACTTAACGGATGACTGCATAGCACTTCGGAAGGAAATCAGTTACCTGCTCAGCAAAGGGCACCTCAAAGAGTTGTTTGGCAGAAAGAGAAGCAAAACTCAAGAAGCTGCCGAGCTGCCCAAAAGAGCTCAATCACCACCAGCAGACGCAAAAGTAATCAACTTCATCTCAGGAGGATCTGACATATGTGGAGCTTCCTTCTCATCAGCAAAAAGACATGCAAAGGAGGCTAAAATGGATCAAGGCAGTCGGCCAAAGAAGAATGCGATTTTGACTGAAGACAAAGTCATTTCTTTTGACGAAACTGATAAGCTGGAAATCCAAGATCCTCATCACGACAGTCTGGTAATTACGTTATGTATTGCTAACCATTATGTTCGCAGGATCCTGATAGACAATGGCAGTTCAGTCAACATTATTCAATTGGACGTGCTTAAAAAGATGAGCATTCCGGAAGAAAACATAATTCCAAGATCCTCAGTGTTAGTAGGATTTAGCGGAGAAACCAAGCATACGGTTGGAGACATCAGACTTCCTGTTTACATTGAAGGGGTCAACTCCATGCAGAACTTCTGCGTTATTGACTCCCTTCCTTGTTGCAACGTAATCTTGGGAAGGCCATGGATCCATGACATGAAAGCAGTTCCATCTACCTATCATCAATGTGTGAAGCTTCCCACACCTTGGGGAGTTGTAAGAATACTAAGTGATCAACAAGAAGCCAAAGACTGCTACACTTCTGCTATGAAGAACACTATCAAGTCAAAGCCAGCATAGCAATTAAAGAAACCAGCACGGAGAATTCAGATGACGAAGGAATTGGAGACCAAAGAAGTTCAACTCAATCCTGAAGATCCTGAAATCAAAGTGCTGGTAGGAACAAATATTCCTGAGGATACTGAGGAGCAGCTCGTGAGCCTCTTAAAGTCCAGAGTCACAACATTTGCATGGAAACATGAAGACATGACAGGTATATCCAAAGATATTATTACTCATAAACTTGGTATAGATGAATCTTTCAGGCCAATACATCAGAAGAGAAGAAAGTTCGCTCCTGAGAGAAACATCATAATCCAAGAGGAAGTTGACAGGCTGCTCAAATCAAGAATGATCAGAGAAGTCAAGTATCCTCGCTGGTTGGCTAATGTGGTGGTAGTCCAAAAGAAGAATGGTAAGTGGAGGGTATGTGTAGACTACACAGACCTAAACAAGGCCTGCCCTAAAGACCCGTTCCCTCTACCACACATCGATTCTATGGTGGACGCGACTGCCGGGCATGAGATGCTAACTTTTATGGACGCATCTTCGGGCTTTCAACAAATTCAAATGGAACCATCAGATCAGGAAGACACGGCCTTCATGACTCCCACAGGTATTTATTGTTATATTGCAATGCCTTTTGGTTTACGAAATGCAGGTGCTACATACCAAAGGCTGGTCAACATGATGTTTAAAGACAAACTGGGGGACACCATGGAAGTATACATAGATGATATGGTGGTGAAATCGAAGAAAGCAGAAGATCATCCCAAAGATCTTGAAGCCGCATTTGATATCCTGGACCAGTTCAACATGAAATTGAATCCTTCCAAGTGCCATTTCGGAGTAAGAGCCGGCAAATTCTTGGGCTTCATGGTTACTGAAAGAGGAATAGAAGCCAGCCCTGAGCAGATACAAGCTATTATAAACTTGAAGTCTCCAACAAATGTTAAAGAAGTTCAAAGATTGACTGGAAGAGTAGCAGCACTTAACAGATTCATATCAAGATCTTCCGAAAAGAGCAAAGAATTCTATGACATATTGAAGAAAAACAAAAAGTTCGAATGGGGTGAGAAGCATGAAGCAGCTCTGAGCTCCTTGAAAGAATATTTGTCGTCCGCTCCGCTTCTGATGCAACCAGTTAAAGGCGAGCCACTGTCTCTCTATCTAGCAGTTTCAGGCAGCTCAGTAAGTGCTGTGCTTGTGAAGGATCATGAGGGGCAGCAGCATCCAGTATACTATGTAAGCAAAACATTGCTAGATGCTGAAACCAGGTATTCTTATTTAGAAAAATTGATTTTAGCTCTTGTCATGGCTTCACAAAAATTAAGACATTACTTTGAAACTCATGTTATTTACGTGAAAACTAACTATCCTGTTAAGTGTATCTTGAGAAAACCAGAAATGTCAGGTAGAATGGCGAAATGGGCAGTTAAATTAAGTGCCTATGATATCATATATGAGCCAAGAACAGCAATCAAGTCACAAGCCCTTGCAGATTTTGTGGCTGATTTCAGCAGCGACATACTGCCAGAAGTTGAACTTGAGGTCAAGCAGCTCGAAGAAGCTTCAGGCAGCTGGATACTATATACAGATGGAGCATCTAACGTTAGAGGAACAGGACTTGGTGTGCTACTGAAATCGCCACAGGGGGACATTATCCCTCTATCTATCCATTGTGAATTCAAAGCCACCAACAATGAAGCTGAATACGAAGCTTTAATTGCAGGATTACAACTCGCTAAAGATATGGATATCCAACACATTCAAGTTTTTATTGACTCCTTGTTATTAACTAACCAATTTAATGGATCCTATGCAGTGAAAGGCGAAAGGCTAACCAAATATCTGGACCTTGTAAAACAATTAGCATTATCTTTTGAAAATTGCAGCATATCACAGGTACCCAGAGAAGAAAACGCAGAAGCTGATGCTTTGGCAAATTTAGCATCATCTTTAAGGATCCCAGAAGGTGTCAAGATTCCCATAACTCACATCCTGACACCAGCAATTGAAGAACAAGAAGTTAATGATGTTACAACAGATAAAGATCAAGAAATGACAGACTCCCAGGATCCTCAAGAATCCTGGACTTACCCTATCAGGAGATTTATCCAAGAAGGAGAAATCCCAAAAAACGAGAACTCCAGACTCTTCCGAACAAAGGTAATTCCATATTCAATAATAAATGGTATCTTATACAAGAAATCTCTTGCAGGACCATACTTGAGATGCCTCGAGCAGCCTGAAGCACATGCGGTACTTCAGGATATTCATGAAGGTGATTGTGGCAATCACACTGGGGGCAGATCACTCTTTTCCAAGGTATTGAGGACAGGATACTACTGGCCTACTATGAAAAAGGATGCAATGGCCTTTGTTCAGAAGTGTGATGCATGCCAGCGGCACGGCAATATCCTCCATCAGCCTGCTGAGCCGCTTCATTCAATATCGTCTCCGTGGCCGTTCATGAAATGGGGCATGGATATAGTTGGTAAGCTGCCTGTAACACCTGGAGGAAAAGTCTTCATGCTAGCCATGACGGACTACTTTTCTAAGTGGATCGAAGCCGAAGCCTTTGTCCAAGTTCGAGAAAAGGAAGTGATTTCTTTCATCAAAAGGAATATCTTGACAAGGTTTGGAATCCCATCGGAAATAGTGTGTGACAATGGATCTCAGTTTATTGGCAAAAGAACAACTAGTTTTTGTGAGGCATGGGGCATCAAGATGGTAACTTCAACTCCCATACATCCACAAGCTAATGGCCAGGCAGAATCGAGCAATAAGATTATCATCAATAACCTTAAGAAGAAGCTAGGAGATAAAAAAGGGAAATGGGCTGAAGAACTACCTTTCGTATTGTGGGCCGACAGAACGACCTCCAAAAATGCTACTGGTCGAACACCATTTTCCTTAGTGTTTGGCTCAGAAGCTGTAATACCCACTGAAATGGTGATGCCAACTGCCAGAACAAGCTGCCGGGATTTTGAAGCCAATAAGCAAGAGCTCCTTGAAGATCTTGAAACGATAGATGAAGTCAGAGACCTCGCAAAATTCCGGATGGCAGCATACCAGCAAAGGATAGCCAAGTCTTACAACAGGAATCTCAGGATCAGAAGATTTCAAGTAGGAGATCTGGTACTCAGAAAAGCTTTTCAAAATACGACCAATCCAGCACATGGGAAACTTGCGCCCAAATGGGAAGGTCCCTATTTAATAGATTCAGAAGCTGGAAAGGGAGCATATAGATTGGCTACTATGGAAGGTGAGCTGCTCCCAAGAGCTTGGAATGCAATTCACTTGAAGTTATATTTTATGTAAGTGCTTTCTAGATCCTTTAAGCATATCAAGGAATCCTTGTCTAAACTTCAAAGACCTCAGGTATGACTTTAACCATTATTTTAATTTCATATTATTATTTTTGTGAAGTAATTACTGACTTAAGCATCGGAGGGGTGTTAGCCAAACTAACACCCACCCCTCACCGAGCCTTGAAGTGTTTTGCAGCTGTTCGGAGCATCCTGTCATAAGTTAGAGGCTGATCACCTCTTCTAAGTCAAATGCATTCTAAATGCAATCAAAGGTTTAGGAGGTTTTCACCTTCTCGTTCACTAATGGGAATCGCCAGGAGCGCAAGACCCTCGCCAGGAGCGCACGGCGGTGGCCTATGGTTCAAGGTGGTGCGACCAGTCCATCTGAGGGTGGCTGATAATTTCATCACTGTTGGCCATAGAGTGCACTTCAAAATGGGTGGCAGACGTGTCATCTCGAAAAGATTCTAAGGTTTTTGGCATTTTCATGTCAACTAAGGTTTAGACACCTTCGTGTCTCCCAAGTTTCGGGCTTGACCCCAGTTGGCTTAGTCCCAAGTATTATTGAGCTTGTCCTCAGATTAACGAAGGTTTTTAATGTCTTCACATTAACCAAGATTTAGGCACATTCGTGTCTCTCAAGTTTTTGGGCTTGACCCCAGTTGGCTTAGTCCCAAGTATCTATGAGCTTGTCCTCAGTTTAACAAAGGTTTTTAATGTCTTCACATTAATTAAGGCTTAGACACACTTGTGTCTCTCAAGTTTCGGGCTTGACCCCAGTTGGCTTAGACCCAAGATTTATAAAACGTTTTACACTGCGAGAATACAAGATTGGGCTTGACCCCAGTTTAACTTATTCACAAGTGCTCAAGGTTTTTAAGGTATTTTATGCCTTAAAATCGGAATTTCATCAAGTCTATCTTAAGGATTCCTAAGGATCCTTAGAGATCCTGACTACCTCTACGGTTGGAGTATTCTCAAACAGGTTATATTGATACTGCGTTTAATACGTATTTTTATTACTAAGTATTAGATGGCATCATGGTTTGTTAACATTGACAAAATTTTAATAAACTTTTGAGTTTTTAAACTAAACTATGCTGAGCATCCTGTAGGATCCTCATTCAAACATTTTTCAAAATAATTAAAAGCATACACGGCACACCATGATGATCAAAATGCTACTAAGTCATATATTTGCAGGAAATACAAAAAGAGCAATCGACAGGGTTCTGACTGATGTATGGGGAAGACAGCAACTTGGAGTTGTTTATGGGGAAATCACATGAGAAGTTGTGTTGCTATCAAATCAGGAGCTAACGAGTCACCTTCGTAATTATTTCAAGAGATGACGTTGAGTTTGAATTTTTACAGCCGTCTTCTTGGTCGACAACTGTTAAAATTCAGGGGCAATTGTTAGGGCTGATAATCCGGGATCCTGGCAGCAGCTCAAATGGTTTGGTATCCTTATGCAAGTTCAGGATCCTGGCAGGTTCGAGCATCCTGAATTACAGTTATCAACTAACCCGTTTGTTTTGTCCCATGTGTCTTATTAATTGCAGGGTCAAAGAAACATGTAGACAAGCCTAAAGACTCGGACAAATGATATAGAACGTGGACTAAGTGGTCCACAACGTTCATATTGGCTTAGTTAGGAGAATCCCTAAAATATAGGACAGTTGGTTATATTATTTCAGGATGCTCGCCAGAAGCTCAAAGGATCCTGAACTACAGTTATCGACTAACTGTTACAATTGTCCACGTGTCTTAATTGATTGCAGGTATTAAGGGACGTGTAAATGATGGCTAAAGACTCGGTCAAGGCTTTATGGGACGTGTTGTAACTGACTCCAACGTTCACAAAGACTTGAAGACTCAATCCCTAGTTTTTAGCCTAGTTAGTTAATGCATTTTTGACTATTTAAACGAGCTCTAGGTCATTCATTCAGAGGGGACATAGACACACACACACCTCTTTTACGATTACAATTCTCTGTAACACTTAGATTTCGAGCTCATTTACTTTGTACCAAATACTTTCATCATATAAAAGTTTTAGGAGGCAGGTACTTTGAACCGGCCCCCGAGGTTTTTTGCTAGGCTCCTTGAGGATACTCAAGGATTCCTGGATTTTCCCTCGTTACATCCTCGTGTCAATCTTCAAATTTACATTTCTATCTTTATTTACATCAAACACTCTACCTCACTTACAAAGTTTGATCAACTAATTGCTTAGGCAGTTTTTGACCAAAACACAAGTTTAATGGAAATTCCATTTTTACCTACTTTAACGATATCTTTTATTTCGAGGCTAAACCTCGACATGGTATATATGAGATAATTGTTCAAACGCAAGATCAACTCTATCATGTTTCTAAACGAAACAAAGTTGATAACGATTCGTCGTTGTGGCATCATCGACTAGGTCACATAAGCAAAGCTCGCATTAAGAAGTTTCAATCTGCAGGGATTCTCGAATCCACTGATGCAGATACCTTCGGTGAATGCGAATCATGCTTATCTGGAAAACTGACCAAGTCACCCTTCACACATGTTGGTGAACGGGCTAATGATATGTTAGGACTTATACACACTGATGTGTGTGGGCCCTTTCGGACCGAAACGAGAAATCGGGAACGCTATTTCGTATCTTTCATAGATGACTATAGCGGATATGCTTATGTCTATCTGATGAAACATAAGCACGAAACTTTTGACAAGTTCAAAGAGTTTCAACACGAAGTAGAAAATCAACTAAATCGAACTATGAAGATACTTCGATCAGATAGAGGTGGTGAGTATCTTAGCAACGAGTTTCTCGATCATCTCAAGGCTTGTGGAATTATTTCACAACCCACTCCTCCTGGTACGCCATAGTTGAATGGTGTTAGTGAAAAGAGAAATCGAACCTATGGTTCAATCGATGATGTGCATGACTAACTTGTCCCACTCCTTTTGGGGTTTTGCTCTCTTGACCGCCGCTCGCCTAATAAATCTGGCACCGACTAAGAAAGTGGATAAGACCCCATATGAGATATGGCACAATTCTTCTCCTAATCTTTCTTACCTCAGGGTATGGGGATGCGAAGCATATGTCACTAGCGAATCTGACAACAAGCTTGATCTTCGAGGTGAAAAGGTGATTTTCATCGGATACTATCGTAATACTGGCTATTAGTTTTACCATCCTGATGAAAACAATGTTTCTATCAAAAGGAAGGGTAAGTTCCTTGAGAAAGAGTTTCTCAACAGAGGAACCAATAGTGATCCAGTGGATCTCGAAGAAGTTCGAGAAACACAAAACCCTGAGACAGTCGCTGGGTCTGACCGACAAGTGGTTGTCGCCCCATCAGACCAAAACACAAGCGTTCGCAGGAGCGAAAGGACACACAAGGCACCTGATAGATACCTCTGGCATCTAGAAGGTCCCGATGTCCTATTAGTAGCTGACTCAGATGATGAACCTACTAATTACAAAGCTGCTGTGTCAGATCCTGAATCTGACAAATGGCTTGAAGCCATGAACGCCGAGATGCAATCCATGTGTGACAATCAAGTATGGGACTTGATTAAGCTACCCCCCCCCCCCCCCGGTTCTCGGGCAGTAGGGAGCAAGTGGATCTTTAAAAGAAAAACTGACATGCATGGAAAGGTGCAAACCTATAAGGCACGGCTTGTTGCGAAAGGTTTCACTCAAACCCAAGGGATTGACTATGATGAAACCTTCTCGCCCGTGGCCATGATCAAGTCGATCAGGATATTGCTTGCCATAGCCGCATACCATGACTATGAGATATGGCAAATGGATGTCAAAACCGCTTTCCTGAACGGACAACTCACTAAGGATGTCTACATGGTTCAGCCAGATGGTTTTGTTGATCCTAAATATCCAAATAGGGTTTGCAAACTGAATAAGTCTATTTATGGACTTAAACAAGCATCTCGAAGGTTGAATATTCGCTTTGACCAGAAAGTCAAGGAGTTTGGCTTTGCTCAAAACGAAGATGAACCGTGTGTTTACAGAAAGGCAAGTGGGAGCGCTATATCATTCCTCATATTGTATGTGGATGATATACTGATCATAGGAAACAACATCCCCATGCTTAACAAGGTTAAGGTATGGCTATCATCTTGTTTCGCTATGAAGGATCTTGGGGAAGCCGCTTATATTCTAGGAATTAAGATTCACAGAGATCAATCGAAGCGGCTTCTGGGTCTCAGTCAAAGTACATACATTGACAAGATTATAACACGGTTCAACATGAGCAACTCCAAGAAAGGAGTCGTCCCTATGACAAAGGGTGCTATCTTGAACAAATCTTAATCTCCTCAAACGGAGAAGGAGATCAACCAAATGGCTTCGATCCCGTTTGCTTCTGCTATAGGCTTAATTATCTCATTTGCATTGAGTCTGACAAGTCGATACCAACAGAGTCCCGGTCTAGCTCACTGGACTGCTGTAAAGAACATCCTGAAATACCTGAGAAACACAAGTGAGATGTTTTTGGTATATGGAGGAACTGATGAGCTCGCTGTAAAGTGTTACACCGATGATAGTTTTCAGACTGACCGAGATGACTCTCGCTCGCGGTCCGGATACGTATTCACCCTCAATGGAGGAGCTGTTTCGTGGTGTAGCACCAAACAGTCAGTAGTGGCTGATTCCACTACTGAATCTGAATACATAGCCGCCTCAGAAGCTGCCAAGGAAGCAGTATGGATGAAGAAGTTCATCACAGATCTCGATGTGGTTCCAAGCGTTAAGCAACCCATCGAGATGATGTGCGATAACACAGGCGTTATTGCTCAAGCCAAAGAGCCAAGGTCTCATAAGAAGGCCAAGCACGTCCTGAGGAAATTTCACTACATAAGAGAAGTAGTTGAAAGAAATGAAATAAAGATATGCAAAGTAGACACAGATCAAAACTTAATTTATCCCTTTACAAAGCCCATGACTCACGAGACTCATGATCGTCACAGAGCAGCGATATGGCTTAGATTAGCTAAAGACATGTTTTGATTTAGTATTTGGGTGTACGAACATATAACAGTTATCTATACTATTCATATTTCATCGGTGAATGCAATATGGAATTTCATAACTGTGTTCGATGTTAATACGTTTAATCATCCCTGAACAATTGTTGATATTGTTCTAAATGTCCGTAGTCGGTTAGAGACGTGGGAACGTCTCTAAATCAAGACTATTCTGATTTTGAACCTTAAAGGGGTTTAACGTTCAAAGTCACAGACCTCATTAGAGAATGACGTTGGACGTAACTCGTGTCAAGAAATTCAATCATGGAAGTTTTGATTGCTTGATTATTGGTATGCTCTAATGTTTCCTTAGACCTGAGACGTATACTGGAACTCTCGTTTACTGCAGGCTGTTCTTTGATTATAGTTTCTCGATGTCGCGTAACTGCCATCAATAGGGCTACTGTTGAGTAAACGATTAGCATCGAGAACTTGAATTTTAAGATCAGAAACTTGCTGTTGAGCTTCTGCGAATTCCTTTTCTTTTGAAATCAATCGCTTCGCAACTTTGTGAGTTTCAGACTTTTGCATGCGAAGATTGTCAAGTCCTTCATGTAGCTCCTTCTTCAATTTATTCTCATTTCGCTTATGAATTTCCAGATTTGCATCTTGAACCTTGTTAACACTAACCAATTCTCGCTTCTCATCCAATAACTTTTCCTTATCCACTTGATATGCTTCAATTTTAGCATTCAAATCTTCAATAGTCGTTGTGAGCAGATCAAGCTTAATTTTGGATTTTTCAAACAAATTTTGAAAATCAGTAGCAGTATCCGCTGCTTCATCCTTCCATTTCTTCACTTCATGCATCAACACATCCTTTTCTTCACAAATCTCAGCTTTTGAAATTTCAACATTCTTCTTATCTTGCTTCAAAACTTCCAAAACCTCATTCAATGTTTGGATTTCCATGGTCAAATACTCATTCTTTAATGTCAACTCCTTGTGTAGGTCCGGAAACAACAACTAATCACGATATCTTAATCACAAACGAGTGCGGAATCCTCGTTTATGATTGATTCAAGATAGAGAAGAGAAGAAACACGAAGAATATGATGATTAAACGTTAAAAAACTTGATCTTTGCACACAATAAAACTTGTCCGGTACAAAACCACCAATCGTAAACTCTCTTCTCTCTCGTATACGATCGTAATCACCAAGTGGCTCTCTTAGAAATCGTAAACCAGCATCCCCCAAATGAGGAGGTCAAGTGGTCTATATATAGACCTCCATTGGGTTTACTATTGGGCCCCTTTTGGATCATAAACCTAATAGTAAACCCAAGCCCAATCATAAACTAGCCTACTAATCTAGTTAAACCCTCTAAGCCCAGCCCAACTTATTTAATATTACAAGCCTCATAATCTAGCCTCTACAATCTTCCCCTAGGCTTGTGATATTAAATGTCTTTAATCTTTGAAAATCTTCTTCTTGACTGGCTGGCATAGATGCTGATGAGGATTCTTTCCGCAGAAATCTTCATTGGGTTTCATAAGGGGCACTTGGGACTTTTTCTTGGTCAGCATCAGCTCGAACTTCTTGAAATGAACAAGTTAATGAGATGGAGGATTCTCAATGACTTGCTTCTTTTGAAAGAACTGGTTCTTGCTGAATCTTCGGTAACTGTCTTGAATCTCCAAAAATTAGAGGGTAAATTTTGAAAACCTCCTAACTTTGGAGAACTTGATTGTTGATCTTCAAACTTCATAATCTCTGACTGCTCTCTGTATCATTTTCTTTTTCAAAGATTTGACTTGAAATCTTCAGCTTCCCCTAAACTTGTGAGCATTTTCTTTGAAAACCATTGAAGCTTTTGAAAACTTGTAAAGACACCAACAACTTCCCCTGAACAGTTGCTTATTCAGATGGAAGTCTTGTCCGGCTGGTTCTTTATCTTTGAGCAGCAGCAGCATCTTTCTATCATCAACCTGTCTGAAACACATTTGAAAAAAAAATATACTCCACCAGACATTTGATGACTGGTCTTTGGGTTAGAGGGTAATTATCATCTGTTCGGTTGATTTAAATTAATATTATTTTAACCAAAAACCCTAATATAGATTACGGGTTTTCTATAAAACTTCCCCTGAACCCAAGACCTCTAAAGACTTCCCCTTAGCTGATAACTTCCCTTCAGCCAAGGACTTCCCCTGAGATAATACATATTATCCTCAAGTTCCCTTCGGATACTATGTATTATGGAAATCTTTTCGGATAATACTTATTATCCTCCCTCCTTCCCCTAAAAATTTGTCAAGATCTGACGGAGGAAGTCTTTTCCATTAGATAATAAGTATCATCCTCGAGTTCCCTTCGGATAATACTTATTATCCCATACTCCTTCCCCTAAAAATTTGGCAAGATCTGTCGGGGGCATATTGTCATGCATTAAAACCCATGAAAAACACATTTTGACTTCTCAAATCAACCTGGCCAAGACGAAAACACACCAAAAAGAACTTAACGACTCACACACGAAAGATATAAACTAAACAAATACTTACCAAACCAAACATGAGAAAGTTTACAAGGGATCAAACCGTATGAATCTGACTGAGGAACCCTTTTCAGCTTCAGTTACTCAACTAGTCCAGGTGATTGCCGGTATGTTTGTCCGCTTTAAACTCAAACCCGTTTAATCCCAACCGAATGCGTCATGCTTAATATAGTACAATATTACCGTCATGTTTAATTGTCCCCACACCCAAGCGAACACAGCAAAACCTACCCAACCTCAGAGTTTATTGAGGATTCACAAACCCCCAACTTGTGGAACCATGCACCACAGCTATGACTACCACTTATTTTCATTAACCATCAGTTGGTGATCAGGTCGGCCGTTAAGCACGCAAAGAAGACCAACTGAGTGAGTATCTATTCTCTTTTCTTTTTCATTTTTCATATTTTTTTTATTTCTTTTTCATTTCTTTTTCATTTCTTTTTCATTTCTTTTATTATGTGGTGTAGTCATAATAGCAGAAACATGGCGTGTGAGAGAGTGAATACTAGGCATAATTACCACTCTCAACCCGTTTTTGCCGGGACTCGGTTTTTTGAACCATGCAAACTGAGATGGGAAACTAAACATATATATCTTTTAAGTTCACTGCACTTTCATTGGAGGTCATAAGTTTAGGTCGAGCCTACCGTGCATATCACCGTGTAGCTTACCTTTCACTTCCGCCTTACGCGTGTCAGCCATCTCCAACCCGGGCTTTCATTTTACTTCCCCTAAACTTCTCAAAAACAAGACACAAACAATTAAACACAAACAATTAAAAATTGAAAAGCACACTATTTTTGAGGGGTCAACTTTTTCTTCATCTTTACATTTCTTCCCCTTGCTTTTTGATTTTTAATGTCACAATCTTGTGAACATCATTTTTCAGTTTTTTTTTAAATAAAACACACAAACACACTTAAAAGAACAAAACACAAAATTTTGCAGACATCTGGCCAAGCTAACTTTCAAAGTATTGATTTGAAAATTTTGAGAAAATTGGGTTTCATGACCTGCACACTTCATTGCATTTGAAGTCAAACACATAATCAATCAACAGCTTAATTGAAACTTTAATGAAATAGGTTTGACTCAAAAGACCCTTTGCTGCCTCATCATTCAAACAACCAAGTTAAGACCAGTACCTTTCATGCTGATTTTGACCTTTTACCTCTCAATGAGACATACCTTCCATTTATAGATTACTTGACATGACATGAAGATACGTCTCCTAAACTGTGCCTGGAACAATCACTTATCAACAAACAAATTAGTAATAAAACGTTAGTGATAATCCTCCTTGATCGTTCCTGCACAGAGTGAGAGATTAGTTAGCTAACAGTACCCAGGCCATTGTTTTTCTGGGTACCCCTGAGGAATCAATGAATGAAATTTCTTTTAAAAACATTCCTTTTGAAAAATCAGGAGGTTGGGATGATTCGGTTGTAGCTGCATTAGCCTTTGGTTTCCAAGTTCCAGGTGATTTAACATTTGTTTTAGTCACCTTTGGAGTTGTGACCTTAGGTATTTCAACCTTCTTCGTTTTAGATTCACTTTTCAAAACAGTTTTTGTTTTAGTCACCTTTTGAGTTGTGACTTTAGGTATTTCAACCTTCTGCATTTTAGAATCATTTTTTAAAACAGTTTTAGTTACCTTGAGAGGGGTAACCTTGGGTTTTTTAGACTTTGTTTGTTTTGAAAATGGTTTCTTCACCTGTTTTGGAAATTTTGGTAACTTGGAAAGCTGTTGTTTTGATTTAAAGATTTTCTTTCAGCTTTGGCAGCACCCCAATATTGATCAGAGGGTTTAACCTTAGGAGTAACAGTCTTCATTGCCTTAGGTTTTTCCACCTTCATGGGCTTAGACTTTACAGACTCCTGAGATGAAACCCTTTGACTTTTCGGAAAAAAGGTTTCATAGGGGCGATAAAGACAGTTTCTAGCAATATGACCAGCGATGCCACAATTAAAACAAGTCTGCTTCTTTAGATAGAAGTCAGACGTGTACCCATTTGTCTTTGGTGGCTGATATGGAGCTGGTTTGCCTTGTGTCTGCTTCTTTGCTTTGACTGCAGCTTCAGATTTGACTTTCTGCTGGTTTGTCGAAGCCTGTGTCGAACCTGTCTTTACTGTCTTTATGCTTCCTTGATTCTTTGACGTTAAAGCACCATTCTTGCAATTACAACAGCAACTGCATGATCCAACTGAAGAAATGGGAGACACAGCTACTCCCTTTAGCTTTTCATTCTTCACTTCAGCTGTTGGTTTCATACTTGGATGCTTGATGGTGATCTTTGGCCTCTCAACTTTAGGTTCACTTATCACTCCATCGGTTATTCCCTTGAACTTGCAGGAGAAGGATGGTAATTCATATCCTACATCTGGTTCTTGGTCAAACATTGATCCAGATGTCATAAAGATCTTCCCCTCAGGTCGTGTTGTCAAGATCACCTTTTCCCTTTTGACTTCGTCAATTACTTTGAAGCATGGGGTTTCAATTTTAGGGTATGGTTTTAACTCTATCCCAGCTTCATCAGACTTAGATTTGTGACATCTGTTATACTCCTGGCACTCAGCATCATTGTCTGATATATCCTTTACTCTCCCTTCACCATAAGTCATGTTTGCTTCATTATCAATTTCTTCTTGAGTCAATGGTGTAGTTCCAACCAAGACACTATCAATAGGAGGAGCAGCTTCTTTATAATCAGACTTGGTTCGTTCAACTTGATCCTCACTAAGAAGTATTCTTATAATGTCTCTGGGAACAGGTGGAGGAATGATGTTCATTGCCAAAGATTTATCAGTTTTCTCTGACCCAAACCCAGATGTGTCTTTCCCAACTTGGCCAGTCACAACAGCATGTGACAATTCCTTTCCAGCATCGAGCATTCTTTTGTTTCTTTCCTGATTGCAATCATACTTGACCTGCAGCTCATCAAATTTTTGTTGCAGTTCAGTTAATTTCTGTGTAAGCTCAGATATCTCAATCCTAGCCCGATCATATAAGATAGTCTTCTCCGTTGCTAGCTTCTGATATTTCTCAATGCCTCGTTACTGAGCTTTTACCTTCTCCTCATTCTTTTGCCATCTACCCTTAAAAGAACTCCTCTCGCATTTTATCTCAAATAATTCTATCTGATAATTTTTACAAATTTGCCTAAGTCCAGGAATTATACGAGCACAAGTGGGATTGGGGCATATCTCAGCTTTGTCAACTTCATCTGTGAAATCATATTTGTCCTAAACTATATTCTTTTCTTCAACCACTGAACTCATTATGCAGCTTCTGAAAATTTTGAAAAATCAGCAAAAACGGCAAAATCGGCAAAATCACTATTCAAAGAATAGTGTCAGAAACTTTAAACTGAAAAACGGAGGCCTTCGGAGTGGAATTTGGGGGTCCAAACGAGCTCCCCTAGACATTAGTCTGGGTTAATTCTGGGGCTCGGTGTCATGAACGTCGTGTTCAAATTTGAGCTTCTAACTCCAAACGAGTCAAAAGTTACGTCCGTTTCCGTGAAAGTGTGAAAAAAATGACTTTTTGCCGCAAACCCTGTTTCCGATCGTAAACCCTGTTTCCGATCGTAAACCCTGTTTCTGATTGAAGTTGGATCGTAAACTCCTGATTACGATTGAGATTACAGCGGATCGTAAATACCGAATCGTAAACGTTGTTTCCGATAGAAAGGGATCGTAACCCCTTGATTCCGGTAAGAAAATGTCGTAAACTCCGATTCCGATCCCAGCAGATCGTAAACACTCTATTTCCGACTGAAACGAATCGTAAACACTTAAAAATCTCGTCTTGAAGTCGTAAACGTGATTCTGGTGAAGATCTTCAAGCAATGCAGTCGTAAACACGAAGAACAGCAGCAGAACCTATCGGAAACACCTCCAGCAGCTTCAAATCTTCAAAAACCAAAACATTTTCCAGAAAAATAGCTTGAATCCAATATCGTGAGAACCTCGAAACACTCGTTTCTTGGCTCTGATACCAATTGTAGGTCCGGAAACAACAACTAATCACGATATCTTAATCACAAACGAGTGCGGAATCCTCGTTTATGATTGATTCAAGATAGAGAAAAGAAGAAACACGAAGAATACGATGATTAAACGTTAAAAAACTTGATCTTTGCACACAAGAAAACTTGTCGGGTACAAAACCACCAATCGTAAACTCTCTTCTCTCTCGTATACGATCGTAATCACCAAGTGGCTCTCTTAGAAATCGTAAACCAGCATCCCCCAAATGAGGAGGTCAAGTGGTCTATATATAGACCTCCATTGGGTTTACTATTGGGCCCCTTTTGGATCATAAACCCAATAGTAAACCCAAGCCCAATCATAAACTAGCCTACTAATCTAGTTAAACCCTCTAAGCCCAGCCCAACTTATTTAATATTACAAGCCTCATAATCTAGCCTCTACACCTTGTCATGATCTTTAGAAATCTTCAACTCTGAATTAATCACATCAAAT
Source organism: Deinandra increscens subsp. villosa (assembly GCA_039602395.1). Classification (NCBI taxonomy): domain Eukaryota; kingdom Viridiplantae; phylum Streptophyta; class Magnoliopsida; order Asterales; family Asteraceae; genus Deinandra; species Deinandra increscens. Next base: position 5,325,595 of record JBCNJP010000006.1, on the reverse strand, counting down.
GCCTCAGACAGTTGTTGAACTTTATTCATCAATAAAGCATTTTCTTTCATCAGACTCTCCAAGTTTTCAGCAGATTCATAAGAACTTGGAATTGAACTAGTATCGGAACTAGTATCTGAATAGGAATCATGTGATGGAACATGACTAACAATCAAAGCTGATGAATCATAACCAAATTGTTGACCCCAATCATAAACACCATCTTTTTGTGCTGTCAAAGCTGTAGACTTGCTAATGTTACTAGTAGATGGTTGAGTAAAACCAGGTTTGGATGATTGTGAAACACCAGACTTGTTTGTATGTGTCTGTTGACAGTCTTTAGCAAAATGTCCAAGTTGTGAACATTTGTAACACTTTAATTTGGACTTGTCAAAACCCAATTTATCACCAGAAATATTCCTTCCATGTTTCTTAAAGAATCTCTTATATTTTTGACACAACATAGCATATTTCCAAGATACATCCAATTCAGTTAGTTGGTCATCATCAAGTGCATCAAGATCCTCACTGGTTAACTTTGCATCAGCAACATTTTTGAGAATCAAACCAAAAGATGATGAAATCAATGCAGAAATCATTTTGGCACAATCATCTGTTGATTCAGCTGAAAAAGCATTTTGACTTGAAAAATTTGGAATTGTGAAATTGCAACCCCTTGAAGAGTTATTATCAGAATTTCCTGAAACTCCAGCTATAAAAGCAACACTTGGTGCGGTATTCTGATTTGGTTTAGACTTTGCACTCATACTTGCACTATTCTCACCATGATACAGTTCAGGATTCTGCAAAGTAGCAGTTGACTTCTTTGAATTTAACATTTCCATTTCTCGAGCATGAAGTTTTCCAGAGTTTTCCAGTAAGCTCGTGAAATGTCATTGCAGAATAATCCTTGTCATGCGTGATTAGCAAAACATAATTCTCCCATTTCTCTGGCAATGCTTCCAAAATCTTTTCTTTCAAATCAGTATCAGTTTTCTCAATCCCAACCACCTTTAATTCACTAATCAAGTGTGACAATCTTGAAACAAGAGCAGTAATGTTTTCATTGTCATAATTCTGAAAATTATCAAATTCTTTGTTGAGAACTTTCTTCCGACTCTTCTTGTAGTCATCATTACCTTAACACCTTGCTGATAAAACATCCCACAATTGCTTAGATTTCTTACAAGTGCTAAATTGATGAAGCAACTCAGTAGGTAATGCCATAGTAAGATAACCATAAGCTTTTTGTTCAAGCTCGTATGATTTTCTTTCAGCAAGATCAAAAGTATGAACTTCTTTAAAATCTCCTACATCAGTTGGGTGTTGATAAAGTTTCTTGAGAGGAATCCATAAATCGATATCATTCGTGCTTATGTAAGCAGAAAATCGTTTCTTCCAATTCTGGTAATCTTCAAGATTCAACAATTTGGGAACTTTCTGACTTGTTCCAATTTCGTTATCAAAATTCATCATGGTTTGCATCACACTTTGCATTGCAGCAAACGCTTGAAATTCCGAGATCGTTGAAAATTTGAATCTGGTGACCGAACCAGCTCCGATCCTATCACTAACCTCCGAACTCTGTCCGAACCTAAATCCAAAGTCCGAACTATGTCCGAACCTGCTCCGAATCAGAAACAACAGGCTGAACTCCTAAACAACTCCGATCTATCTCCAAACCACCTCTGAACTCCGAACATTGACCGAACTCACACCGAAGACACACCGAAAGATGTCCGAACTTCAAGTTCGGAGCAGTTACTCTGAACCTGATCTGGAGACTCCAAACTTCGAGCTCATTTTTCACAAATCGCACAAAAATGACTGTTTTTGACAAAACTTGATACTGAGGACTAGAAAAAACGATAAGAAGTGATTTAGAAGCAAAATTGACACCAATAGCTCGATAGGAATGATGAAGAACACGAAAACAAACTCGAGAAACACCAAAAAACGTTTCAAAAATCCGATAATCGCAACCACAGATCAGTAGAATGAACCAGAAAGCTCTGCTACCACTTGAAAATGCGTGAGCATCGGATCGTCTACTCGATCTAGCTAATCGGACATCGAAACGTAATTAACCGATTGATTTATTGATCAATGAAGAACAATTACAATCAGCAAACACTCAGAAATAGACTCAGAGAATACACACTCAGAAACACACACTTAACAGATCTTACACACGCAGAAGTCCCTCAAATACAACGACCAAACATCTATATATACTAGCTGGTCCGAGCTTCGGCCGAACCTCAGGTTCGGCCAGTCTGAACTTCAGGTTCGGACCTAGTTCGGCCAGAACTAGTTTGACTTGATCTTGTATATTGCTTTATACTTCACATGACGCACATATCAGGTATCAACAAGCTGACATCACCGTGGCTCCAAATTCATGCTTGTAAAAAGAATCAACATAGCTCTACCTGATTCAGCGAGCCAAGATTTCACTAATCTAAAGTTGGTTCATTTCTTCCAGCGATACATAAACAGTACCTTCCCAAAGTCTTAAATGATCAAATCCTCCCATGCTCACTACAACGAGTAACATGAAATGAAGCAAACCAGAATCTAGAATCCAAGAGTCTTCATTGCCTTCCACTGAGTCTTCAGTGCATTAAACCCCAATACATTCCCAGAAGCAGAATTCAAATATATTTAGACATCGACTCTAAAGAATGCTCACACCTTCTTGCATCCATACCAAGTCAACAATGCCCAGCTCCCATTGTCCCTGTTATTCCAACACAGGTCAAACAAACACGAATGAGATGAATCCCTAACTGTAATCCCCCGGTGAAACGTCTTCACCTAGCATAAGATCCCGGATCCCCTCAATTATCGTGCCACTTATCACCACCAAACAAGAAATGGTTTCATAGTAGACTAGGAAAATAGTTATAATAGCAGGTTAGCTATAATGAAAGCAAGCACACGACCAGTTAACACAAACCCTAACCAAAAGATCTTTCGATCGAGCAATAGTTCACATAACTTGATCAATCAGTTAACACAAACCCTAACCGAAAGGTGGTGCATATAGAAACATGTAAATCTTATACTCATAGAAAAGGAATATTTTATTGTTGTTTGGGGGCTTAAAGATACGTTACATTGCAATACATGTAAATCTTTCTTTCTATAGAAAGTAATAAGTGTACATGATTGATACCACACACACAAAGAGTTCATTTTTGTGATTTTAAAGACTCTACTTGGGATTTTCCCTGGGGACCTCTAGTTCGTATGAAAAGTCGATATTCATCGAAAGTCATCGAAGGATACAAAGACGGAGTCTCTGGTGTTATCAGCTCTGGTGCGGGTTGAATAAGCAAATCGCTCTTCGGATTATAGAAATACGCCAATGACACCCGCTCTTTGTTTGGATTCACTACCACCCTGTGTTCTACGCTCTTGTATATAGCGTTGCTTATCACCTAAAAACAAAATAAAAAACATGATATAGATAAAAACATGAGGAAAATGCTATATATATAATATTTAAAATTGCAATATTAATTTTTTGAATGGCGAACCCACATCAATCGCCCTGTTTGTTTATTGAAAAAAATTCTAAATAGAGGTTACATCTGATACAGTCATTTTAAAGCATCTTAGAACTACTTAACCGTAAAAAAGAACAGTTCATCCTCCGACGAATAGAGATCCGTCTCCAGCGACTAGTCTCCGTCTCTGGCGACTAGTTATCCGTCTTCGATCTCCACCTCTTAATGATTTAGTTTTCAGACATTTGAAGCACCTCTTAACATTTAGAAATGATATTCAGATTCAGACATGAATCTCTTAAAAAAAAACAAATGGGCCTTACTTTTTATTATCGTTCACTCTAAAGCAACCATTATGGATAAGGCGTACGACTGTATGAAAAGGCACAAGTAACATGTGCATTTGATGTCTGTCACCTTTAAATATGTGACACTGACACCTTTAAATATATGGTCCGTATTTGCACTCATTAAAATTGATATAGCTCCAGATTGAGTACCTTTTAATCATATAACCTTTTAAACCTTTTAAACCTCTTTCATATATGTACCTGAATTTGATCCCCGATATTGACGATGATCCCATGTGGAACCGGTCTTACAGTGATCCATTGTTGGCCTCGGCAAACTTGAAGCCCACAAACGTTCTCATCGGGGAGGAGAAAGGTGATGCCACCCGGATCAGAATGAGAAGAAAGACCAAGGGTTAAGTCGGGCTGGGGGCATTTTGGATAAAAGTTCACTCTCAAACAAGCACCAATATCCTCTCCACCAAACGCGTTTTGAAGATAATCATGTCGTAATCCAAGATTTTTCGAAAATACTTTTAGCAAAACGTTACCTAACCGCACTATTTCCTTCGAGTACTCTTCCACAACTTCCCTGTATTAAAACATGTAAATTTTTAACTAGATATTTACTAATGTAAATATAAATATATAACATATACGTGTGAGTGTCAAGACGTGTCTCAAAACATTGAATGTTGCAAGAACATGCAAAACAAAACACATTATTTATTTTTCAATTTTAGAATTTTTAAAATAATATAAATATAATGTCTATTCAACACTTCTGAAATATTACATTACTAGAAAAATGTCTTTTAATGACACGCGAATTATGACACACCGTGTGTCACACACTGGTTTTATGGCGCAAAAATGTGAGCGTCATAAAAAAACTGTCATAATTTCTATAATATTAGAAATAGATGACATGCATTTTTGTATGTCATAATATAACTGCCATAAAAGAACACGGACGACAGTTTTTAACCCAACAAAATTAAATTTCCGCTTCATCCTTCAAACAAAAACAAAAACCCTAAATTCCCCCTCCTGCTTAATTCCAAGCCCTAATATGCCTCTCCTCTTTTACTCCATATCCCCGCTTCCGCTCCATCTTCACCATGAAAGGAATTTTGCAGCGTATAGATACATATCATTCTCATTTATAATTTATTCATGTCAATTGTCTCTCCCCACTTCGAGACCTAAGTTTTTTTCCACGGTCGCTGACTCGCTGTTCTTCCCTAGTTCCCTTCTTGCTTCCGTTAAAAGAATTAAGCAAATCGCAACAAAATCTGACTTTTGAGTAAGGATCAAAACTTCAAAACAAGGTATTCTTCCCAACCATGTTCCATTCGGAAACTTGGATTCTTCAAGAAAGTTCGGACTAGAAAAGGGATTTGTGCAAAATCGAAGAGGCGATTTTGGATCTTAAAGAAAATCAATTGCTATCTTGAACTTTTTCTCATTCAATTGATTCTATTATCTCATTCGCTCCTTTTTTTGCGCTGGTATACTGTTGAAGTAGATCCAAATGTTGTTTAGAATTTTGTTTTCACACCATGATTTGATTTCGCTATTTTAGCACCAAATTCTGTTTAAGTTTCACTATTCTTCTATTTCAGCACAAAAACTAGGTATCAGTATTTACATTGTTCTTGTTCTTCTGTTCTAGATTCGATGTGATTTTGCTAGTTGCTACTAATAGAGTTGATGATTTATACATATCAGTTTGAAATGGTATTGAATGTGTCATAAACAACTTCAAGTTGAATAAACTATGCATTAATGTAGAGCATGTAGCATATGATTCAAAGGATTTGAATTTTACACTATAAACAAATAATCACATTAAAAAAGTGAAAGAAATCAGTAGAAATATAGAGATATAAACATTCAAATTGGGTCATTTTTAAAAGATCTGAGTTAGATAATTGTTGAAAGGAGAATTTTGTGTAAGCTTTCATAATGACTGTTTTTTTTATTCACAACTTAGTCACTTTTTTTTCCAGATATTGTGATGTACTCGGCTACACAATTCATTGTTGGACACCCGCATCAGTTTAATATGTCGATTCAAGTGAATCCAAATCGTTGAAGAAAGTTGCAGAGCTTAGGTTGAGGGCAAATGAACATCTATGGGTGGAAAATATTGTATGATCAAACCGAAATTTGTATTATGAATGCATCTATGATTTATTATATATGAAATGTATTATTTTGTATTATGAGATTAATTGTCATTTAATGTGGAAATTAGTAATTTTAAAAAATTAGTAATTAAAAAAAAATTATCATGACAGGCATTTACGATACAGGAAAATGCACGCCATAAGCAGACGACACCTAGTATGCGTGTCATCTTCCTTTATGACTGGGGCTTCCTTGACACACATTTATGACGCGCATTGCACGTCATAAATGCGCGTCATAAGCAAATGACGCGCAAATGTGCGTCGTCTCTCTTTATGACGGGGGCTTCCTTGACGCGTAAATGTGTGTTGTCTACACCCCTTTATGACGCGCATTACGCGTCATAAATGACATTTTTTTGTAGTAGTGTATATAGATATATACGAACACATTCTGTTTATATATAATCTATACATTAATACATGTGAGTCTATGTAAATGGTTTAAAATTAAGAAAAAAACATATGAAAAAATTAGTTTGAGAACTTTTTTTATGTATATAACATACACATTTCTATACTAAAAATTAAAAGTAGAAAATTTAAAAAGTATGAACATTGATCAAACATATGTTAATGATTTTGGTGCAGTATTTTAGGGTTCTGAAACGATATTCGTTCTACTCTACATGAAGGGGCGGACCTACATTGATAAAAATCGGAGTCACAGAGATACAGAGAAATTTTGTGAGTATATAGATGTGCATGTCTACGTTTTCGAGTGATAACGATGTTTTTAAGGTGACTCTATTGAAGAAAATAGTTAAGAAAAGAAGATCATCAATATGCAGGAGTAGCCATTGCTTGATGATATAAGAAATTAAGACAAGAAATTAAGGAAAGTGTCTTTTTTTTCAAAGTTAATGATGAGAGAGGTAATAGGGTAAAGTTGTTGGAAGTCTACAAATGATAATGTCACCCGCATTGTAATTTGTAAATATGTATTATACTTGTTTCTAGTTAAATTCCGTGAACTATGTGTGATTTCCATATTATACGGGTGGTTTCTATTTCTTTAAAATTATATTTCTTTAGAATTACATTAGAGACATTAAATATTTTATAATACTTAAAATACCCTTGTATTTAAAATATATTAAATATTTGAATATTAAATTATTATGGACCATGAGGCCCACCAGACTTAAGCCGGAAAGTTTAAAACAATCCTCTTTTCTATACATCCCTTCCCGTCTATTAGACCACCCCCCCCCCCCCCCCTCTTCTTCACCGCTATTGAACCATTGTCGGCCACCTTCAGCAGTGACTTCATCTTCTACACCCCACCGTTGAACACTTGTCGTCCACCTTAACCAACCCTAACCTACCCTACCCCCATCCAATGCTCAATATACCTCGTCCTCTTTGCTATGTCAGCAATCCACTAATGCCACTTCACGACTGCCATCTCCTTGCCTGTACAACCCATCAGGTGTGGAGCTATAATTTTTTTAAAGGGTAGTACAAAATATTTTGGCAAGGTTTTAGGGACTACACCGACATTTTTGTATTCTATCTCAGGAAACAATATATATATAGGAAAGTTATTGTACAAAGAGGATTTTCTGTGCGAAGCGTGCGAAGAGGGGTAATATTGTTCGCACGCGTTTGATGATAATCACACAAATTATATTGATAATCACGCAAGCTACATTCAATAATCACGCAAGCTACATTCAATAATAACGCAATTTATATTTCATAATCACGTAAGTTATATTTCATAATCACGCAGTTATACGAGAGTACATAGACGAACTTTAAAAGAAAAAAGTTTTTTTTAAAGTATAGCAATACTATACTCGAATTACAGAGAATAAAATGCCCGTTTTATGGTGAAGTTTTTATAAAAAAAATGATGTCGTATAAAAAAGTTATGGACGTTTAAAAAAACTATGGAACTTAAAAAAATTAACAATTGTAGGCTATACCACTTCTACCCCTCCACCTCTTTTCACGCTTTGAATTCTTCTCTTGTTTTTGAATGGATCTGGACTTAATCTGAACCACTGATTTCCTATATCAATAGTTGAAATGACTTCGTACACTTCGCACGAAAAAACTTTTTGTATTTAAACTTTCACCTATATATATATATAGGGGAAGGATCATGCGAAAACACCATTTTTTGTGAGAACTGCGTAAACAAATCTTAAAACCTACATAACTTTTTCATACGTTAATATTTTTTTTTTAAAATTTGCACCAAAAGTCTTAAAATTATATTATCTTTAATCCTATAAAAGTTTTAAAGAAACTTAACGCTTTTTTTATTTTTTTTAAATATTTTTTTGTGTGGTGCACATGTGCATCACAAAAAAACTCATACTTTTAGTATGAGTTAATATATTTTTTTCTTAGTCGCACCATATGTCATATATTTTCATCATTTTTTTGCGTTTTTATTGAATGATGCACATGTGCATCATACCAAAAAAAACGCTCATACATGTGATATACATTAATAGTTTAAAAAGAAATTGCACCCTAAATCTTATAGTTGTGTTATCTTTAGATTTAAAGAAAAAAATAGCATTTTATAACTTTTTTTAATTATATGATGCACATGTGCATCACACGGGAAAAAAAACGTTCAGTTTTTTTTTTAATATTTTGCTCCAGATTTAAAGATAACGTAATTCTAAGACTTTTGGCGCAAAATTTTATGAAAAATCGTTAACGTATGAAAAAGTTACGTGAGTTTTAATATGTGTTTTCGCAGTTTTCACAAAAAGATGTGTTTTCGCAGGATCCTAACCCTATATATATATATATATATATATATATATATATATATATATATATATATATATATATATCTTAATCCTAATAAAGCAATAAATTTTTTTCCACATGTCTTCTTTTTAAGGTGTCCACATCATCAGTGACACATGTCAAAACCAGATTCAATTATCAAATTAGTAAGTTACCAATTAAGACTAATTACCAATTTTATCTAAATAAAATTTTCATTTAAAAAAAATGGTAAACATTATGTAGATTTGATAAATTACTCAATAATTTGAGTATTTTTAAGGAAACAAATCAAGAATTTGTCATCTTTAATGCGTTAAATTATCAATTAATATTTTATAATGAATTATGTCATTTATAATTTTCAAATATTTTAATTGTTTTTTATATTTAGCTAATATTATGAACCTAAATTCAACCCGTGTAGTACACGGGTTACTAACCTAGTATATATATATATATATATATATATATATATATATATATATATATAGGTAAGGTTCATGTGAAAACAACTTTTATTGCGAAAACACGAAAACAAATATTAAAACCTCTATAACTTTTTCATACGTTAATATTTTTTAAAACAAATTGCACCAAAATCCTTAAAATTATGTTATCTTTAGTTCTGGAAAAAATTTAAAAAAAAATCAAGTTTTTTTTTAAAAAATTATTATTGCACAGGTGCAATAATTTTTTTTATTATTACTGCACATATGCAATAATAATTAAAACCTTTATAACTTTTTCATATTTTAATTTTTTAATATAAAAAGTTGCACCATAAATCTTATAATTCTGTTATCTTTAATTCTGGAGAAAATAAAAAAAAATTCAACGTTTTTTTTATTTTTTTATTATTGCACATGTGCAATAGTAAATTATTATTGCACATGTGCAATAATATAAAAACCTCTATAACTTTTTCATACGTTAATATTTTTCATAAAAAATTACACCATAAATCTTATAATTCTGTTATCTTTAATTCTGTAAAAAGTTAAAAAAAAATTAACGTTCTTTTTGTTAATACTGCACATGTGTAATATAATTAATACGTATTATATATTGCACATGTGCAATAATAAAAAAATCACGAAAATTTAAATGTTTAGTTTTTTTTCCCAGAATTAAAGGTGACATAATTTTAAGACTTTTGGTGCAAATTTTTTAAAAAAATATTAACGTATGAGGGAGTTATAGAGGTTTTAATATTTGTTTTCGTGTTTTCGCAATAACGTCTTGTTTTTATTTGATCATTCCCCTATATATATATATATATATATATATATATATATAGAGAGAGAGAGAGAGAGAGGAGAGGGAAATGGTAAAATGGAAACCCTATTGAGTGAAAGAATCCATGGAACCCCAATCTTGACCCTTGATCTTGTGGATCATATGGCTCACATTTAATCCTATATTTTTTATTAAATTTAATTAATAAAACATTTGACATATATGCTAGAAGAGTAGTATGGACATAGTATTTTTGTGTTTCTCAATCTCTGAATGTACTTTTACTGACCCTCTATACTATCCCATCACTTCCAATCACTTCCACATCCCTTTATTCAAGCTTTCTTCATTCTTAATTTCTTAAATCTCCATTTTTCATTTTTCAGATCTCATCTTCATTCAAACTTTCTCATTCTTAGATCTCCACTTTCATCTCCATTCAAACTTTCTCATTCTTAGATCTCCACTTTCGCCACCATCTCCATCCGATGTGCTCCGCCCCGCCGCTGTCCGTGCATCACCACCACCAATCTTATAAACCCACCACCGCTGCCATCGCGCCACTCGAGAATAGCCACACGTGCGGTGGTACCTCTCTCTCTCTTAGCGGTGACTAGGGTTTAGATGGTGGTTTGTGACCACCGGCGCTAATCCGGCGACCCCCGTATATGCGATTCAGACTCCGTCACCGAATACAACCACCACCGCGCCTTTCAGATCTACTGTCGAATCGCCGCCATAACTATAACCTCATGCTCTCGAGCTCTCATCAGCACCGACGAAGAAGAAAGAAACAATTGCGCCAAAGAAATTACCTAGCTGGAACTCTTTGGTAGGAGATATCCCTGAAATTTTTTAGGGTTTTTAAACCAGGAGCCGTTCATTTTTTTGACTTCAATTTGAGGAAGATGATGGTGATGTGATGATGTCACCATGACATCAAAATAATAATCAATTTTTGGCACACTTCAATGTATTTTGTTGTTTGTGGGTTTCAATTTTTAGAAAGTCAATTATCACTATTACATAGTGCAATGCCAATAATATAGACTTTTAATATAAAGTAAATTTTGTATTGTTTATGGGTTAAGAAACCCATGTTTTTTTTTTTAATTTTTTATTTTGAATGTTGGGAAAAAATGTTTTTTTATTGTTATATATATTATCATAAAATAATTTATTTATTATTTAAACTTAAATATCTCACAATATACGTCATGTCATTTTTATTTGTTACACATGTATTGTTACATATGTAGCTCACATATATTTATTTCTTTGATTTTTGTCTGTATAACAAATATAATGTTACATATGTTACAAGTTGTTATATGCGTATGTAACCTGTTTGCTATTACATATGTAACATGTTTGATGTTACATATGTAACTTGTCTATTGTTACAAATGTAACTTGTTTTATGTTTTTTTTATATTTGTCTATATACAAGTTGTTACATGTGTGACTCAAATAAATTTGCTTCTTCATTTTTGTCTATATTACATGTGTAAAGTTATATATGTTACAATTTGTTACATCCCTACCTCAAAGGCTCAAATAAAATTATTTCATGATTTTTATCTATATAACACATGTATTGTTACATATGTTACAATTTGTTACATGCATAGCTCAAATATATTTATTTCTTGATTTTTGTCTTTATAACAAATATAATGTTACATATGTTATAAGATGTTACATGCGTAACTCAAATAAACTTGCTTCTTGATTTTTGTATATATAACTCATGTAACGTTACATATGTTATAAACTGTTACATTCTAGCCTCAAATAAACTTGCTTCTTGATTTTTTTTCTATATAACAAGTTGTTACATATGAAAAAAATAGATTTTTATGCTTGTTCGCACTGTTCGTAGGTGCAACTTGCCTGTTCGCACCAGAACCGCCCTATATATATATATATATATATATATATATATATATATATATATATATATATAAGGTTAGGTTCGAATGAGAACTTTTTATTTTAAGAACTTTTAAGAACTAAATCTCAACCACTAATTCCAGGTAAGGGACCACTACAATTCATGAGAGTTTTTCATATATATAAACTAGTAGCTAAGAATGGTTTTCAAAAGTTCTCAATACCATTTGGTTGTCAGTTCTCAATACCATTTTGTTCTCAAATGAGAACTTTTAAGAACCATTCTAAACCAAAAATTATATATAAGGAAATCCACCCCCCCCCCCCCCACGTCTGAAAATTAGCGGTTCAGAATAGTTATTAAAACTTTTCAAAAAAAAATCTCATTTGAACCTAACCCTATATATATATATATATATATATATATATATATATATATATATAGTGGAAGGTTCATTATAGATTACTTAAAAAGTGTATACTCATAAACCCAATTTTTTCCTCATTAAATCTCTTGATTAAATGATTTTAGATTAATTTATTTTTTTTAATTTTTTTTCTTTTCTCTTAAAAAAACTTAATATGTGAAATAAGATGTCTACACTTTTTAAGAGTTTATAAGGAATCTAAACATTATTTTAAAAAATTAAAATATAGTTAATGACTCCACATTACAGCACCTGATTGGTCGCTGTATAGATCTAGCCGATTTCTTTAAACTCAAAGGTTATAAATTATAGACACACACAGTGAAACATTAACATTTCTCAAATAAAACTAACCCTATATATAGACGCACACAGTGAAACATTAACATTGTTTTAAACAAATATAATAATATACTAAGTGGCTCCCACATAACAACACTTGATTGGTCACGATTAAAAAACTATTTTACTGCAGTAAACATGTGATATTTATTAATAATACAATGAAATTTCATAGATTAATAGTAAACTTTTTTTTTCAAACTTTGGCCACATGACTTTGGTGCTTTGACGCTTTCTATCCTAAATTTTTACAATTTGTTTTTTTTTCTTTTTAACGAAATAGTAAACTTTTGGTTTTCATAGTTTGGCCACATATGTTTCATACTCTTACGTTTTGTACCGTTTAACTTTTAAAGATTTTTTTTTATTTTAAGTTTTATTGTCTTCAATTTTTCTATTTTGACCACGAAACTTTTCTACTTTCGTTTTTAGTATATTTTTATAGTTTTATACTTTTCTTACAAGACTTTTAGACTTTTACGTTTTATACCCCTTAACTTTTTTACACTCTAATTTTTGAACTTTTTTTTAGGTTTTGTTGTCTTTTACTTTGGCCACGAAACTTTTAACTTTTCTACTTTCGTTTTTAGTATACTTTTATAATTTTATACTTTCACCACGAGACTTTCAGACTTTTACGTTTTATACCACTTAGCTTAGTATATTTTTATAGTTTTATACTTTCACCACAAGACTTTTAGACTTTTATGTTTTAAACTCCTTAATTTTTTAACCCTCTAACTAATAAAGTTTTTTTTGTTTAAAGTTTTTTTGTCTTCTACTGTTGGCCACGAAACTTGTAACTTTTCTACTTTCGCTTTTAATATACTTCTATAGTTTTATACATTAATAACGAGATTTTTAAACTTTTACGTTTTATACCACTTAACTTTTTTTACTTTCGTTCAGTATACAAATTCAACCCCGCAGCAACACGCGTGGGGGGTAAACATCTTGTTTTTTTATATACAAAATGTGTTATATTATTTGATTTATTTCACATTTTGTTAAATTTGGAATTTATTAGTTTTTTCTTACTTTTTTTAAATATTTCTATTCTTGTTAGGTATTATATGATTAGATTTTCTTTTACCAACCAACATATACACGTTCCTTTAAAATCTACATTTGAAATACACTTGGGGCTTATTTTACAAGACTTAAACCCTTAAAATTTTAAAATTAAAAGAGATAAACACAAGATATCACAAGGTAAAAAGAGCGTCGCGTTAACTTATACGGTTATACTATCATATGAGAGCATTCACAACCCGTTCCGTATAATTATATGAGTGTAGTCCTTAAAATTTAAGGTTTAGTTGTAAGTGGTTGTGAGTGAAGGGGAGAGAAAATATATTGAAAATCTGTATATTTGACCAAAAAACTATTAATTCTGTAAAATTGGAGGTTTGGTTGTGAGTGGAAGAGATAGAAAATGGAAATGATATAAAAATGTATTATTTAATTGTGGACCTTGTGGTTGTGAGTGAAAGAGATAGAAAAAATAATGATAAAGATATAAATTATAAGGATAAGGATAGAGAATGAGTTGTGGATGCTCTAAGGCTGTTAAGTGATTAACCGGTAGAGGAAGTAAAAAAAAAGTGGTTAATAAAACAAATAGTTACTTTACAATATAAAATAAAATTTTCTTTTGCAAGTACCCAGTTCTGAGTATTATGTGTTTGGCGCACTAGCTGATAAGCTAGCTGCTAACTGATAAACTATAAGCTAGCTAATAAAAAATAACGTTTGGTAAAAGCTAGCTGATAAACTAACTGGAAAATATAAAATGACATAAAAGTACATGTATATAAATAAATTAAAATTTAAAAACAAAATATAAATAAGTTAGAGAAAGGTAAAACTGGAAATATTATAAAAGTTAGTTGAAACGCTACTCCAACTAGCTTTTCAAAAGTTAGCTTATAAGCTAACTTTTTAACATTACCAAATGGGCTTTTTAAAAAAACCAGCTTTTTAAAAAGGCTCGTTTGATAACGTTAAAAAACTAGCTTGTAAGCTAGCTTACGACGCACAATATAAATGATCTCTGATCCGACCCGCCTTATAAATTTTTATGTTTGCTTTTATGAATTTGAAACATATAAAACAGTAATATATTAAAACAGTGACTAGGAATAAATTTCTGGATTTGTCCCTTAATACTGTATACGTGTTTATATCTATATCACATATATATATATATACAAGTTGTGTAGACATTATTTTGCTGGGAGACTGACCTCAGAGAAGATGGTTGATGAGGCCATTTATTATGATCCTTTAGCGAAGAAGGAAGATAGTGAAGGAAATAATAGTCACTCCAATCAAGTATTGCTCCCTTCTGAAGCCCTAATCTGCTTCCATACCCTTCATATGTTTTTGGCGAATTTGCATACCTTTGCTTCACCTCCATCGATTCATGAAAGAACTCCCGCCAAATCTCCCGTGCCCGGTCGACTAACTCCGCTCTCAAACCGTGATTAACCACTTGGAAAAACCCCCACTCACGACAGGCGGCCGAGATTTCCTTCATTGTCGCTTCACGGACGGCCAGATCACCGTCCGTGAGCCCGGCCAGGTCTATGAGTGGTATGTTTATGTCCGGAGGAGACAAGTTAGGCGACGGTCGGTCTGATGGTGGCTTGATGTATCTGTCGGGAATCGTTGAGCTCCCGCTTTCAGATACGGATTGCACTCGGACCACGGGTTCTGGCCAATCGCAGGGGCTGGCCATAGTTGATGAGATGAGGTAGCTAGAGATTAATTATAATAAGGTGGCCGGTGTTGGTGGATGAGGAGAAGTGATCAAAGATGGTTTTATTTTTATAAGAAACTGAGGTTCATGTGGGTGTTACCAAGGGAGGGATGGATGTTAAGGAAAACGTGGAAATAAACATGAATGCCGACATGATAACGAGTTATTGATGTTTTCTAATTTTCGTGCAGACAAGCTAGTTTTCCTTTTAATGAAAAGTCAAGTTGAAGGGGATCGAACTTTAAATCCCTATCATATTTATTAGCGTATCACAGCTTTTATACATATAAAGATTTTAGATAGGGATGTATTTGGAGCGAAAAAATGAGTTGTTAATTTTCTTGGTCTTAAAAGTTTTAGAAATAAAAAGATGATAACGAGAGCCAGTGGGTATGGTCCACGCCACCACGCAAAATGTGGTGATCTGGAATGACTCTGCCAACTCAAGCCCATACAATTTTATCCCTTCTCTTAATTTTTATTTCTAAATTTTTAGTTTTAACCCTAACTTTAAATTAAAATTTTTCTTTTTATCCTTATTGTTGTTGGTTGAATGGAGAATATGATGTGATGCTAGAGATATGTCCATCACAGTTTGTCTAAAATCTTTTGATATTCAAAAAATACATAATTGAATTAGTTTAGATGTTTACTCGTACATTTGTACGAGATATATATAACTTATATATAATTATACATCTACGGATAAGTGAACTTATATGCAGGTAATGTCTATATAAACGATATAAAAAGAAAATTTGCTTTCTTGTGTTGTAATTGCCTCGATTCCACGTTCCTTCCCCTCTTTGCTATTACCTTCAAAACAACCTGCATTTGGATTTAACTCAATCCTATCAAGGTTCAATGTCTGAGTCGTACGCGTCTGGCATCTGGTTTCTTGTCTGGATCATTAAATGTGTTGCATTTCTCTCCACTCATTTCGATTTCTTCATTATATATTTTCTTCACATTCTTCTTCTCGTACACCATGAATGAATATTTTTTTTTTTTAATTCATTGTAGCTGTAGGACGGAGATGAGTGTATAGTCTAAACAGATTGTGTTACAGGCTTACAACATTAATACCAAATGCTATAAGGAGGCCCGAATAACACAGGTTCAAATATAATGTTCAAAACTAGGATAGATGAATGACTCACTTTAAACAAGTGGTAGGGCTAGAATGTACAATCGAAGATACAGATACACCAATCCAGCTAAAAATCATGTCTAAAATCACCACACAATGTGTCAAAATTGAGCTAGCAAAAATCAATTTAACTCACACATAGGGGATTTACCTTAATTAACATTTTACAACTTCTTTACAATAAACTTGAATATTTTATTCTTTAATAACCGTCTAACCTTTTCCCCTCTAAACCTACGCGGACAATTCAACCTTCTGCCTCCATCTACTATCTCTCTCGCCACCATATCTCTAAATCAGTCCCCTTCAACCAGATCCGTACTCCGCCGATCGCACCTTGCACCACCACCATCGCAACCGTCTGCCACCATCTACAATCCCTCTCGCCAGTCCATTCAACCACAACCCTACTCCGTCGACCGCACCACCACAATCGCACCCCTCACGCCAAAACCGCCACCCTAACGCCACAACTTCCCCTCCGACCATCACCACACACAATGTTCCTCAGAAATCCAAAATTACCACCAATCCGGTTCCTTATCCGTATCCCCACATCCAACCGATTGATATCCACCAACCGTTGTGGCCCCTCCATACTGTAAATTCTACCCTATAAATACTCTCAATCGTCTTCATCACACCCTACATAACACTTGCAATCGCCAATTGTCACCCCATCCACTTCAATATACAAGTTCTTTCATTTCACTTTCTATCTGCACTATATTTTACAGTAATTGTTACACAATCTTAATTAATTAATTTTACAGTAGAACAACATACTTATATATAGGTATGACTGTCTTTGTTTTGCATCCTCTCCTTCGATTCCAAATCTGTTTAAATGATTTTTCAATTGAAATTCATATAGGTATGGCGTCTTCCAATTTACGCAATCATTCGTTATATGATAGGCATATCATGATATGAATTATGTAAGACACTTTACATGAAAATTAATTTTGCTTAACTTCACATTAAAACTTAATATAAATTTGCTTAACTTCACATGAAAATTATTTTATATTGTTATTAGTTGAGGGTGCTAATTGTAACTAGTCATCTATATAAGTCGATTGTACTCTCTTTATTCTAATCAATGAAAACTATTCTGTGGTTTAATATGGTATCACAGCCAGGCCACCAAAAATTTCGTCCCTCCCATCCCTAAACCCTAGCCGCCGATCGGCTCTTCCCCTCTCCTTCTTCTTCTCGTCGATCGGTTCTCCTTTTCAATGGCCACCATTACCCCCTTTTCTACCCAAGACAAAACGTCTCACAATTCTCATAAGTTTGCCTTCACCCTCAAATCTTCGAATTATGGGTTCTGGAAAACAATGATCCAACCCTTTCTGATTACCAACAACCTTTATGGTTATGTCGATGGAACCATCCCGTGTCCTTCGCCTGATATACACGTTCCGGCCACCGGCTCTGGCGACACCGCCGTCCCGACCACTACTAGGTCGAACCCGAACTATGCCCACTGGATCTCGAATGACGCTCATGTCAGGATGCTGCTTATCTCCACCGTTTCTGAAGAATCGTTCCATCATATAAAAGGTTTAACATCTCGTGATATTTGGCTTAATTTAGAACGGGCACATGCTCCACATACTCAGTCACGTGAGTATACGCTTAAAACAAAATTACTTAAGCTAGAGATGAAAGGTGATGAGACACCTCTAGCATATTTAGCACGTGCCAATGAATATGCCACGGATTTACAAAATATTGGGAAGCCCTTAGCCGATGAAGATGTTGTTATGCTTGTTATATCCGGGTTGCGTGAAGAGTATAATGGGTTAAAATCGAATTTGCTTGGCCGAACTACTCCTATTACTTTTGATGAGCTCCCTGCCCTCCTATCCGATCATGATTACATGATCAACCGTCACCAAAACCCAGCCGCCTCCTCCTCCTCCCATGCGTATTCGGCCTCCTCCAATACCCAAAACCCGTCCCCTGCTGCTGGCCTATTACCCACACCCGTAGCCCATCCCTCTCCAGGCCCAACTAGCCTTATCATCTTACAACAAATGGCGGCCCAGCATGGGCTCCAACTGCAACCCGTAAACAACCCCCAGGCCCATTACACTACTCGTTCGAATCGCGGCAGAGGCTCCAACACTTTTAGAGGCCGTGGTCGATGGGTGGAAAATTCCCGTCCGTCTCCTCAAGGGCGTGGTCGTTTCGATTGGGCCACCACAACAAACTCAGTTCATGGCACGTGCCCCCGGTGTGGAATTGCTCACGTTCCATCTGATTATCCCAATCGAGATCCATCTACTATTCGTGGCCGTCCGAGTGCTAACTTCGCTGATACTCGGTCCAATGCTTCAACAAATTGGTTTCCAGATACAGGGGCGAGTCATCATGTTACACCAGACTTGTCAAGTTTAGGGTCTTCGGAAGCTTACCATGGCGAAGACGATCTACGTGTTGGTAACGGTAAAGGTTTGCCTATTCTTCATATTGGTTCCACTCATATTCACTCACCTTTTAAAAATTTCAATCTCTCTAATATTCTTCATGTTCCTCAAATTAAAAATAATCTTCTCTCTGTTCAAAAGTTTTGTTTAGACAATAATGTCTTTTTTGAATTTCACCCATTCTATTTCTTTGTGAAGGATATCCCTACCCGTACTACCCTCCTTACGGGTCCAAGTAAAGACGGGCTTTACTCACTCACTCTACCGAAGCTTCAACCTGTCGTCAAGCAAGTGTTTTCTGCTATTCGTGCTCCTGCAAAAGTGTGGCATCACCGATTAGGACATCCTAATCATCGCACTCTTAAAACAATGTTTTCTAAATTTATGTTACCTGTTTCAGACAAATCGTTGGATTCTTTGTGTGTTGCGTGTCAAATGGGAAAATCATCTAAACTTTCTTTGCATGATTCCTTTCCTCGTAGTAAAAATGTGCTTGATGTTATATTTTGTGATGTTTGGGGTCCTGTGAAAATGCGTGAGCATCGGATCGTCTACTCGATCTAGCTAATCGGACATCGAAACGTAAATAACCGATTGTTTTATTGATCAAACGAAAACAATTACAACCAGTAAACCACAGAGAATTGACACAAAGAAACACACTCAGAAACGCACACTTAAGATTCGCTCACACGCTCCGAACTACTAAACACAAAGACCAAACTACTATATATACCCGATCGGCCGAACTTCCTCCGAACCCCAGGTTCGGCCGGTCCGAACTCCAGGTTCGGACCTAGTTCGGCCAACCCTATATTGGCTTGAACTTGGTCTTCGTTCGATACTTCACACGACGCACATTTCAGGTATCAACAAACTCCCCCTCGTCGTGTGCAGTATCTCTTCTCTAATTTCTTCAACATCCTCAAAACTGTATCTTCAATCAAGCTCCCCCTCAAGTAAAGAATCCGTTTATCCAATGAAATGAATCTTCGAACAAACTCCTCCTCAACTCAATCGTAGCTTGATCTTGAATACTTGATGATATCTAGTATATCTCTGGTCTTTATCAACAGCTTCAGAAGACTTGAAGTTGAGATAACTTTCACATAGCAACCTGCATTAACACTTAAATAATCTTGGCGCAAAATGTCTCTTCGAGACTCCAAGATATGATTTTGAAAATTGATTTTATATCACGTGTTGATCAGATTGAAAATAAAGCAGAAACAAAATCTTTTTGGCTTATTGAAAGTTTATACCAAAACAAACCTAAAATCTTTTTGATTTTTCAAAATTTATGCTAAAACACACCAAAAATCTTTTTGTACTTTTCTTGATATGAAATGAAATTGCAACACAGAATCAAACGCTATTTTTGGTATGAGAAAGATCACTATATGGGATCATATTGATCATAACGCACTGAACTACACTTCAATTTCAATTAATTGAAGCACACAAGTCATGTTGATTGCTGGTATAATTTGTCCATCTTAAGCTCAGACAGAATCATACTTATAACATCTGGATATGTTACGGTAATGATTAGATTTGCTTTGACCAGTGTACCCCACACTATCAGACATATTCAGACATTTTCATGTTTGTCTTTCTTTTTCTTTTGTGTGATTGCACTTGTGAAATTTCACAACGCATAATATGTTTCATGATACAGTCAACTGTGTTCCATGCAAAAAGAAATAAGAACGTTAAATCGTCTACCTTAAGGTCGATCTTTCGATACGCAGATAAGGCCTCGGATTTAACAAAATAAAAGAAATAAAACAAGTTGAAGTTGTATAACTCAACAACAATCAGGTCGGTACTCCCGTACACGCAGAGAAAGTCCGATGAGTTATACGAAACACCAAAGAAAATAAAGCAGAACGTCAAACGAACAACAATCAGGTCGGTCTTTCGACACGCAGAGAAAGTCCGATCGTTTGACAAAATAAAGAAAATCAAACAAGTTTAAATCTTTGCAAAATGAACACATGTACACAGTGACTTCTCATTACTATATTCACACTTATTTTTCTTTTTGTGTTATGAAATACGCATCCAGATGTTGTCCACTTGGTCAAAGCATTAGCATTTAATGTATATCACATCTGAATACTTTCTGATTTGTCGAGCCTACCAAGCACATCAAACAATGATCTTATGGCCCTTTCATCTACTTTATCCATGAGTCAGATACGTATGCCAATGTACCATCATTTCCCAATGATCAATTTCTCACAAATTTTATATTGTGCATGTATTCACCTTCCTTCCTTATATATTTTGCATGTATTCACCTTCTTATTGTGCATGTATTCACCTTCCTTCCTTATATATTTTGCATGTATTCACCTTCTTCCCAAAACATGCATTTTCTTAATTACTCCCCCTTACTTACAATTCTCCCCCTTAAAATGAAAAACTCTATTTTTGGATTTTTCATTTTACACAAAAATAAGACTCTATTTTTGGCTTTTCGAGAAAAACTTGTAAACAAAGAAAAGTGATCAATCAACACGGATATGTTTCAGATTTTAGAATTCAGAAAATTTGCATATGAGAAAAAGTTGGCATTAAATTTAAATTAAGCAGAATACTCCTCCATCAACAACTTTTCAATCATCGATAGGTCTTCTAGAAGTACCTGCACACTGGACAGCCTGATTAGTTCACAAATGACCCAAAGCGAATCGCTTCTGGTCGACCAGTGTCCTGAATTTGCTTTGAAACCACCTTAGGTTTCCATTCCTGTTGTTTTGGTAATTCAGTTTTCGATGAAACAGTCACAGGTAACTGTGATGAAGAACCTACATTTTGATCCTTTGAAAACTTTGGAACAAAACGTTTTTGTTTTTGAAAGAATGTAGGTTTAAATTCATCAAAAACTCTGCCTTTTTCATCAAAGAACTTTGTTGTGGCAGATTTACCAAAAACTGTTTTCTTATGAAATCTTTGTGATGAATCAGCAGGTGCGGGGCAATCTGTTTCCATATGCCCTGGGCGACGGCAAATATAACAAATTCTTGTTGTTTTATCCCATCTTTGATGTACCTGCGAAGAACACACATGAATATCTCTAACATGATCATAATGAGAATCATATACCTGATGACGATGATCATGCACCCATTTAGAAGTTGGGCTACGAGATTGAAAGCTTTCAGAAGAAATATCAGCTTTCACAAATACTTCAGAAATTTTCCAAGCATCCACGCAGTGAAGAGGAAATTCGTTATCCGAAAACAATTGATCAGAACCCTTGAGTTTGTAAAACCGCTCCGGTTGAACTTTGTCTGCCTTAAAGACATCCTTCTTCACGTGTTTCATTTTAAGTTTCTTCAAATTTTGCGCTTCAGATGCTGGAATCGCCACATCGATAACCTTCTTCTTTTGAAAACCCAGACCACCACTCTTCCCAGATCCTTTCACCTCCGATATAGAATGTCCATTCTTTGCTAATCTTGTGAATTCGGCTTTGACATCAGAAATTTTCTTTTGTTTATAAAAAATTTTCTCATCAAATCCAGGTTGAGACTGAATCTTGTCACTTGATGTAGCCGATTTCTCATTATCAGCAGACGACGAACCAGATACAAACTTTGGTGCTGGAAGAATCTCAGATTTCAAGACCTTTTTCTTGTTTTTCTTGCTTTTCTTTTTCTTTACAACCTTGACTTCTTCTGAAGTAGAAGATGATATCTTTGAATAATCAAAATCATCAACCTGTTCCTTCACTTGTTTGACAGCTTCCTTGATATGAGCAGGGGGTGATGCAGTTTTATCAAACATCCTTTCAAAATTTGCATCATTTGCTAAGAAGCTTGTGAAAACCTGAGAATTAGAAACATTGTTGAGCAATCTTTTTGCATCAAGAACTTGAATTTTGAGATCAGAAATTTGCTGTTGAGCTTCTGCAAATTCCTTTTCTTTTGCAATCAAACGCTTGGCAACTTTGTGAGTTTCAAATTTTTGCAAGCGAAGATTGTCAAGTCCTTCATGTAGCTCCTTCTTCAGTTTATCTTCATTTCTCTTTTGAATTTCCAGATTTGCAGTTTGAACCTTGTTAACCCTAACCAACTCACGCTTGTCATCCAACAACTTTTCCATATCAACTTGATATGCTTTGATTTTAGCATCAGATTCTTCAACATGCTTAGTAAGCAAATCAAGCTTAATCTTGGATTTATCAAACAAATTCTGAAAATCATTTGCAGCATCTTCTGCCTCTTCCTTCCATTTCTTCACTTCTTTGACTAACTCACCATTTTCTTCACAAATTTCAGCTTTCGAAGTTTAAGCATTCTTCTTATCTTGCTTCAATACTTCTAAAACTTCATTCAACATTGTGATTTCAGTAGTCAAATCCTCATTCTTCAAAACCAAACTCTTTTCACGTTCTTTAGAAATCTTCAATTCAGATTTAATCACCTCAAATTCTTCAGTCAATTGTTGAACTTTATTCATCAACAAAGCATTTTCTTTCATCAAACTCTCCAAGTTTTCAGCAGATGCATACGAACTTGGTATTGAACTAGTATCTGAACTAGTATCTGAACTTGTATCTGAACAATAATCTTCTTGTTGAACATGAGTAACTATTAAAGCTGATGAATCATACCCAAAATGTTTACCCCAATCAATAACACCATCTTTGTGAACTGTCAATGCTGTTGTCTTGTTTGTGTTACTTGTGGATGGTTGAGTAAAACCAGGCTTGGATGATTGTGGAGTATCAGATTTCTGTTGACATTCTTTGGCAAAATGTCCAAGTTGTTGACATTTAAAGCACTTTAGTTTTGACTTGTCAAATCCCAATTTGTCACCAGAAATACGTCTTCCATGTTTCTTGAAAAACCTCTTTGACCGTTGACATAACATAGCATATTGCCACGAAACATCCAATTCAGTTAATTGATCATCATCAAGTTCTTCAAGATCCTCACTTGTTAACTTTGCATCAGCAACATTTTTGAGAATCAGACCAAAAGATGATGAAATCAATGCAGAAATCATTTTGGCACAATCATCTGTTGATTCAGCCGAGAAAGCACTTTGATTTGAAATATTTGGAATTGTGAAATTGCAACCTCTTGAAGAATTATTATCAGAATTTCCTGAAGCTCCAGCTAGAAAAGCAACACTTGGTGCTGTATTCTGATTTGATTTAGACTTTGCACTTATGCTTGCAGTATTCTCTCCATGATATAATTCAGGATTTTGTAAGATAGCAGTTGACTTCTTGTTGTTCAACATTTCCATTTCCCGAGCGTGAAGTTTTCCAGTAAGCTCATGAAATGTCATTGTAGAATAATCCTTGTCATGTGTGAGTAGCAAGACATAATTTTCCCACTTTTCAGGTAACGCTTCCATGATCTTTTCCTTTAAATTCGCATCAGATTTTTCAATTCCAACAACTTTCAATTCACTAATCAAATGTGAAAATCTTGAAACTAGAGCAGTGATGTTTTCATTGTCATAATTCTGAAAATTATCGAATTCTTTGTTCAAAACTTTCTGTCGACTCTTCTTATAATCAACATTTCCTTCACATCTTGCGGATAAAGCATCCCATAATTGCTTAGATTTCTTGCAAGTGCTAAATTGATGAAGCAATTCAGTAGGTAAAGCCATAGTAAGATAACCATAAACTTTCTTTTCAAGCTCATAACTTTTTCTTTCATCACCATCAAAGTCTTGAATTTCTTTAAGATCTCCATCTTCCATTGGTCGTTCATACAACTTTCGAATTGGAATCCATAAATCAATGTCATTCGTGCTAATATAAGCAGAAAATCGTTTCTTCCAGTTTTGGTAATCTTCAAGCTTTAACAATTTGGGAACTTTCTGACTTGTTCCAATTTCATTGTCAAAATTTAACATGGTTTGCATCGCGCTTTGCATTGCGGCAAAAGCTTGAAATTCCGACATCGTTGAAAATTTGAAAAGTTCTGCCCTCCGAACTTGCTCCGAACTTAGTCTGCCGTCCGAACCCTCACCGAACTTAGTCCGAACCTAAATCAGACTCCGAACGAGCTCCGAACCTTGTCCGAATCAACTACTAGCTCCGAACTCTCACCTAACCACCTCCGAGCCTTCACCGAACGAGCTCCGAATCTATGTAGACTCCGATCTACCTCCGAACCTCAAATCTCACCGAACCTAGACCGATACACCACCGAACTCTCGCCGAACGCTCTCCGAGTCACCTCCGAACCTCAAGTTCGGAGCGGTTACTCTGAGCTTGCCCAGTAACCTCCGAACCTCGAAGACATTTTTCGAAAACTCGTGAAAACGGACTGATTTTGATGAAACTCGATATAGTGGATCAGAAAAGTGAACAATTTTGACACAAAACACACATCAAAAATGATAGAAAACACGTAATGAAACTCGAGAAAACTTCAAAAACGTTCAAACGTCCGAAAAACCGCAACCACAGATCAGTAGAAAGAACCAGAATGCTCTGATACCACTTGAAAATGCGTGAGCATCGGATCGTCTACTCGATCTAGCTAATCGGACATCGAAACGTAAATAACCGATTGTTTTATTGATCAAACGAAAACAATTACAACCAGTAAACCACAGAGAATTGACACAAAGAAACACATTCAGAAACGCACACTTAAGATTCGCTCACACGCTCCGAACTACTAAACACAAAGACCAAACTACTATATATACCCGATCGGCCGAACTTCCTCCGAACCCCAGGTTCGGCCGGTCCGAACTCCAGGTTCGGACCTAGTTCGGCCAACCCTATATTGGCTTGAACTTGGTCTTCGTTCGATACTTCACACGACGCACATTTCAGGTATCAACATCCTGCACCTTTCTTATCTTGTGATGGCCACCGGTATTTTTTATTATGTGTTGATCATCATACCAAATACTCTTGGTTCTTCCCTTTAAAACAAAAATCTGATGTTTCCATTGTATTTCAACAATTTGTCAAACTTGTAGAACGACAATTTCAAAGAAAAATCAAACAGGTACAATCTGATTGGGGGGGGGGGGGCGAATTTCGCAACTTATCATCTGTGTTTCAGAATTTGGGAATCCTTCATCGTCGCTCGTGCCCACATACGAGTGAACAAAACGGCATTGTCGAACGCCGACATCGGCATGTTGTTGAAACCGGTTTATCTCTTTTGGCTCACTCTGCCGTTCCATCTAGATTCTGGCACTTTGCATTTGAAACGGCAGTCTTTCTCATCAATCGTATGCCCTCACGTTCTCTCGACAACACAACACCATTTGATCTTCTTTTTCACCGTTCTCCGGATTATGCATTTCTTCGCGTATTCGGTTGCCAATGCTTTCCTTACCTCCGGCCATATAATCCTCACAAGATGGATTTCCGCTCTACTCCATGTGTTTTTTTGGGTTACAGTCCTGATCATCATGGTTATCGGTGTCTTGACACATCCACCGATCGAATTTACATCGCCCGTCATGTCAGATTCAATGAGCATATCCTTCCTTTCGGTCAATCGCATCCTAATCCGTCTCCCACACCTTCGATTGATCCGTACTCCACCTCCATGCCCTCCACCTTTCCGCTTCAACCCGAGCCCACAAACGCTAACCCTCCTCCGTCCCCACATTCTGATGGCCCATCATCATCATCGTCCGGCCCGTCCCCAACCTCTTCCGGCCCAAGTTCACCCTCACCCGTCCCAGCTTCTCCGCTTTCCTCGTCCAACTCCTCTCGGTCCAATTCTCCAACCGAGTCCTCGTCTCCTTCTCCACCTCCGTCTCGTCCCCGTCCCGCAAATCTGCGACCCAATCCTAAACGCAAAATAATCTTTGATCCGTCTGCTAACATCGCCACTTCTCCTCCCACATCTGAGCCCAAAACCTTTACTGAGGCCAACCAACTCTCCTGAGTGGCGTCAAGCCATGGTCGACGAATACTCTGCTCTTGTCAAGAATGGTACATGGTCACTTGTTCCTCCTGTTTCAGGTGCTAATATTGTTGATTGCAGGTGGATTTACAGAATTAAAACTGATAAAACAGGTGCTCCCGCTCGCTATAAAGCTCGCCTTGTGGCACGCGGCTTTAAACAGGAACATGGCATTGATTATCACGAGACGTTTAGTCCTGTGGTGAAGCCGACTACCATTCGGGTTGTGATGTCCTTAGCTGTCACACAAAAGTGGACCTTGAGGCAATTAGATTTCAAAAATGCATTTTTACATGGTGATCTTCAAGAAACCATTTATCTCCGTCAACCTCAAGGTTTTGTCGACCAGAATCACCCCACATATGTTTGTAATCTTCATAAGTCTCTTTACGGGTTAAAGCAAGCTCCTCGTGCTTGGTTTGGGAAGTTATCAAATGCTTTGTTCTCACTGGGGTTTCGCGGTTCTAAAACTGATCCTTCCCTTTTCATATATAATTATCGGGGCACTCTGATATATTTCTTGGTCTATGTAGATGATATTATTGTGACAGGTAACAACCCGACCGCCATTGATCATGTTGTCTCTCATCTCAGCAAACGGTTAGCGTTAAAAGATCTTGGTGAGCTTGATTACTTCCTTGGTTTGGAGATCGTTAAACAGGGTAATGACATTATCTTATCTCAGCAAAAATATGTAGCTGATTTGTTACAAAGAGCGGGTATGTCATCCGCAAAACCAGTTCCAACCCCAATGAGTACCACAATTAATCTTAATCTCGATGCCAGTCCTTTATTGCCTGATCCAGTCAAATATAGACAACTTGTGGGTGCTTTACAGTATCTTACTTTGACTCGTCCGGATATCAGTTTTGCTGTTAACCGTGTATGCCAGTTCATGCATGCTCCCACAGAAAATCATATGGTTGCCGTTAAAAGGATTCTTCGGTATCTTCTTGGTACGTCTGGCCACGGGTTACGGTTTCAACACAACTCCGGTAACCATCTTCATGCCTTTGCTGACACATATTGGTCTGATCTTGAAGCTTATTCGGATGCCGATTGGGCTGGGTGTCCTATAGATCGTCGCTCGACGGGGGGATTTGCTATATATATGGGAGCCAACTTGGTTTCGTGGACAGCACGTAAACAAAAGACAGTTTCTCGCTCGTCTACAGAGTCTGAGTACAAAGCAATGGCGGATACAGTGGCTGAAATTACATGGTTACAGTCGTTATTCAGAGAGCTTGGCATCAGGACGTCTGCAGCTCCGACCTTGTGGTGCGACAACCTTGGTGCAACGTACTTGTCTGCAAATCCTATTTTTCATGCTCGTACTAAGCACATTGAGGTTGATTTTCATTTTGTTCGGGAAAAAGTTGCTCAAGGAAGATTAAGAGTCCAGTTCATCTCTACACATGATCAGATTGCAGATATATTCACAAAGCCGTTAACCACAGATCGTTTCACGTTTTTGAGAGACAAGCTAAAGGTCGTTAACCGGCCTTAGCTTGCGGGGGGATATTAGACCGTATTTTATATTGTTATTAGTTGAGGGTGCTAATTGTAACTAGTCATCTATATAAGTCGATTGTACTCTCTTTATTCTAATCAATGAAAACTATTCTGTGGTTTAATATACATGAAAATTAATTTTGCTTAACTTCACATTAAAACTTAATATGATTCAGTGAATTTGAATTATATCATCTGATATATATGTGTGTAATCATATGCCTCATATACAGAGTTGGTAATAACCATAATAATTGTTTATAGGGGTAATTTTTGTTTAATGTTCATTTTATGCATCATATCAAAAAATATGTTCTGTTGCATTTTAGAAATTGAAATTTCCATACTTCAGACGCCCAGTCTTGGAAAATTTACCTCATCAAGTAAGGTAAAAAAATTTTATATGTTATTATTGTTTATATCTCAAATTATAAGACTTTTGTTATTTCAGTATACCTCAGGAATCAAACCAATAGTTTGTATTCATGTCATTATATTGTGTTTGTATTATTACTAGGTTCTCTGCACATATTATATAAGAAACAAAACAATTTAAGTACAAAATTTCTTAACATGTTTATAAATAATTTAGTTTTAATTTGGAGTTCGCCATCTCAAAATTCATAGTCATCTACTTAAACTCAGTTTATATTGTTGTGCTGCAGATTGATACGGAAAGGATGAGTGAAAACCCGATGGTGGATTTCAAGAAGAATTGCAAACTTGGAGCTGTATTACTTATATGTTTGCAATTACACTTGGTTTTTTTTTTCAATTTTAGTTTGTGATTTATGCTTTTGTTTGGAGGAGGTTACTATGTAGATTTATTTCTATTTCCCTTCTTGATGCAAAGCTTGTTTATGAGCAGTTTATTTGGCATGCAATTCACTCTTATTTTCACTTCAGATTTAAAATTAACATAACTTTTTCACATCTCAAATTAGACTAAAAGCTATGTTTTATAAATGTTTTAACTGTTATTAATTTATAGTGCAGATCAAAATAGGAGTTGTTTTTTTAACTACAAGCAATGTACCATAAATGGAATGTGTATATTCAAATCTCAACGGTAAAGCTATCTTATTGTGTTTACTTGGTATATTTTGATATGTGACTCTAATTTGGCTGCAAAAAAGGAGATTTTGTTAGTGTTCTTTTATGTTTTTGATGCTAATCTTTTATTGCAGGTTGGGACATTTAATTTGCAACTATGTCTCATGGCTATGGAATACACATAGCGCCAGATTTTTTCAACAAGTTAGGTTCTCAATTATTCATATTCGTTTGATTTTCTGAACACTTAAAGACATCGTTATCGCCATTGGGGTTGTAGCCCAATGGTAAGAGACAAAGTCTCTTTGGTGGAGACCAGGGTTCAAACCTTGGCAATGGTGTAGAATTGGTGGAATAAAAAATTAGCCGTTCAAAAAAAAAAAAGACATCGTTATCCCCGTAAAACTTGGCAATGTGTGTTACTCCTTTGTAGCTGCGTTTTATCCATAAAAAAATAGGACTCCATGAAGAAAAACTTAATAATCTTTGTTTTGGTTATAGATGTACTATTATTATTATTATTGTCGTTCCCTCTATTATTATATGATATATAATCAGTTATTCATATCGAATGTTTCAACTTTGTTTATTCTGTATGTTCAGATACACATCGGACAACAACATGTACCACCTCTATCTTAGTTGTATTGTAATTTCTTTGCAGGGACATATGATCACAAAATCATCAGATTTTCATCAATTTCTATATATTCAATATTTTTTACACATATATTTACATTAGATATATAAGTCACCTGTTATTACTTATTTACTCATCAATTACTTGACACACCTATATCGTTTGATTATCCTATGACTACTAACACATAATGCAAAATATCAGAAGAGTGTTTTAAAAATTCAATACATCAAGTTTATTAAATTCTACAATTTACTTTTCTAACAAACAGTTTAATGTAAAGTAAATAGTCTACTCAGTTTATTCATGAGCCAATACACGCAGCAATGCGCGGACTTGAAATCTAGTAAATCAACAAAATCGATCTATTTCCAAACATAGAACTCTCTTCCCTGTTTATTTCTCCCTTAAATTCTTCAAATAAAACAACTACAAAATTGAAACTACAAAAGGGAAAACAAAAATACAAACCAACTTTTTTTTAACAACAATATTATTAAACACCAGAAAAAAGCCCAACCGAGCAAGGCACTAGAACAGGCCTCCCCAAAACAAAAAAAAAAAACTAGAAAAATCCCAACCGAGCAAGGCACTAGAACATGCCTCCCCAAAATAAAAAAGACCTAGTTACATAGTACAAAAATTAACCTGGTCTATCCTTTT
Source organism: Deinandra increscens subsp. villosa (assembly GCA_039602395.1). Lineage (NCBI taxonomy): Eukaryota > Viridiplantae > Streptophyta > Magnoliopsida > Asterales > Asteraceae > Deinandra > Deinandra increscens. The sequence goes on along the minus strand of JBCNJP010000006.1, from coordinate 5,294,839 downwards.
TTTGCTTCTATTTTCAAACCAAACATTACACCAAGTTTTTATATCCTTTATAACCTTACTAACCGATATATCGTTTATAACCTTACTAACTGACGGCACGCCACCATTAGACATAATGGCGTTTCTTTCTTTCCATAAGCACCAACACATAGTGAGAATGACACCATGAACTAAGTCCATATTCTGAACTAGGTCCTCAAAAGAGAAAGCAAGAATGACAGGGATTTTACACCAGTTAGCCACTTACAACCAAATCACCGTAGCAAAAGCACATCTAGTAAACAGGTGAATGACCGAATCCAAACCATCACTACAGAGGTAACACGCATCAGATGCGACATGCACGTTCCTGCGCACTAGCGCATCCACAATGGCGATCTGGTTCTTAAGAGCATGCCAGGCGATTATGTTGACCTTGCTAGGAACAAGGCTACTCCAATGTAGAGTTAAAGTCTGCTGATGGATACCCATGTTGGTAATAACGTTCCAAACGACTTTAGGAGAGAAATCAGAGAACCCACCTCCCTTCCAAATCCAATTGCCATTAGATTCCTCTATCCACATTTGCAGGCCTTGATTGCGTCTCGTAAGCTCAATATTAATAGCAACTAAAGACTTACAGACCCATCACACTTCCTTCCGACAAGGGAAAAGTCTGACCGTCCCCGAACCGTATGAATATAATGAATAACCTTGCGCCACAGTTTGCCTTCCTCCACCTTGAATTTCCATAACCATTTTCAAAGTAAACTGATGTTGATGTCCGAGATCTTGGACATACCCAAACCCCCATGTTTTTTTTGGAAGACAAACCTCATCTTTCTTGACCCAATATATCTTTTTCTTCTTCGTCATGCCCCCCCCCCCACCCCACCAATAGAAATTTAAAATTTAAAGGAACTTTTTTCCAAGATGGTAGTCACCTTCTTGGGTGCCTTGTAAAGAGAGAAGAAGTAAGTAGGTAAGCTGCCGAGAACACTTTTGACAAGCACCACATGCCCACCCAAAGAAAAGTTTTTGGCCTTCCACCTTGAGAGTCGCCTTACAAAAATATCGTTAACACCCTGCCAGTTACTTCTTCTGCTCATGTTGGCACAGACAACCAAATCCAAGTATGTGAAAGGGAAAGTACCATGTACAATTCAAACCATGTGCTCTCTTAAACTATATTATGTTCTCCTAATTTATAATGATGACAACAACTACCTATGATCTCCTAACTTCAAGTCATGATATGTGGAATTCCATAAAATCCAATTTTAGGAAACAACATAGTTAGAATTATAGCTCCATTTACTTCAATTTATTATGGAACTCCATAAAATTCAATTTTGGCCCCGGAATTGCTGACTTGTGCATGTTAGATGACCTATACATGTGAGAAAAAACTGCTAGCTTTTTCAAACCTCCATTAACTATTTCCTGGTTAGGTTTACCGTTATCATCTAATCTTATTAAAGGTCTTGTAGCCCAATGTCAAAAGTGATGAAATGATATCAACCAAGAACAGAATATGAATTTCTCAGCTAGAAACAAAAGAATGTTAACAAATCTGAACCAATAGAAAATGAGAATTCTCAATATATACCTAAAGATCAACAATACGATGATCTTATCTACTCACTCTCAATCATATATAGACTCATACACTCGAATAACATGGAACATGAATCATAGAAAACAAGGAAGAAGACAGTCGTAACTCGAGAGGCTCACTAGATATTTTTCTGGTGTTGAACCCTAATCACCATATACAAAGCCTTATATAAGACCTAGCGAAAATTTAATAACCCGGATGATGACCCGTGACTTATCCAGCTGCTCCATCTTCACTATCTAACCGAGCCCAATCTACAGAGCAACACTTTAAGCCCATTCACATCTTTAAGCCTAATGCTCCAAATGTCATTAACCCAATGCAATTAAATGAAGAAAAGTATTAGAACTATTAAGATGAAATATACATAACCTATATATATTTCAACACCCCCTCTCTGATCAATAGTTAGAAAACATTATACATCTCATTACTACAAAAATACCTTTTGTGACGTGTAATGCGCGTCATAACAGGGAGTCAGATGACGCGCAAATACGCGTCTAGGATGCCACCGTCACAAAAGAAAGATGACATGCATTTTGTGTGTCATCGGCTAATGATGCAAAATTTATGACACATATTTTTGCGTGGCATAAAAGCGTGTCATAAATGCGCATCAAGGAAGCCCCCGTCATAAAGGGAGATGACACACATTTTTTGTGTGTCATCATTCTAACTTTATTTAATTTTTTTTTTGTAGAATTACTAATTTCCACATTAAATGACTATTAATCTCATAATACGAAATATAATACATCTATAGCAAAATAATGCATTAACAAAACAATTCGTTTCATACAACTTCTAAGAAATGTTTCAATGTTAACAAAAGTATTGTTCATATGTGAAGTTGTTCACAATTTTTTTGATCTTGATGAACAATATGCCTATCGTAAAGATATTAGCAATCTGAGTATTTGACTCTACTCCTACGGTCTTAATAAGTCCGTTCGTAATCTTTTCTCTTAAGAAAAATAAATCAAGTTCAAAATGTTTTGTTCTATTATGATAAACTAGATTTGTAGCTATAGATATAGTTGCATTATTATCACAATATAAATTCACAGGTAGTGAAATTTGTACACCCAATTAACCCAGTAGGTTTATTAACCAAAGCATTCGCATGTCACGGTACATATAGAGTGTAGGTCCGAAATCTGATCACGAACACGATATCTAATCACAAACGAGTGCGGAATCCTCGTATGTGATTGATTCAAGAAGTAAGTAGATGAAATATATTAGATCTAAGATAAAGATCTAATCTTGAATGAAGATCACAACTACTTGAAGCAAATCGTAAACAACAATATGAGAGAAAATCTTAAACTAGTAGATGAAATGCCTCTTTCATAAACACAAGATAAGGAGCTTATATACTCCTCTTACAAACCCTAGGGCCAATAGTAAACATAACTAGCCCAATCATAAACACAAAATCGGCCCACATGGCCTAAATATAAACTAGTTAAGCCCAAACACTATCTAGCCCAAAACTAATGTTCATGCCTCTAATATATAGCCCAACAATCTTCCCCTAGGCATGAATCATTAGACAAACTATGGCAGCAGCAGATCGAATCTGAATGTGTTCTGCACATTGTTTGACCACCATCCGTTCTCCACGATCCGATTCGCCGTTCCATGAAAGATTCCCACTCGTATAACATTTTCCATATCGTTCTCATCCCCGAGAATAGGTTGGGAGGCGAGGAGCTTTATGTCTCTTTCTCCAAATCTTAGCAAATCGACCGGATCATAGAAGCGAAATTGCCTCATCCTTTTGCAGAGCACCACCACCTCATGAGTTGTTGGATCATAACACCAACAGTCAAAGTTTTTGACCAATGTACCGTCTTCAATCTCATCCAACATGTTGATTACTCTTGTGCGCTTGGTCGGTGGTCTCCTTGCTTCACCTATGGACTCTCCAGTCACTGGGTCTGTTCCAGTCTCGACCCATCTTACTTGCTTTAGCTCGAAGTTTGCAAAGTTATTTTCTAGTTGGCTCAGCAAATTGTTGCGAATAAGATCTCCGTCTGAGCTGTTCCATCGGTTGATGTATGGAGCCCTTAGCAAACTTCTAATCTCAGGCTCAGTCCAGGTATGAAATTGGCCACGTGTTCTGTAGTACTCCACTGGACTGTAGCCGTCACGGATTACGGCAAACCATTTCTTCTCTGAATCATAGTGCCAGCACATAATGGGTTCACAACTCCCTCTTTTGTCTATTGAGATTTCACCCACATCAATGGTGTATTGAGTGGGGGCTGGTCCTTGAAAGAACTCCTTGAACCAGTTTTCATGACCTTCTGGTGCTTTGGAGATGACCCTTCCACTACGGGCATAGTCAGACATATCAATCGTGTCATCTCCTTCATCTACATTCATAGATTCTGCACCTTGCACTCCTTGAGATGAACTTTGAGCTGCGGCACCTGAAGCGTTGGACTCCACAACACTCTTTAAACCAGTAAATTTCTTCTTCAAGTCCATCAGGGCCTCATAAAGATACTTCATTCTGTTCTTGTCTGCCACCTCCTTCTCTTGTAATCTTTTGTTTTCAGCCTGGAGAGCTTTTATCTCATTCTCTCTGATTCTGTTTTGAGACATCAGAATGTTAATATGAGGATCAGTGCTTATCCTCATTTCGATTGGGAGCTCAGTAGCTTGGAATGGACGAAAGCTAGGCACGGTCGGTGGCAGGCTTGTCACAGTTGAGACGCTCACTCTCACTGGACTGGGTACAACAAAAGTGTTGTTAACCTCAAGAAATTGCATTTCTTCCCGAACAGGGCTACGTTCGGTCAGAAGAGGACCTTCAGTATGTACTTGGGAAGGTTGTACTTCAGCAATTTGTGCAGGGTTTTCTTCTTCACCCGTTGTATTCTGAGAACTTTCACCAGTTGGTTGAATCAGCATCAGACTTGAGCTAGTCTTAGTAAATTTGAACCTTATGCTTCTTGGATCAGTTTTCTTCCTTGGAGATGGTTCACGAGCAGGGATGGGTTCTTCAAGAACATTCTCTATGTTCAGACTTAGCTCGGGAGGGGTTGCATCGCTGCTCGAAGACATGAGCATGTCATCCCTTGATCTCTTGAGACTGATGGGTCCCAAATTCTTATATATGTCATCATCATTCACATTTTCATGAGCTGGAAAGATATCATCCATAACGTTTTCTTCATCTGAAGGGATCACCTCATCTTCATCTTGCACATTTACAGCAGGGATTGCTGTTGTATCTTGATCTTCAGCAATTGATGCATTAATAGTTGGCACATCGGCTTCTGGTTCAGACTCTTCAACTTCTTGTTCCCTTGCCACCTCGGGAAATGCACCCCTCTTGACCCATTCAAGCCTTCCCTGAAAGCTGTTTTTACCCTTTCTGTCTTGGGTCTGTAAACCAAAAACTCCACAATCCATAACCTTTATATCCAGCTTCTCTATTCTCTCTTCTATCATTGGGTACTTCTCCATGACCACCATTTGAACAAACCTAGGTGTCATCAGGAACTGTTCACGTGCACTCAAGTCCGCATTGCCTATCCAGTCAAGTAACATCATCTTGGAGAAGTTAAAGTTCCAATCCAAGGCCAATGCGACGAATGCAGTTCCATGTAGCTTGTTGAGCTGATCGAAGCTTGTTCTTTTGCCCAGAAAAGATTTCTGCATGTAATGAGCCAGGCACCTCCAGTAATGTGGCAACAACTTCTTAAAGATATGCGGGAATTTTCCTTCATATCCCATGGATTGAGCACCCGTCAAAACAGCTTCCTTTGGATATTCAATCGGATCGATAGCACGATCATTGATGTTTAGCCCTTACCTTATATCTTCCTCCAGAATTACAATCGGCCTGTTCTAAATAGTAGCTGAGATCTGTGTCTTGTCTGCACTGGCTCTAGCTGTGCCCCAGAACTCTCTCACAAGTTGCTCGTCAATCAGCACACTTGTCCTCAGCGCATGGTTGTTTTTGCAAACATTCATCCCTGCCACCAGAGAATAAAATAAAGGCATGTGCTTCTCTGGTGGGTCTTCAAGGTAAGCAGGAATGCAATGATCAGGTTCAAACTTAATCTCTTCGTCGAGCATCTCCTCCTGCCATCTGAGAAAGACAAGACACATGTATCAGACTTGTTCGTCAAAGCTCAATTATGATTGTCAACATCTTCTTGAAGTTCAATTGATTATCACGTTTAAATTTCAAGTTTAGAAAATCTCAATTTAAACTTTCAAGAGAAATATTTGATTTAAACTCACAAAATTCACAAACACCATTAATTTTAACTTAAAAACAATTAAGTTTAACAAGATTTCAAAAATGTTAGGTGTTTATGATTTTAATTCACATTTTAAGTATGTTTACGATTCAATTATTAGATTACGATTCAATTAAATGAGTTTAATATTTTTTTTTAATTGAGTTCACGATCGGTTAATTGAGGCCCAATCGTAAACAAACTGTCCTATCGTAAACGTCCATAAACACTCGAAGCCCAATCGTAAACTATGCATCGTAGACCCGACTCGTGAACCCGAGTCGTAAACCCGGGTCGTAAACACGAGTCGTAAACCCGGGTCTTAAACGACGATCGTGATCACCAAAGGTCATATTCTCCAACGAGAAAGTCGTAATCACCATTTCCGCCATAGCCAAAACCTGCATAAACTCGTAAACAGGTTAAAACACCTCATAATCTCAACACAACCAACGACCATTACCTTTATCGAGTTCTAAACAAGAACCCGACTTCAAAACTGTGTGAAATCCACTCGAAAACACCAAAATCGAAAATGATCGTGACTTAGGGTTTAAGCCACAAAATCTGTGAAATAGATCGAGATAGATCTGTGGAAACGGTAGGAAAGATGAGGGTTCTTGATGGGAAATGACTTGCGAGAAGGATGGTGAGGTCAGATTGTGAGGACGATAACCGGAAGTGGTCGGAAACGACTTTCCGGCGAGACAGGCGGCGGAGTTAGGGTTTTCTTGGGAGAAATCGTAAACACAGAGGAGAATGTTTGATCGTAAATGAGAAACAAAAATCGGAAACCAGGTTTTGTTTAAAAAAACATTTACACTAAGGCCCCTCATGTTTCACAACCATTTAAAAAGCACCCAAACCTTATAAAAAATGTAAATTCTCTAAGATAAGATAACTTTTTAGAAATTTGAGAATTTTACGAAGCTTCCCCTCAGATTCAAACCCCGAGAAACTGATCATGAGCATAAAAAATTATAAATTTAAAACAGATAAAAGCCCCAAATTGAGATATTTACAAACTTACTGCAGAAATTGAATATTTACTTGCCTGGTGCTGATAATTTTCATTGGTAATATCAGACGAGTCTTTGACTGAGGAACCCTTTTCAGCTTCCGTTACTTGACGCTCTAGACAATTGCCAGGTGATTTGAACACATAAACTCACATCCAGTTAAGTGCTTAAATATGGTACAATTTTACCGATATGTTTAACCGTCCCCACACCCAATTTTTCATAGCAAAACCTACCCAACCTCAGAGTTTATTGAGGATTCACAGACCCCCAACTTGAGGAACCATGCAACACTGCTTTGACTACCACTTATTTCTATTTTCATGAATTATCAGTTGGTGATCAGGTCGGCCGCATAAGCACGCAGAGAAGACCAACAGAATAATTTTCTTTTCTTTTCTTTTCTTTTTCCTTTTCTTTTTCATAATTTTCATTTTTTGTATTCTTTTTCTTTTTCTTTTTCTTTCCTGTGGTGTTGTCATATACAGTATAAGCATGGCGTGTGAGAGAGTGAATACTGGGTAAATACCACTCTCAACCCAATTTTGCCGGGACTCAGTTTTTTAAACCATGTAGACTAGGATGGGAAACTAAACATTTATAGAGTTTATGATCACTGCACTTACATAGATGGTCATAGTTTTGGTTGAGCTTACCGACATATCATCTTTGAGCAGTCTTTCACATCAGCCTTACACGTGCCAGTCTCCGACTGTCTTTGAACATTTTTGCACGTCCTATCAAAAGACATCATAAAAACTTTTTAGTTCAACCAGCACCATTTCTTCCCCTGTTTTTGTGAGACTTTTGAAATAAGACTCAGTTTTTTCAGTCATTTTTCAAATTTTTTTTTAAAATTAATTAATAAAGACTTTGTACAAAACAAAATGATCAAATCATTCCTCGAAGGCAATCATCTTTAGGCCTTCAACACATGATTCAAAATTTGGACGAGGAAGGGGTTTTGTAAAAATGTCCGAAACATTCTGATCGGAGCTTACCTTTTGAAGCTGAATTAACTCCCGATCATAGCAATCACGAATAAAATGTACCTTTATGTCTATATGCTTGGTTTTGGAATGTTGGACGGGGTTTTTGACAATTTCCAGAGCAGCAGCGTTATCACAAAAGATAGGAGTGTTAACGAATTCCATACCGTAATCCGTGAGCTGATTTTGAATCCATACTACCTGTGAGCTTCCAGCGAATGCTGCCACGTATTCAGCTTCGGCAGTTGATTTTGATACGGTATGCTGCTTTTTGCTCTGCCAAGAAATGAGCCTGTCTCCTAGGTACTGACATCCTCCAGTTGTAGATTTCCTGTCAAGGTCACTACCTCCATAATCACTGTCAGTAAAAGCATACAATTGAAAATCAGTGTTCTTTGGGTACCAAAGACCAAGCCTAGGCCTGCCCTTCAGATACCTAAAGATACGCTTAACAGCAGATAAATGTGAAAGTTTAGGATTAGCCTGATAGCGTGCACACACACAAACTGCATGCATGATGTCTGGCCTGCTGGCTGTCAAGTACATAAGTGATCCAATCATCGACCGATACTGGAATTCACTCACTGATTCCCCATTTAGATCAGCTGACAAAAGTGGTCTGGATGCCATGGGAGTGGAAATGGGCTTGCAATCCTGCATCTTGAATTTTTCCAGAATCTCATTCACATACTTTGCCTGATGAATAAGAATTCCAGATTCATCCTGTTTTACTTGTAATGCAAGAAAGAAACTCATCTCCCCTTGGTCACTCATTTCAAACTTCTTCCTCATAATCTCTTCAAATTCAGTGCACAATTCCTCGTTTGTTGACCCGTAGATAATCTCATCTACATAAACATGCACCATGATTATGTCCTCCTTCACCCTCTTCCTAAACAACGTTTGATCAACTACTCCTCTTGTGTATCCATTCTCCACCAAGTGATTGGACAGAGTTTGTAAGGATCGAAATAACCCAAACACGATATCACAACCTCTAGTGAATGTGCGGAATCCAAACACTAGAGTGATTCAAGATATATCAAGAAAAGTATTAATTAAAGAATAATTGAAATCAAATAACAAACCGAATGAGAATTGAACTTTCTTGAATAACCGGTTGCAATACACCTTGAGAGATTCGAAATTCTCCTCTAGAGAATTTCGATTAGACCCTTGAACCTTGCCCCTAGAATCAACAACCCTTAAACAATGAATAAGGGACCTATTTATAGGAGGATTCTAGCTTGGAAAACAAGCTAGCCTATTTTCGATAACTAAATCCCCTAATTACCTCCTAATTCCCGTATTTGACTTTCCAGTCCCACTAAAACCCATCTAAACTCTTTTAAACTGAGCCCAAACCTATCTAAAATGGCCCAATGACCCAATACAATAATAAACCGACTATTTTTCACCTATTCTAACACATAGGCCTTCAAAATAGTCCGCCAAGTGATAATTTAATACACAAGCCACAAATTATTCCCTTACAATCTTCCCCTTGGCTTGTGATATTAAATGTCTTCTTCTTTCAATCTTCAGACTTGCAGTCTTCTCCTTGGCTTGAGCATGGGTTGATGAAGATACTTTTCTTTAACAATCTTCAATGGGCAGCATATGGGATGTTAGATGGCTCTCTCTCTTTATCAGCATCAGCTCGAACTTCAAATGGTAAACACGTAATGAGAGGAGGATTCTCAAATACTTGCTCCTTCTTGAAAACTGTTGAGTCCTTGCTGAATCATCAGTAACTGTCTTGACTTAACTTCAGAGGATAAATTTTGAAAACCTCTATCTTGGCATTCTTGATTATACATCTTGGACTGACGGCATTTAGCTTCCCATCAACATACGATCAGTGTCTTTTGAGTCTTTGGAAGCTTTTCTTGAACAACCAACAAACTTCCCCTAAGCATAGGGTAAGTCATTTTTCGGCTGGTTCTTCAACACGAACAGTAACAACACTCATTGACTTTTCTTTTCCATGACATCTCATTTAACCTGTCATGCACAACATGGAACAAACACTATCCAGACATGATGACTAGTTATTGGGTTAGCATTATTTAACCAAAAAAAAAAACCCTAACATTGAACCCGAGGACACTTCACATTATCTTCCCCTGAGATTCTGAGGGGTGATACTTTCTTGCATAAAACCCACAAAAGCTTATTAAAACCTTTAAATTAAGCTGGCCATTGTTGAAAATAAACAACAAAAACTTAAGATAACTCAAAAGAAGAATAAAAATAAAACAAACATACAAAATTACTAAACGAGAAGGTTTCTGTGGGATCAAACCGTATGAATCTGACTGAGGAACCCTTTTCAGCTTTTGTTACTCGAACACGTCCAGGTGATTGCCAATATACTGATCCACTTTAAACTCTAAACATTTTCTTAATCAGGCTGTTTGTCACTTTATTATCTTTTAAGGTGCATTAATTATGAACAGCAAGTGGGTTTCAACAAATCCTAGATACATGTTATTGCACACTATCAAGCATATAAATTCCCTACCACATATTTTCACAACCTAAACCAGAAGTTTGAAACTGAGCTCGAGACTTGGTTGAGAAGAGAAAGAACAGATCATAAAAGAGATAGGAATAATATACAAAGACTTGTATGATTTCAACTCAGAGGCGTTTATCAGTCAGGTGGTAACCTTTCATCAAACACATAAGCCTAGTCACAAAGTCAGGGCTAAAGGGTTTTGGACGCTAGAGGGTCTCTTTTGTTGTGCACATTGGCATCTTTTTGGGTGTAAATTATATACAGTGATCTGCAAGCACGTTAATGCAGACTAACCAGGTCTTTGCTCACGCAAAACAGAGGAAAATCTGATTAACACGTCAACCATTCTACACCAGGTCATTGCTCACGCAAAGCAAAGGCAAGACTTGACTGACGGCTTTGACATCCCCAGATCTTTGCTCACACAAAACAGAGGGGACGCCGACTCTTTGAGATTTTCGATTCAACACTTTGGAGTCCGGCGTGTGTATCGGGAACAATTTCGCAGTCAAATAGAACAAGCACTTAACCTAAGTGTGTGTTTCCCGTCAAATGACATACTTTATCTTTAAGTGTTGTGACCCATACCTTTGTTTTTGGAACTGAGCCTACCGAGCACATCACCTTGGATCATGTCTTTCACTTTTGCCTTACGCGTGTCAGTCATTCTGAGACGGAAGTTTATTTCACTTCCCACCTTCTCAAGGAAACAAAAGATCAAAAATTAAAAAGCACAATTTAATTTTGAGGGGTCAACAATTTCATCTTTTCTATTCTTCCCCTTGCTTTTTGATTTTTAATAACAACACTCATTTTTTTTTTGATTTTTTTCTTTTTTTTTTTGATTTTTTTTTAAAAACTCACTGACACAATACTAAATATGTACTAAAAACTGGCCAAGCTAACCTTCAAAGTTTATCTTTTGAAAATTTTCAGAAATGGGTTTTGTTTCATGCACAACCATACTTCACATCAAATTAGCCAAGAAACAAACAATTAAGACAATGTTACCCTTTTCTGCTGATTTTGTTTTACCTCTCACAAGGAAACATACCCTCCATTGAAATCTTCATGTCATGTAGTAGAGAGATGCCTCCTATCCTGTGCCTGGAACAATCACTATCACAAACAAACAAGGTTAATGAAAGTCCTCCTTGACTGTTCCTGCACAATGTGAGAGATCAGTTAGCCATAAGTACCCAGGCCATTGTGGTTCTGGGTATACCTGAAGAATCAATGAAGGTTACTTCTTTTAGACACATGCCCTTTGAAAAATCAGGAATTTGAGTTGCAGCTGCCTTTGATTTTTGTTTCCAAATTCCAGGTGATTTGAAAGTTGTTTTAGTCACCTTTGAAGTAGTGACTTTAGGTATTTCAACCTTCTTCATTTCAGATTTCCTTTTCAAAACAATTTTACTTACCTTTGGAGAGGTAACTTTAGGTTTGTCAACTTTGTGTTTTTTTGAAATTGGTTTCTTCACCTTTTTATGAAAATTTTCATAATTTGGAAAAACATATTTTTGATTTGAAAATTTTCTTTGCTCTTTGGCAGCGCCCCAATGTTGATCAGAGGGTTTTATCGAAGGAGAAACAGTCTTCATCGCCTTAGGTGGTTGCACCTTCATTGGCTTAGACTTTATTGAATCCTGAGACGAAATACTCCGACTTTGTGGATAATATGGCTCATAGGGGCGATAGAGACAATTTCGGGCAATGTGACCAGGATTGCCACAATTAAAG
>JBCNJP010000006.1:5254208-5282208 GCA_039602395.1 Deinandra increscens subsp. villosa | reverse complement strand
ACGGAGGATTTGGTAATATACTCTGATGCGTCATACCTCGGCTTGGGGTGTGTACTTATGCAGCGGGGTAGAGTTATAGCCTATGCTTCGAGGCAGTTGAAGAGTCACGAGGTTAATTATCCAACTCATGATCTTGAGCTGGCAGCAGTGGTGTTCGCCTTGAAGATTTGAAGACATTATCTGTATGGCATCCCATGCACAATCTATACTGATCACAAAATCTTGAAACATTTGTTTGACCAGAAGGAGTTAAATATGAGGCAACGAAGGTGGTTGGAGCTGATTAAAGACTGTGACTGTGAGATTCATTATCACCCGGGCAAGGCCAACGTGGTGGCAGATGCATTAAGCAGAAAAATGATATTACACTCCTACTAAGGTGAAATCGATGAAGCTGGTTGTAACCTCAAGCATTCTTGATTCAATCAAGAAAGCACAAGAGGAAGCGGTGAAAGAAGAAAATTGGAAGAAAGAGCGGATAAAGGGAGCGGTGGAAGACTTAGTCCACGAGGACAACATGCTTAAATATCGGTTTGGGCGGTTATGGATCCCTAACACTTGCGGGGTGAAGGAATTGCTTTTAAATGAGGCTCATAAGTCTCGGTATTCAATCCATCCGAGAGCCTCGAAAATGTATCATGATCTAAAACGTGATTATGGGTGGTCGGGCATGAAGCGGGATATAGTGAAATATGTAGAGAAATGTCTGACTTGCCTTCATGTCAAAGCAGAACACCAGAAGTCGTATGGTAAACTACAACCACTTGAGATACCGGAGTGGAAGTGGGAGCATATCACGATGGATTTGCTCACAAAGTTGCCAAAAACGAGGAGAAATTTCGATGCTATTTGGGTGATAGTGGACCGAATTACTAAAAGTGCACACTTCTTGCCTATTAGTGAGTCGTATTCATCCGAGAGAATGGTGGATGTTTATATGGAAGAGATTGTGTCGCGACACGGAGTCCCGGTGTCAATCGTGTCAGATACGGACACCCGCTTCACGTCTAAATTCTGGCGGGAATTTCATGAATGTATGGGTACTTGGTTACTGTTTAGCACCGCATATCATCCTCAAACCGATGGATAGAGTGAGAGAACAATCCAAACACTTGAGGATATGTTGCGAGCGTGTGTGTTGGATTTTGGAGCAAGCTGGGATACTCATTTACCGTTGGTGGAATTCTCTTATAATAATAGTTATCATGCTAGTATTGGAATGCCACCATATGAGTTACTTTATGGGCGTAAGTGTAGAACCCCGTTGTGCTAGGGTGAGGTGGGTCACAGGGAGCTGGCTCCAATGGAGGTGGTCAAAGCTACTGCTGAAAGGATTGACATAGTTAGAGCGCGTTTAAAGGCTGCCCAGGATCGACATAAATCATATGCCGATAAGAGGCGTAGAGATATTGAGTTCAAAAAGGGGGATCACGTACTGTTGAAGGTATCTCTATGGAAGGGAGTGATCAGGTTTCGAAAAGGGGGAAAGTTGAGTCCAAGGTTTATCGGGCCTTTTAAAATCATTGCTAAAGTGGGTCAATCGGTGTACCAATTAGAATTACCCGAAGAGTTGAGTGGAATCCATGATACATTCCACGTGTCTAACTTGCGGAAATGCTTAGTTGACGAGACCACCTATGTGCCATTGAATGATATTGTGATTGATGACAAGCTGAATTATGTAGAAAGACCGATTGAAATTCTTGACCGCAAGACTAAGCGGCTAAGAAAAAGAGAAATCGATCAAGTAAAGGTGAAATGGGAGCTTAGGAAGGGATCGAACACCACGTGGGAGTCCGAGGAGGAAATGCGGAGATACTACCCCTACTTATTCCGGTATGTACTTCTAGTTTCGGGGACGAAACTCCCTTTAAGGGGGTGGAGTTGTAACATCCTGAGTTTCGTAATAAATTGGGTGACTAATTTTAATTATGTTTTATAGTGAGTTTTGGTAAAATAAGAGGATTTAGAAGGTTAACCGGGTTATTTATTGGGGACTTCCTAGTTATTAAGTTAATTTTATAATAGATGGTTACACTAAAGAAAGTTAGAGGATTAATTGTGTAAATAAAGGGTCTTGGCTAAATTTTTATAAAATATGGAATTAGAGAGACCAAAGCTGTAACTTAAGAATAAGAAAATTAAGTCCGGGTTTCCCCCAGACCCAAAAATCGCGAACGAGAGAGAGGAGAGGGGGAAAGAGCCCTAGTTCATGAAATCCTTAAAATCAAGAGAGTTTGTGGTGGAATTTGCTTAAGGAATCCGAATTCTAGCTTGGGAGGGCTTGTAATTCCTTATTTTGAGCTCTCCATTTGGTGTTCTTGACCAAGTAAGTGTTCCCATGATAGGGTGATTTCATGGGTTTCATCTAGATGTTAAATTGAGGTCGAAATCTGTGTTTTTGTGTGTATATGTGCTTAGATGAAGCTAAATTATTGCTTGCATGATTGATTCTTTGTGTGTTTGATAGAATTTGGATGGGGGTTAAACCCCATCTTGTAGAAATCGAAACCCATTATGGGTTGGGGGATTTGGATGGTAATTTGTTGAATGAATTCATAATGAAGCTAGAAAATTGTTAAATAGTGCATGAAATCTGATTATGTTGTGTCTAAAAATTGAGAATGGGATGTATGAAAGTTTCATATGTTATTTGTTAGTTAGGATGTTTTGTATGCACACTAGGTGCTCGATGAAATGCTTGAATGAGAGTGAACTTGTGGGTATGCTGGTTTCATGAGATGTTTAGGTGTTGGTATGATAATTGTGTGACCCATGAATGTAGAATCGTAATCTAAACAATGTAATGACTATAGGTGAAGCGGGAGGAAGTGCAAGCCATCAACGCGAAGGCAAGAACAAAGCTTAAAAGGTAACACTTAGTATCTAGTGGTTGGTGTTAAGTAGTTGATTATAAATCGATATTAAAGCGGAAGATTGATGATTTATATGTGTTGGGGTGTTGGGAATCGAGATACCGAGCCAACAAGATTTGGATAAATGTGATTAATATTCAACGATCACTTATTATATACCGTCCTACAACACGATGAAGAACATGACCACTCAAGACAACACGACTCAACAAAGAGGAGGCTCTAGTGAATATTATTTGTTGTTTAAATATTGTCACTAGTTAGTATTTTACTATTAGGCCCTTAGTGAGTCTTGTAGTATATATAGTAAGTCTTTCATTGTAAAAGACTTGATGATGTATGTCTAGTGAGAGAGAGTTAGTCATGGTTCTTTGAAGTTTGTAAGGGTTCATGAACTCACCTAGTAAGTTCATGATACCCGGGATGCGTGGGGTAGGTAAAATGTAATCATTCGATTATCTTTATTTATCTATCATTCCACCTTGTTTATCTATCTATCTTGTTCTTCATATATCTATGTTTACACTAGCTTTGCTCATCATCATCATCACATCTCAAACACCATCGTGTTCATATCCGGGTGTTCATTTGTTTCTACAAAAACGAGCTACACAAAGACTCGATCCGCTTCCGCAACCAAGGTATTTGCCCACCACCTCGGTTTTTCAATTGGTATCAGAGCCATGGTCGAGAAAATTGCAACCTCACGGTTGATTTCTCAACTTTGTGCTCAGATGCTTGTTTTTGTAAACAAATGGAGATGTAAACTTCTTAGAAAGATTTTGAATCCCCTCCATGTCTTTCAAAGTTTTTGAAAAAGATCCTTGAATTTTTCTTTTATAGAATAGTCAAGATCTATTTATTCATGTAGTATTCTTGAGTAGTCAGAAGTAAATTTCCTTAAGTGTTTGTGTTTAAATCTTGCTACACAATTAGATTTATATGATATTTCCAGTTTATCAAAATCTAGCTCAAAACATGAAGGTTGATGCATGTTCTACGTATATTTACTCTTTTCTTCAAATTCAAATTCATGATCAAAATTGCTTTTGATTGTAGATCTCAAGAAAATCTTGAAAGGTGTGATTATTTTTATCACATCACACTTTGTCTGTTTGTGTGTATAAATCAAATTGCTTTTTAGCTTTTTGAGTTTACTTTATCTAAAGTCCCACAAAACAAGTGTACTTTTTATTAAATTCATTCTATTATCCATTTCCTTTTTCTGTCAACAAGCAACCTCCATGTCCCATCCCTACATTCACTCTTTTCAAAGTTAACCATACTCTCTCTCTCTCTTGAAAATTTAGAAGAACAAAAATACACAAATATTGAGTGAGTTACAGGTGAGATCTAAAGAAAATGACGGAACTCAGAAACACGAACACGAGACTGCAGCTCGAGATCGTTCGTATACCCGTTTCTGTTTGGTTCAAAGATGATGTCAAGGGATCGAGAGAAACACTTCGATATGGGTCAATCGTGTTCAAGCTTAATGTTCACATATCCATATTACGGTTTCTTAAAGTGAAAAAGGTGACATGTTGATGAAGGCTGGTCTCGATCTCGTTTGCAGGCCAAAGGTGACGATTGCAGGTGATGAACAAGTCGGCCACAACCTGGGTAACCGACCCAGTTGAATGCTTAGTGCATCAGGGTTACCCATAAAGAAGTCGAACAGGGGTTTGCGTTAGGGTTACATGCGAAGTTGACGATGGTGGATATCCAGATTTCATCAAAAGTTGACGTCGTGGTTAACAACGACGATGATGAGCGGAGATTTCCACTGGACATTTTGTCGAAACGGAGATTCTTGAGTTCAACCGGAACTCTAACTTCAACCGGAATCTCCGGTTCAACTGTGAATGTTAACCAGAAGATCACTGTTCCGGTTCAACCATGTTCAGACGGAAACTTTCAACCGGAAAAACTCCGAAGTTCAACCGGAAAGTTCGGCCGGAAATCCATGTTCGAGCAGAAAATCTGACTTTAACCGGAAGTCTCACAAGTTCAACCGAAACTCAAGTGTTCAACCGGAAAGTGAAGTTGAACCGGAGACTTCAACCGGAAACCCTAGTTCAACCGGAAAACTGTCTCCAAACGCAAAACTCGACTTCAACCGGAAAAACAAGAACCAACCGGAAGTTATGAACTTCAACCGGAAATCAGGCTCAGTTAAGAGTTCAACCGGAAAATGGTCTTCGTTCATGTTCTTCTCAGGGTCGCCGGTATTTGTTTCTATTCACCGTCAAGTAATCGGTATTCACTTCTGGTCGCAGGTCAAGTCGTCAAGTCGTCGGTACTTGTCTCTATTCGAGGTCAGTCGCCGGAAATGCCACTGTGCCGCCGGTTCTCTTGTCTCTTGTCGACAGAGAAGAGAGAGGTTGAAAAATTCTGGTACGCGTTATTTCTTTTTACAGCTAGGGTTTCCTCTCTTTCAAAGGAAATAATTTGGAGTGGGCTAGAGGAGATTTAAGGCAGACTGGGCTGCTGATCGAATTGGGCCTCTCATAAATCTGTTGGATCTTTAAGAGATTTAAAGCAGATTGGGCTGCGAAAATTATGTGTTTGGGCCAGATCAGAATTGATGACAGATTGGGTTATAATAACAGTTGGGCTGCTGTTATATTATTTTTGTTGTTACAACAAAAACATGCTTATTTATTTTGCTACGGGTTGCAAAAGTCTAGGGGGAGAAAATGTGATGATTTGATGAGACTTTTGGCAACGGGTGTTAGCAAAAGAAAGCAATGTGAATTTTAATCTTCGAAGCGTCCTCAAGCCGTAACAGTTGCGACATTGTCATTATGGTAAAAATCGAGGCAAGGTTATAGCACAAAAGTAGTGGTTTGTCTATGTGGAAAACATTGATTTGGTATTTCAACAATATTCGCTCACTTGAGTTATGATTGAATCCTCAAGTAGCTGGCCATTGTGTTGAGTTTTGTAAACACCCTATACACTTATAGTCTTTGGTTTCGGGCTAGAAGATGTTTATTGTAGGGGGAGCTTCACAAAGGAGAAATGAGGGTCACCTTGAAGTCAAGTTACAAGAATACAAGAATCAATGTCACAAGTGTTGAGTATTCCATCTACCAAATAGGGGGAGATTGTTGGGAATCGAGATACCGAGCCAACAAGATTTGGATAGATGTGATTAATATTCAACAATCACTTATTATATACCGTCCTACAACACGGTGAAGAACATGACCACTCAAGACAACACGACTCAACAAAGAGGAGGCTCTAGTGAATATTATTTGTTGTTTAAATATTGTCACTAGTTAGTATTTTACTATTATGCCCTTAGTGAGTCTTGTAGTATATATAGTAAGTCTTTCATTGTGAAAAACTTGATGATGTATGTCTAGTGAGAGAGAGTTAGTCATGGTTCTTTGAAGTTTGTAAGGGTTCATGAACTCACCTAGTAAGTTCATGATACCCGGGATGCGTGGGGTATGTAAAATGTAATCATTCGATTATCTTTATTTATCTATCATTCCACCTTGTTTATCTATCTATCTTGTTCTTCATATATCTATGTTTACACTAGCTTTGCTCATCATCATCATCACATCTCAAACACCATCGTGTTCATATCCGGGTGTTCATTTGTTTCTACAAAAACGAGCTACACAAAGACTCGATCCGCTTCCGCAACCAAGGTATTTTCCCACCACCTCGGTTTTTCATGGGGGCATTGGGTAATCAAAATGAGAAATTGGTCATATTATATGACTAATTAAGACTGTAGTATATGACCCAAATTGGGTTGAGCTGAATGTTGTGGCAAGACGAGGACTATGAGAGTTTTAGACTTCGGATTGTTCCAACATTGAATTCGAGTGGATTAGCACAATGTGTGTGCTAAGGGGGGGTTATAGTGAAGGAAATCTTGATGGAAAGCTTAAGCATAAGCTGGTTTTGCTATTAATGTGTTAGCGGGTCAAACGGGTCGGGTAAGAATGTCACCATTTTTGTTAACGGACTAAGGAAGTTGGATATGAAATTTGTGATTTTAGGTGAAATCTTGTTAAAGCAAGTAATAAAGGACTCAGGGTACTAAAAACTCAGGTTTGATAGTTTGGAGGTGAACCATGATGAAAAATGCAGAAAAATGGCTAAGTATGAGAAAACTGGCCTGGAGCCCTGGAAATCAGGCTCCAAGCGTATCGCCTGGAAGTCTAGGAGCTCCAAGCGATACGCTTGGAGCTGCTATCTGGGTTTATGTTTTGTTTTCTTTCTCTTAAATGGGATATCAGGCTGATTGCTGTTATGTGCCACCAATACTAACGTGTTGCTAGTGCTGTTGGCAGGTAATTGATATTGGACGGGTCAGGATCGAACCAAGGAAACATGGAACCGAACATCATGTATTTTGGGACTTTAACATATATGTTTAGTAGTAGTAAATGTTTGTAAGTAAATTACCATGCAGTTAAGGATGTTAGACCCATGATTTTGTAAATGTGGCTCGTATGATGAATGAAAGTCTAAAGTACAATACGAAACTTTCCAACTTTGCTTTTAAATGATGTATAATTCGGTAGAATGGGATTGGGGTCTTACACTTAATCAACTTACAAAACTTAGTCGAGATAAAACTTTTCTCGGCACCCGTATCAAATAAGACATTTGCGAAGTAGTTGTTTAGAAGAAACTTACCTGTAATGACGTTGCCATCGTTCTCGCTTCACCTGCCCATAATGAAAGCTCGCCGTTTGGCGCCATCTCCACTGTTTCTACCACCATCACCGTGGATGTTATTGTTGTTACGGTGGTTGTTGTAGTTGTTGTTGCCAGCATTGTTGTTATTCTTTCGAAGTTGCGGGCAGTCCCTCCTTAAGTGCCCTGGCTTCCCACACTCATAACACCCCCTAGGGCCTTCATTATTCTACTTCTTGTTCTGATTCTGATTTTGATTTGGACGGTTTTGTAGTTCACCCCAACAGTTCTTAGCCTCATGGCCCCCTTTACTACAACGCTCACATGTGAGTTTCTTGCATGCCCCATTGTGAAGTTGGTTGCACCAATTGCAGAAAGGTGCTAGTCCCTTGTACCCATTATGATTTTGATTACTACCACCTTGGCGGTTCTGTTACCTCCCCCACTGTTGGTGTTACTGTTGTTATAGTCACCTCAGGAGTTGTTGCACCTTTTGTTTTGATTGTGAGAGTTGAAGGACCTCCCAGTGTTGTTCCCACCATTGTTGTTGTTAGTAGAGTCGTCATCTCTCTTTCTTTTCCCATCTAGGGCAGTCTTGGGGACCTTCCTAGGTGGCAAGGTTCCCTGCTCTATGGCCTGGTCAGTAAGCTTATGGGCCAACCTGATAGCATTCTACACATTTGCAGGGTTTGAGGCCGTAACCATCCCCTTGATTTGTGGAGCTAAACCATCCACATACCTTTCTATCCTTTTGAAATCAACATCAACCATCGTAGGACATAGCACCGCGTACTCGTGGTAGCGAGCGGTGTACTCTTCAACCCCCGAACCTATCATTTTCGAGTTCTGGAAACTCACCTTCCAAACTTTTGACCTGGTCGCGAGGACAATAATCCTCCATGATGGCATCCTTGAATTCCTTCCAAGTCATAATATTCGTCGCGTCAAGCCCTAGCATTTGGATTTGCGCGTTCCACCATGTGAGGGCAGCTCCCTCGAGTGTAGCGGTTGCGAAATTGACCCGATTCGCCACTGGGCAGTTGCACATTGAGAATACCTTTTCTGATTTCTTGCGCCACCGCAGCAGACCCACGGCTCCTTCATCACCCTTGAATGTGAGAGGCTTACAATCCATGTAAGTTTTGAGGTGCACTGAGCTGGGCCACCGTTATTGTTTCTTTGTGTTTGGGCCGCAGCGAGCGCTGCTGCAACGTTTTCATTTATCAAAGCTTGGATCTGAGCTGCCGTGAGGTTTTTAGCCATGATTCAGTTTGCCATATAAACATTACAATGATTAATATACCCAATATTAATTCCATTATATACGTTAGCACACATACAATCCAATAATTAATATATCCAATATTAATTTCGTTAAGCGCTAAACAATTATTCATGCATCCATCCATCACACAAAACAATTTTTAGAAACACATTGGGAAAATAAAGATGTAATATCCATTACAAAAATTAAAATCCAACCATAATGCATCTCAGTATTTGAAACATTCAAAATAAAATGAACACCCAGTCAAATTTATTTGAAGTAACAAAATAAAAGATAAAGAAGACAGATTAGATCATGGATCAATAACATCTGGTTCTTCCTCCATGTCCTCTTGAGGATCCTCCTCAAAATGTTCTTCCTCGAAGGGTTCCTCCTCTTCTTCCTGAACAGGAGCACCTTGAACCTGCAGGGCTGCCATTTGAGCTTGGAGGGCGGCGGCCTGTGGTGCAAGTGCCGCGTTGGAGTGTTGAAGTGTTGCGTTAGAATGTTGGAGCTCAACAATCTGGTATTGGGCTTGATGCAGTCCATGCTCCAAATCTGTTGGATTGGGTCGCGACTCAAGCTTAGTGACCCTGTCACGGATACCCATTACCCCCTGGGCCAGGTTGTAGTGGTATGAATCTCTCTCCTTCTGTTCATCCCGCACTCGCTCGAGCTCTCTATCGCGGGTGCGATTACTGATGGAATTATGCTTGAGTTTTCCAAGGGTGTCCTCATAAGCTGCAATCAATCCCGCAATGACCCGCTGCAAATCAAAGGGTAGGTCGACCCTGCCCGGCACATGATATATATCAAGCAACCGATATGTTGTCGGATTTAGCCAGCTATAATCGGCCGGTGCGCACCTATCTGCACGTAGGTTTTGTTCCCGAAGAAAGTCCATAATAGTGTACTCAGGCTGTTCAGGCTCGCGGCCTAGTTGGTTGGAGGATGATGACTGATCGTTGGCAACTTTCTTTCCTTTTCTCCTTGTGTTGTCATGCAGTGCCATACTGCCAGAACCTAGACAAACACAAACAAAGAAAAAACAACCTAATGTGAGTAATCAATTTTTGGCACGCGAAAAGGAAATGTTTTTGGGAATTGTTATAACTAATGTTCAAAAACAGTTACAGTTTAGAATTTTTGAAAATTCTAGTTCTCTGTAACCAAGGGCTCTAATACCAATCTGTCACACCCCCAATTTCCACTAACGAAGTTTTACCGTGTGGGGTGTGATCCAGACTAGGACCCGAGTCATTAGTTACATCAAACATAAGTTAAGGGTTCAAAATGTAAATATATCTCCAACCGGGAAATATCAAAACAGAGTTAAAGTTTAGCGGAAGCTCATAAAAGTTATGTTGCGCAAAACAAGCGCCCGATAAGTAAATAATAGTTCAAGTTGAAATGGTTTTAAAAGCAAGTTCCCAAAAATAGAGGTTTTAACCAACGTACGTGCCAAAAAATCCGATACTCCTAGCGTCCTGCAAAGCATGCACAAAAAGCATGTGTCAACTAATGTTGGTGAGTTCACATAAGCACATAAATATAAATAGTATAAATATGCAGTACGAATAAAACAGTCTTTATTCGTATGTAAGTATGTATATGTAGGGATATGATCATGTAATAGTAAGCGTATGTCCGGAAGTTATTTAAGCCTACGGGGTCACACGTCTCGACACCAAATGCATTAATATTAATTAATGGTTAATTAATATTTATCACGAACATTTAACGAGGTTTCGTTAAAAACTGACAGTTAATTGTTAACAGAGGGGTGTTAGTTGTAATTAGAGAGAGTTGTAATTGGATTACAATTAGGAAAAGGCTTTGGGATAAGCCTTAAGGCCGAAATTCGGTTAGGCCTATCCCAAGCCCTAACTTGCTTATCAAGTTCCTCTAAACCTATAAATAGACCATCTTGGTTTAAGGTTTAGGTGCTGGTTGCATTTATCTGATAAAGGTGCAAACCCTAATTCTCTCTCTTTACTCTCTCGAATTCGGCAACAAGAAAAACCCAAGGGGGGTTTCGGTTCTTGTGTGGTTCGACCAAGCCTACATCAAGAGGAGTTCGTGATCGGTTGCTAGCACATAGCATTGGTGTGTCGTGTGTGCGATCGTAGAGGGATTTGTATCAAATCCTCCAAAAGATCAAGTCTTGCCGAGCTAAAAAGGTAAACATGTTCTATCCAGTTAGTTAGATTAATTCATAGGTTTCTTTCCGCTGCGTACTCGTGTTTTGATAAATAGTTATACAACCCAACAGTGGTATCACGAGCCACCTATGATTTTAATTAATTACCGGGAATAAAACTTGGAAGGGGGGTAACCAAAACAAGATTCTAGCTTTTCGATTCATTTAAAAATCGTGTTTTACAATTGGAAAAGGTTTCGCAATTGGTAAAAACGAAAAAAAATTCGATGGAATAGGACTTTTCGACCCGATCAAAAAGTCCCTGATCGAAAAACACTTCTCGATCCGATCGGAAACCCTTGATTTCCGATCGGAAAACCTATTCCGGTGCGGAGACCCTTGATTTCCGACCGGAAACCCTAACTTTTCGATCCAAATCGTAAAGTGTTTACGAACTGGTCGAAAAGTAACCGATCGAAAAGGCTTTTCGGGCCGATCGAAAAGTATCCGATCGGAAAGGTTCCGATCGGAAAGGCTTTTCGACCCGATCGAATAGTCCACGATCGAAAGGTACCCGATCGAAAACCCTGTTTCGATCGGAAACCCCTGCTTTCCGATCGTAAACTCAAATAATGAATCGGAAACCTCTTGCCGAATCGGAAACCCTAATTTTTAGCTCTAAAATTTGATTTTTGTGATCTAAAATTTTAAATCCAAGTTTTTGTTATTATTAGATAATTGTTATGAACAACATGTTGTACCTTTAGATTTTAAAGTGTTAAAAAGAAGTAAAAACCATGATGTTTCATGCAAATCGTTCGTGGTTATTACTTAAATGAAAGAGGATTAAATTAAAATTATATGTGATAATTAGAAACCCTAAGATTATGTGATTATCTGATAATTGTGACATAATAAAAGGTTTATTGCAAATTTGTTTTATGAAAATCGAAATTTGCTTAAATAATCTATTGAAATATGATTTTGTTTATAAAATAAAATTTGTGTCCTAAAAGTCAAAAGAAACACCGGCTCACCCATTTGAACACACTCTAAGAGAGGTATAAGTCGGGTCGCTCTGCTTCCCTAAAGTGAGTAGGTTTTTAATTGCAAAAGTTGCAAACCTCACCCCTACGCTTCTTTGTGTGTTGCAAATGGAGCTACCGAGCTCTTTTGATTTGGAAGACAAACTAAGAATTTTATAAACATATTATGTGGTGAAGGTATGCATGAACCTTCACACATAACTTTTTTGATAACACATCAAAATTGCTTTGACCCATTGAAACTTAAGTCTTTGCCATCCACCTTGTAAAGGACACTTGTGAATGTCATCTTACTCATTGGTACACAATGGTAAAATGGCGTTTGCATGAAAAATTCCCACTCATTGGTACACAATGGTGGACAATTTGTGTGTTCTTGGCTGGACGACTTAAAACGAGCTAGGCGGTGAGACCCTTGGCCCGTGGCAAAAGATGGGATGAAACATGACTACAAATCACTTGGTGCAAGTTGTAGGTCCCATAAAATCTAGGAATTGTATTTGGAATACAATTAGTGATCGTCACTTACCATTTGAATGCATCATTTCTAGCAGATCAACTAATGAAATGATGGCATGTCAATTGGATCCTAGCCTTAATAAGCTTAATTGTTTAAAATGTTTAAACATTGGGTAATTAAATTTATTAAGGAAAAGATTATCGAAAATACTGATTTTTGAACTTAATCTGTTTTGTAGATGGCAACAAACCCTCCTCAAAACAATGTTGGTCATGCTTTTCGTCAAATGTTTGAAAGAGAAAAGCTGAATGGATCTAACTTCAATGACTGGTACCGTCAACTGAGGATTGTCCTTAGAGTTGAACGGAGGACCGATATCCTTGAACATCATTGGCCGACCGAGCCAGCTGCTGATGCTTCTGAGCAAGAGAAAGCGTTCTACAACGCAGAGTACAGCAGATACGATGAGGTTGCTTGTATGATGATCTCGAGTATGACTCCCGATCTTCAGAAGCAATACGAATTTCATACACCTTGTGATATGATCAAAGAGCTGAAAAAGATGTATGAAAAACAAGCTGGTGTCGAATTGTTCGACCTAGTTGTGGAACTCCACGACTTAAAGCTTGAAACTGGTAAATCGGTCAGTAATCATGTGCTCAAAATGAAGAGCTACTTTGACAAATTGGAATCGCTCAATTATGGGTATAATCGTGCTGTTGCAGTTGGCATGATCCTCAAATCGCTTACGAAGGATTTTGAGGGTTTTGTGCGCAACTACAACATGCATAGTATGACTAAGACTATACCTGAGCTTCATGCTATGCTTGTCGAGTATGAAAAAACGATTCCTAAAAAGGCCACTGAAACACCCCAAGTTCTTATGATCAAGGGGGGAAGGATCCAAAAGGCTAAAAGACCGCAAAAGGCGAAGGGCAAGAATGATGGTAAAGGAAAAGGCAAGGCAGTTGCGCTTGTTCCTAAAACCAAGCAAACCCCTCCGGCCTCAAAAGAGCATCCGGCTAAAGACCAGATCTGTCACCATTGTGGTGAAGTTGGACACTGGAAGAGGAACTGTCCTACCTATCTAGCTGAGTTGATGAAGAAGAGAAAGAATACTAGTGGGACTAGTACTTCAGGTATCTTCACAATTGAATTATTTTCCTTTTCTAAGAGTGATTCATGGGTGTATGACACCGGCAGTGGAACTCACATCTGTAATTCGTTACAGGGCCTTAGAAAAAGGAGGAAACTGAAGCCTGGAGCTTTGCAGCTGTTCGTTGGAAATGGTTTGCCAGCAGCCGTGGAAGCTATAGGAGAATTTCATTTAATTCTGCCTTCTGGGTTATTTATTGTACTAGACAATTGTCATTATGCACCTTCTATCACTAGAGGTGTTATTTCAGTTTCTTTGTTGAAAAACCAAGGATTTATTAACACGTTTAATAATATCGGTATTTCAGTTTCTAAAAATAATGTTCATTATTTTGATGCTATTCCTTGTGATGGCATTTATGAAATTGATATGCGTGGTTGTGTTTCAAATAATTCAATGTTCACTGTTAGCAAACGAGCCAAAACTAGTTTGGACTCTACCTATCTATGGCACTGTCGTCTTGCCCACGTTGGCAAAAACCGCATTGAAAGACTTCAACGTGAAGGGATCTTACAATCAAATGATGAATCATTTGATCAATGTGTTTCCTGTATCTCAGGAAAGATGACTAGAAAACCCTTTCTGAACAAGCCGCAAAGGGCAAAAGAGCTACTTGGACTCATCCATACCGATGTATGTGGCCCATTTAGACATGTGTCAAGAAAAGGTGCTAGCTACTTCGTGACTTTCACGAATGATTTCAGCCGTTATGGTTATGTTTACTTGCTTAAACATAAACATGAGGTATTTGAAACATTCAAAGAGTTTAAGAACGAAGTTGAAAATCAACTCGGTAAGACCATCAAGATCCTTCGATCGGATCGTGGTGGAGAATACCTAAGTCAAGAGTTTAAGGATTATCTTAAAGCGTGTGGAATTGTCCAACAGCTTACTCCTCCTTATACTCCTCAGCATAATGGAGTGTCTGAGAGGAGGAATCGAACCTTACTAGAGATGGTGAGGTCGATGATGAACCTTACAACTCTCCCATTATCATTTTGGGATTTTGCTCTAGAAACCGCTGTACGCGTTCTAAATATGGTTCCAACCAAGAAGGTTGAAAAGACACCATATCAATTATGGCATGGAGAAGTCCCTGTGTTGTCTTACTTACGAGTCTGGGGATGTGAGGCACTTGTGAAGCGTGATACGCCTGACAAACTACAACCCAGGACTACTAAGTGCATCTTCGTGGGATACCCAAAGGAAACAATGGGTTACTACTTCTATAATTCTTTAGAAAACACTGTTCGTGTTGCTCGATATGCTGAATTCTTTGAAAAGAATTTTATAGCTCAAGAGAACAGTGGGAGAATTGTAGAACTACTAGAAGATGTGTCACCTTCTGAAACAACTAGCAATCATCAACTTGGGGGGGGGGGGGGGGAAATGTTCAAAGAGATGAACCTCAAGTCGATGATGTTGCGATTCCACTTCGTAGATCCGAAAGGGTCGTACGTAATCCGGATAGATGGATTGGTCTAGTCGAATCTGAGGATAACGTATCAGGAGATCTCAATGAGCCTCCGAACTTCAAAGCTGCATTATCAGATCCGGAATCTGACAAATGGCTTGAAGCTGCGAAAGTGGAAATGAAATCCATGCAAGATAACCACGTTTGGACCCTGGTTGATCTTTCTCCAAACGCAAGAACCGTTGGGAGTAAATGGCTCTTCAAGAAGAAGACCGACATGGATGGAAATGTACACACCTATAAAGCTCGTCTCGTGGCGAAAGGTTATACTCAACGTTTTGGCGTTGACTATGATGAGACCTTTTCACCAGTAGCAGACATTAGAGCTATTAGGATTCTCTTAGCCATAGCAGCGTACTATGACTTTGAGATATGGCAAATGGATGTTAAGACTGCCTTCTTAAATGGTTACTTGGATGAAGAAGTCTATATGGATCAACCTGAAGGGTTCATTGATCCAAAACATCCCAACCAAGTATGCAAGCTTCAAAGGTCCATTTATGGACTAAAGCAAGCATCAAGGAGTTGGAATAAACGGTTTGATGAAGAAATCAAAAAGTTTGGTTTCGTTCAGAATCCCGATGAGCCATGTGTATATCGTAAAGCTAGTGGGAGTAATGTTACTTTCCTTGTCTTATATGTAGATGACATATTGATAATAGGAAAACACATTCCAATGTTGCAAGATGTAAAATCCCATCTTGGAAAGTGTTTTGCCATGAAAGACTTGGGAGAAGCAGCATTCATTCTTGGAATCAAGATCTATAGAGATAGAACTAAGCGGTTGATTGGACTAAGTCAAAGTGCTTATATTGATAAGATCTTGAAGCGATTCATAATGGAGAATTCCAAGCGTGGTATAGTACCAATGCAGGAAGGACTTGGTCTGTCGGTCAAACAAGGTGCTTCTACACCTGATGAGGTGAAGCGTATGCAGAGAGTCCCTTATGCTTTGGCTGTTGGCTCTATAATGTATGCGGTGAGATGCACTAGACCCGATATAGCGTTTGCGCAAAATATCGTTAGCCGTTTTCAACAGAATCCAGGTGAAAGTCACTAGACTGCTGTTAAGACCATTCTCAAGTACCTACGGGCTACTAGAGATTTGTTTTTAGTATATGGGGGAAATCCAGATCAAGAGCTCAAAGTGACCGGATACTGTGATGCTGGATTTCAGACTGATAGAGATGACACGAAGTCTCAGTCTGGGTACGTCTTCGTTATGAATGGAGGCGCTGTGGATTGGAAAAGCAAGAAACAAACCACAGTTGCTATGTCTGCAACAGAGTCTGAGTACATTGCTGCTTCGGAAGCTGCAATGGAGGCTGTCTGGATAAGGAAGTTTATTAGTGGGCTTGACGTTGTCCCCACAAGTAACTTGCCGATCGACATGTACTGCGATAACTCGGGTGCATTGATCATCGCCAAAGAACCTGGAGTTCAGAAGGGCGCCATACACTATGCTAGGAGATATCACTATGTTCGTGAGTAGATCGAACTAGGTGAAATCAAATTACTCAAAGTTCACACAGACATTAACTTAGCTGATCCTTTCACGAAAGCTTTGTCGAGGCCGAAGCTTGAAAGGCATGCCGAGGGCATGGGACTTAAATTGGCTGGTTAAATCATGTATGTCTGATGTTCGGTATTTGGATAAGGGATGTTAAACAATTTCTGTTTATATAATGAAATAAAGTACTTGATATGTTTGATTTCATTTAATAGTAAATTGTGTCCTATATTTGCATGTTTAATCCTTGAGTACTTGTCAAGTATTCTAAATTGTCCATTGTCGATTAACTATATGGGAATATAGTTAAACTAAGACAAAATCTGAGTGATTGGTTAGGATGGTCCCACCAAACTCACATGGTATTCATTGGATGCATACTGGACTGACCCACTAACGAATTGTCATTTTATGGATCGGCGTCATTGAGTGAAATTCGTAAATGGTTGCTTTACTTATCCTTAGACTTGAGATACAAGCAGGTCATGCATGTATGGATTGCACCTACTTGATATAGGTCTGACTATCCTGAATAAGGTAGTACAAAAGGGCTTTCAGTAAGTGTAGTGAAGTATGTGACTTGACACGTGTAGTCAAGAGGATTTGTTCCTTCAGCTTTGTGCTGAAGAAGATACCACTAGGCCCCTCATTGGACTAATTAAGATGTTTGCATGGCCGTGCCCAAATGAAATCTAGAGATGTCTCGATTTGCAATTTGGTAATCTTAAGTTAGTTGTGAGAATGAGAAACAGAATCGTTAAAGTATGGAATGACTTTGATCCATATCCATATTTAACACGGTATCGGTAACAAAGGGATAGTAAATGACTGTACCATTTAAATACACTTTGAGAAACTGTACTTAAATATTTCTGGGAACATTGGCGTGTTGCTAGACGCTAACCAATGTTATTACCTTTACTATTGCAAGCTCAAGTGGGAGCTGTAGGGATATGATCATGTAATAGTAAGCGTATGTCCGGAAGTTATTTAAGCCTACGGGGTCACACGTCTCGACACCAAATGCATTAATATTAATTAATGGTTAATTAATATTTATCACGAACATTTAACGAGGTTTCGTTAAAAACTGACAGTTAATTGTTAACAGAGGGGTGTTAGTTGTAATTAGAGAGAGTTGTAATTGGATTACAATTAGGAAAAGGCTTTGGGATAATCCTTAAGGCCGAAATTCGGTTAGGCCTATCCCAAGCCCTAACTTGCTTATCAAGTTCCTCTAAACCTATAAATAGACCATCTTGGTTTGAGGTTTAGGTGCTGGTTGCATTTATCTGATAAAGGTGCAAACCCTAATTCTCTCTCTCTACTCTCTCGAATTCGGCAACAAGAAAAACCCAAGGGGGGTTTCGGTTCTTGTGTGGTTCGACCAAGCCTACATCAAGAGGAGTTCGTGATCGGTTGCTAGCACATAGCATTGGTGTGTCGTGTGTGCGATCGTAGAGGGATTTGTATCAAATCCTCCAAAAGATCAAGTCTTACCGAGCTAAAAAGGTAAACATGTTCTATCCGGTTAGTTAGATTAATTCATAGGTTTCTTTCCGCTGCGTACTCGTGTTTTGATAAATAGTTATACAACCCAACAGTATATTACAAGTACAATCCATATCGTAGGTAGCGAGCCTAAGTTCATGTCACTAAAACGTTCGCAACCGAAGCTGACCAATTAGTTGTAGGAATAATTCTTTACGTGTTTTGCCTTCCCCGTGTCTACTCGATCACGGTAAGTTAGGCTGACATTGTCCTCGGTCCGACCGCCAATCGGGTGGTGCATCTCGTGCCCGCTGAGTGGGGTTTGTCAGACCCCAGTAGTACTACCCAATATCCCCTCACTATTTGCTATTAACGGTTCGTTAAAGTAAGGACTTGAAAGATAAAGCATTTTATGTGAACATGTGATATATACTGGATTTGTACTTTAATCATACATAATAGTAGTCGTGTTATCACCCTAAACCTGGGTGTAACGTGTTTGCGTGTGTTATCGTACAAACCCGGACGTAACATAAAAGGTTGTGTAACTCACCTTAGGGTGCGCTGCTACAATTTAGCAAGACTTCAAGCCTTGCGTAACTATCAAGCGCCTATCGATTTTACATACGGAAGTGTCTGTCCGCACATGAGTAACATAGCCTAAACTACGGTACTGATATCAGGTAATTCTAAATATGACACAGGTGACAATTTCAAAGCGTGATGGAAATTGTTTGTTCGAAAGCAGTAAAAAATGATATTTGATCGAGGACGCGAAGATTTACAAAAATCAATGTGCTTATGTTATTCCAAATAATAAATGTAGGGATAATCGGGTAAACTTATATGTTCATAAATATAAATATCGGGGTGTAGTCAAAAGTGTGAAAAATAAAACGTCCAATATATATATATATTTATATGTTGTGTCATAATTTCAAGAGTTTAAAGAAAATCTTTAAAACGTTCGAATGACAATAAATCGAATATGTCTATTTTTCTATGTTTAGAACTAATTTATATTAATATTAAAGAGACGGTTAAATTATTAGATCCATTTAAATCATAACGCTTTCATACGATAATCTACGGGTATCACGAGTAGAGATTTAGTAGATATGTAATAGTAGTTTTGGGTTTTGGATCAAAGAATGCTTGAAATCTAAAAAAACTAAAACAGCAGAAATGGGGGTCACGGGACTCGAACCCGTGACCTGAATGTTGTAGAGCAGTGCCCTAGCCACTAGGCTGGGGCTCAGTTTGTTAACAGGTTCGCATGCCACCCCTTTTAACCAAGCAGTGACACAGAAATCAGATTTTTTTTTAAAAAGAAAAAAAACAACAACGATTTGGGGCTAGGGAGGGTTAAACCGATGACCTTCAGATTACAGATCAAAAGCATGGCCGCCCGGGCAGACCCTGAGGACGGGATTTAACCAGTAAGTTTAATTTATAATCAGTTACAGAATGTTGTCATCTTCTTCATACAAACCCTAATATGTTACGACTTCCATTGACGAATAAGAAAAAGAACGATTTGCAACAGTATCGTATGGCCGGACAGACAAGAATGATAGCATACGATCAATCATAAGGGTGTTTTTAGGATTACCTTGACCTCGGAGGCAACGATCGATGCGCTAAGCGATGACGAAGTCGAACTCGATGTGGACTCGATCTCGATCAACCGGTTGGTGAGATGCTCACAACTCTCGTTGATCCTGCGAGTGATTGATGACGACGGGGCAGGGAGGTCGAGTGGTGGCAATACAGTGAGGCTTGGCTGGAGTTTCACTTCGGTAGCGGTGGTTACTCGGGTTTGAGAGAAAACGAGAGGGAGAGAAAGATAGGTGATTGTTTGCAGAGAGAATGAGGGCATAGATCGAATGATAAAGCTTGATAATTGCAATTGATAGCCTGATAGTTGAGAAACCGTAACCGATTTGTGATTTGAACGGGTGACAGGTTCTTTGATTCCGATGTATAAACCGTCGGGGCCATTTAAGTCATTAGGTTGACTTTACAAATTTGGCAACATCAGCCCCGCCCTTGTTTTACACAATAGGGAGTGAAGTTTGATTTTCTTACAAAATTAGTCCCTGCGAGTTTTGTTAGCTAAAAGGGTGGTTTAGAAAATTATAACAATGACCCCTCGAAGTTAAAAGTGGTTAGTTAACTCTAACGGAGTTAATAGGAAATAACCTTAGCCGTATGAATGCGTGAGTTTGACCAAATAAAATCGAAGTATTATATATTTAAAGTGTGAACCCTAATTGGCACACATAAAATCATAAATACAAACTTATCCTTATTTAAAGTGTGAACCCTAATTGGCACACATGCATATATATATATATATATATATATATATATATATATATATATATATATACCACATAAAAATAATAAATACAATTGTCACATATAATGACAAAACATTTTCATGAAATTATAAAATATTATTTACGTAAAATTATAAAATATAATTATTCAAGTAAGTTAATCGACGTCTAGACTCATATGCAATGTTCGTGTAACTATTCTAGTTAACTGAGGTAACGGACGTTATTGAAATATAACACAAGTTATTAACGGGGTTAACCTGGGAAATTGCCGGTTGTCACAAACTACTAGTTCAGACTCACACGAACTTGTCCGAACTGGCAATTCAGATGGTCGTGGTTTTGCACTTTGAAGTTCAACTATAAATAGCTTGTCTTGTATAGAACTTGAAACTTTCTGGTCAGATCTTAGGTGTGTGTACTCTGTGGTTTTTCTCTGTGGTTGATACAAGTCATTTGTATTTACTTGTTGTGTTCTACGTTTTACATTGATTTCATCACGACCGAGTAGACGATCCAACACTCACATATTTACATGTTTGTTTGTTTTTTTCGTTTTATTAGTATTTGCGTGATTTTTAGAAAAGTATGTGTGATTTTACAAAGCTTTCTTTAAGCTGAAATAGGTAGTTTTTAAAGCGTGATTTTAAGTAGAAAGTTTTAGGTTCTTTGCGTGTTTTTTATAGATGAATGCATTATTTTTGTTAAAATAAGTGAATTAGTTTTTATAGAAAACATTTACTAGTTGCGTGATTTTTGAATAACTTTGCGTTATGTTTTTCCAGAATCGTCTAGATAACGGGATTAAATTTTTTATTTAAGAGAGAATTATGTATTTGCGTGATTTTTTAAATAAATGTGCGTAACTATTAAACAGTTGCGTGATTTTTTAAACAAAGACATCATTTAATGTGGAAGGATTCTAAACTTTTAAACAGTTGCGTGATTTTACATCTCTGCGTGATTTTTTTGCGTTTATTATTTTGTGAGAAGACAAGGATACCCTTTTTTAAGATTAATGAACCACACGCCTTTTTTTTCGTCGTGTATCAACCCTATCCCTTAGATCGTTTTATTATTTGGAATCGACGGTTGTGGATCCTTCGTTGTCATGATGAACCTGAAAATTCTTTAAACAAAGAAAATTTCTTGGAATTTTTAGAACTAATGGGAAGACAAAGTGAAGAGGTTGGTAATGTTATTTTAGGGAATGCTCCTGGGAATAGTAAGATGACGTCTCCTAAAATTCAACAAGACATTAAACATTGTTTCATACAATACTAATTCTGTTATGCGTTATTATATTTTAAGTTGAGGAATGATAAACTTTGTTCTAAGTGTTTTTGTATTTTTGTTCTCGAATAACCCGTCACCCGACCCGGTCTAAAAAAAAATTGTATATAGGGGTGGATGATCAAACACCGAATATTTTCGGCATAAAAAAATCCTGACTTTTTGAAAATGCTATTTTAGCTGCTTTTTAAAAATGAATTTTAAACGTATTTGTTAGATTTTGCTACAATATGTTGGTTTTAGTTATTGTTATTATTTTTATATCTGCATTTTTTACTTTATATGTTATAAAGGCTCATTATTTTTTCTTGTCTAGGGCCCGTAAATTTTTTAGTGTTTTTGGAGCCGCCCCTGAAAAATAGTTATCCTATATGTATCTAGAAAAACTATCTTCTTATGCTAAAACAAGTTACTATTTTTATATAGTATTTGCGTCACTAAAGAGACTATTGATATCAAAATGACCTTACAAAGCAATTTATTGTATGCTCGTCGCAACGCACGACTGCCTTATCTAGTTTTAATTCAAAAGTCAACTTTTCTTTGTCCTTCAAGTCGAGAAAGTGGCTCGAGGAGCTCTTATCCCGGCAACTACCAAACACTAACTTGTGGAAGGCTGGCTAAGCAAGTATCGTAAAAAGAGGAAAGCAATCCCCGCCTAAATCCGACTAAAGAAGTAAAGTTAGTATATCTTCGAGTCCACAATTCATTTTCAAATTAAGTACCTACTTAATGTGGGTGGTGGGGGGGGAGGGGGAGAAAATATCATAACTCCACCTAGGAAATGTTTTAGAAAAGAAACAAAAAAAATGAAAAACTAAAACGACGATCCTCCATGCTACATCCTTGTGTAAGGAGCCTTGTTGTTTGTTTAATAAGCTTCTATCGATACCGGAAAGATTATTAGTCTTTATTTTCACTTAATGTATCTCAATAAAACAAGACTGTAAATATTATTAGACTTTATTTTCACTCACATATATCTCAATCATAGCCTTGTACCCGAATCGTAATCATTCTTTTGACATTTTTGTTAGTATATACAAACAAGAAATGTTTTTAAAACCGGATCAGATCGGACTGGACGAAAATTATATCTCCCGCACGGTCAAATCTCAAGAGGGATCTATACATCGGGTCGGTCGGGTATAGGTCGGGTCAAATTTGGATAGTCCAAATCAAAGTTCCTAAACATACTAACCAGATTCACATCACTCTTCCGGTTCACCGATCCCAAAAATGGCATCATCAACCGTATCCCGCCGTCTGCCACCCTCTCACCACTCCGATTCCGACTCCTCCGACTCCGACTCCGCCCCTAAACCCCTCCACCACACCGACTTTTCCAACACAATATTCCGATCCTACATCGAGATCTCCGGCCTTGAATCCCCAGACCTCATCAAAATCCGATCTTTCCTCACCTCATCACGCTCCGGCGCACTCTCATGCCTCATCTGCCTCGAACGCATTCGCCCCACCGATCCCACCTGGTCCTGCTCTTCCCGTTGCTTCGCCGTCTTCCACCTCCTCTGCATCCAGTCATGGGCCCGCCAATCCTCCGACCTCTCCTCTCTACGCGCCGCCTCTCGCGGCGCCACCGACGATCGCAATTCCACCTGGAACTGCCCTAAATGCCGAATTGACTTCCCCAAAACCCTAATCCCAAAAACCTACACCTGTTTCTGTGGTAAAGTTGAAAACCCACCTCATGATCCGTGGATTTTGCCCCATTCTTGTGGAGAAGTCTGTAATCGATCGCTGAAATATGACTGTGGGCACAAATGTTTGCTGTTATGTCACCCGGGACCCTGCCCGGCTTGCCCGAAGCTCGTTAAAAATCGATGCTTTTGCGGTGGTGTGGAGGATACTAAACGCTGTGGGTTTAAGGAATTCTCATGTAAGAAAACTTGCTCAAAGTTGTTGGACTGTAAAGCACATTGTTGTGTTGAGATATGCCATGATGGCGGGTGCCCGCCTTGTCGAGCTCGAGGGGTTTACAAGTGTCATTGTGGTAAGGTGCAAGAGGAAAAAGAGTGTTTTGAGAGGGATTTTAGGTGTGAGATTCCATGTGAGAAACTGCTTGGGTGTGGGAAACATGTGTGTAGCAAAGGGTGTCATGAAGGTGAATGTGGCGATTGCCCGTTGCAGGGGAAACGAACTTGTCCTTGTGGAAAACAGATTTACGAAGGAATGGCTTGCGATGTCGTAGTGCCTTCTTGTGGTGGGACGTGCGATAAGAAGCTGCAATGTGGGATCCATAGGTGTCCCGAGAGGTGTCATCGTGGGGATTGTGTTGAAACTTGTAGAATTGTTGTTACAAAGTCTTGCAAATGTGGGAGCTTGAAGAAACAGGTAAAAGTGGATTGCTTTTTAGTGGTTTTTGAATTTTCATGATTGATGTTTGAATATATATACTCATTTTTAGAGGATATAATTGAATTTATAATAGGTTCCTTGTTATCAAGATGTAGTATGTGAAAGGAAATGCCAACGGGTCCGGGATTGTGGACGCCATGCTTGCAAGAGACGATGTTGTGATAATGATTGTCCTCCTTGTTCAGAGGTATTCTTTCTGAAAGCAGTCCCCAGTTTTTGATAAATTTCTCTGAGTAATTTTTTTTAATGATTGGACTTATCAGATATGTGACAAGAAGCTAAGATGCAAGAATCACAAATGCCCATCTCCTTGCCATAGGTAGCTTGTGTTATCTTGATAATTAAATTATTTTTTTCTCCGGTGACAGGTTCTCAAGGCTATACCAAAAACAAACATCTTAAAATATGTTGTTTCTATTTATTACATGACATTATTTCTTATTATTATCTTTTTTCTATTAATGTAAGCTCTTATATTCTAATTGATTTAAGTTTCATTCTCGTAGAGGTGTTTGTGCTCCATGTCCGGTAATGGTGACTATCTCATGTTTCTGCGGTGAGACACACTTTGAGGTGAGATTGTAAGCTATATGTATTGTACATTTGTTTGAGATCGTTCTAGTTTTTAGTTATGATAATCTTCATAAAAATCTAAGCCTTTGCTCCAAGAGCAATGATATATATCATGAAATACTGATTACCAGTTATGTTGCACGTAAAGTCAAATATTCATTGATTTTGTAGTCACATTTTATACATAGTGAGGTATTGGTGTTCCTTCTATATGTGAATGTGATTAATCTTTCCGGGAATATATATCAGGTTCCTTGCGGTACCGAAAAGGAGCAAAAGCCTCCTAAATGCTCCAAGCGCTGTCATATAGCTCCTTTATGTAGGCATAAGTCAATTACTAAGGTAAATAATTGTATCAATGATTCAAAATATGTGAACCTCGCATTTAAATTTCCATTTATTATGCGCGCTTGAACAAGATAAGATAACTTACTGGTTAGCTAAATTTGTTCAGCCACATAAGTGCCACTATGGAGCCTGCCCACCATGTCGTTTGGTTTGTGATGAAGAATACCCGTGTGGACATAAATGCAAACTAAGGTTTTACATAGTTACTTTTTTATTTTCTTTCATCTATTTTGCTTTTTTGATTACTTTGTTTTATATTAATATATGTTAAATGAAGGTGTCATGGTCCTATACCTCCTCCTAATCCTGAGTTTACATTAAGACCGAAGAAAAAGAAACAAAACCTTCATAATGATAGCACTCCTGGCTCTCCATGCCCACTTTGTCCAGAACTTGTTTGGAGGTCGTGT
Organism: Deinandra increscens subsp. villosa; assembly: GCA_039602395.1. Classification (NCBI taxonomy): domain Eukaryota; kingdom Viridiplantae; phylum Streptophyta; class Magnoliopsida; order Asterales; family Asteraceae; genus Deinandra; species Deinandra increscens. The sequence continues at coordinate 5,256,775 of JBCNJP010000006.1, read as the reverse complement.
GTTGGTGAACATATTGGAGCCGAGAGGATGGTATGTGGAAAAATTTAAAATTAATAATTTATGTGAATTTGTGATCCATTAGCATCATTTGTTCTGAAATAAAATAAAATGTTATTTTTAATGTTGTATTCCAGATGGTCTGCTCAAATAGAGCAAGATTTTCTTGTGATAATTATTGTGGAAACCTTCTGCCATGTGGGAATCATTTTTGCACTAAAACCTGCCACGACCTCAAGATTAAGTGTGAAGATTGCAATCTACCTTGCCAACGGGTTAGACTTCTCTTATTTGACACTTTTTTTTTTCTTCACATTTATGTTCTTTTAATTTAACTATATCAATCTATGATTAATGTTTTTGACTTGTTTCAGGAGAGAAAACCTTTATGTCAACATTCATGTCCCCTGCCTTGTCATCATGAAGACTGCCCCCCATGCAAGGTGCTAATAAAACGTGCATGTCATTGTGGTGCTATGGTGCATGTTTTTGAGTGCTTGTATTACAACACTTTGTCTGAAAAGGAGCAAATAGCTGTCCGATCATGTGGTGGACCCTGCCACAGGTTTGACTATTCTCAGTCAACGTTGATCAAGATATGCAATGTTAAGTTTGTTACGAGTTTTATGCTTCATTTCTCGTCATTGTTTGTTTATGCAGAAAGCTTCCCAACTGCACACATTTGTGTCCAGAAACATGTCATGTTGGCCAATGCCCATCACCAGATAAATGCTCTAAAAAGGTAATACGAAATTACCAATGCCACTATTTGTTTGTACTGTTTGTGCACTACAGATTTTATGTTTAATCAAATGTTTTTGGTTCTAATTACTTTTTAACAGGTTGTAGTAAAATGTAAGTGCCAGACCGTGAAAAAGGACTGGCCATGCCATCAAGTACAAGCTGCTTATCACAGCGGTGGCCGTGATCCAAAAGATATAACTAAAAATCAATTTGGTATTGGACTTATTTCTTGCAACTCAGATTGTAAGAGTAAAATCAAAGCTGATGAATCAGACTTGCACCTTCGGAAACCTAAAGTTCCTGAGGTCGGACATTCTTTACTTGTTTTTTAATGGACGAAAGCTTTTTATTCATGCATAATTTGAATTGTTTTGTGCTAATTTCTCAGAGAAAGGAGCCTGATGAGGAAAATCATGTAAGAAAGCGTAAAAGAAGGAAAGACAAAGTACAACACGACCACCAAGTTTCAACATTTCAGGTTAGTTTTCGTTAGCTATATGTTGGAATATCGACCCGTTTACTAATAAAGGGTCAATTCGGTTTTTATCTCTTTTAACAGGTCAAAATAAATAAATTTGCTTTTAACAAGACAGGTTAAAAGGATTGAAGTGTATTTGTATTCGAATGCTCCAAAATCATTTTTTTTCAAAATATTAGATGAATTATTGAGTAATTCAGTTTATCTAATAATATTTGAGATGCTAGTTACTTAAAAAGATAAATCTTTGCACAAAGATAGTTTCAGCGTTTTGACCGATTACTGAGCCTGCCTATCCAACCCTTTTCTTACCCTTATTTGATTTTGAACATTGAACAGAAAATTATTGGAATTGTGAGGAAGTTATTTCTGTTTGTGATGATTCTCATGGGCTTGATTGCAATGGCATATTTTGGTTACAAAGGCCTTTTATGGGTCAATGATTGGATGAATGAAATTGAAAGACAAAAGCAGAGAAAGAGATATCCAAGAATCTGAGCCTGGAATCTTGATTAAATCCTATGTGAGTGGAGGTTAGTAGCTGACAAGCAAGTGACCAAACCTTTGAAAGTTTTGATTTTTGAAACATTATTGTATTTTATTCATAAAGATGTTTGAAAATAGCCTCATTACTTTGATGTGTATTATAAACACCTGTTCTAGTTGAACTTTAAGCTTGAAATACAAAATTTTAGTATAGAATTAACCAATTAAGGTTTATTTTCGATTATCCTTCTCAAGCTTTGTCTTTTATTAGACTATGTGTAGTCATAAAGCCTTTGTATGGGGCGTTAACCGTCATGGGTGGTCGAGTTAGTAAGAGGTTTTATGGCTTAAAAGTATATAGTGTATAAAGTCAGTCTCATAACGCTCCCATAACACCTCTTATTTTTCTTTAAAAAAAAAACATTACACAAATTTTGGACCAATCAGAAAAAGAAAGGAAAAAAAAGCACCAATCAGAAACAAATGACCAAGGCATGATGAAGAAGATGCTAGTGGAAGGATTTAGAACCCATAGCGCTCTCGGGACACTATATTTGGGCGGTATGGGTGAGATAAAGCCTTCTTAACGCCCATTACGGACAACCCAATATATTATATTAAAAGGAACAGACTTCGAGTATTTTGAGGTTTTATAATGTATTATTTAATGCAAAATTAGAACAAAATAATAAGAATTGATTAAATTTTATTTTTGTCTAACATATTTTTTAGGAAAATTGGAATAGAATAATCTCAATTTTTGGGTGTTGGCCTACAATAATCTCACTTTTCAATATAATCCACAACGGTCCCAACTTTCATCTAATTTATTTCTAATGGACCCCTCGTTAACTTTTTTTTA
>JBCNJP010000006.1:5131209-5253708 GCA_039602395.1 Deinandra increscens subsp. villosa | reverse complement strand
ATGGAAGTCTTGTTCGGCTGGTTCTTTAACTTTGAGCAGCAGCAGCATCAACAGCATCTTTCTATCATCAACCTGTCTGACACACATTTGAAAAAACATACTCCACCAGACATTTGATGACCAGTCTTTGGGTTAGAACGTAATTATCATCTGTTCAGTTGATTCAAATTAACATAATTTTAACCAAAAACCCTAATATAGATTACGGGTTTTCTATAAAACTTCCCCTGAACCCAAGACCTCTAAAGACTTCCCCTTAGCTGATAACTTCCCCTCAGCTAAGGACTTCCCCTGAGATAATACATATTATCTTCGAGTTCCCTTCAGATACTATGTATTAAGGAAGTCTTTTCATTAGATAATAAGTATCATCCCCGAGTTCCCTTCGGATAATACTTATTATCCCCTCTCCTTCCCCTAAAAATTTGTCAAGATCTGTAGGGGGGCATACTGTCATGCATTAAAACCCATGTAACACATTTTCACTTCTCAAATTAACTTGGCCAAGACGTAAACACAACCAAAAAGAACTTAAAGACTCACACACGAAAGATTAAAATAAACAAATACTTACCAAAATCAAACATGAGAAAGTTTACAAGGGATCAAACCGTATGAATCTGACTGAGGAACCCTTTTCAGCTTCAGTTATTCGACTACTCCAGGTGATTGCCGGTATGTTTGTCCGCTTTAAACTCAAACCCGTTTGAACCCAACCAAATGCATCATGCTAAATAGATTACTAATTACCAGCATGTTTAATCGTCCCCACACCCAATCGTACATAGCAAAACCTACCCAACCTCAGAGTTTATTGAGGATTCACAAACCCCCAACTTGAGGAACCATGCAACGCCGTTATGACTACCACTTATTTCATTAATCATCAGTTGGTGATCAGGTTGGCCGCATAAGCACGCAAAGAAGACCAAACTGAATGATTATTTTTCATTTTCTTTTCTTTTTCTTTTCTTTTTTATTTCTTTTTCTTTTCTTTTTCTTTTCTTTTTATTATGTGGTGTAGTCATAACAGCAGAAACATGGCGTGTGAGAGAGTGAATACTAGGTATAATTACCACTCTCAACCCGTTTTTGCTGGGACTCAGTTTTTTAAACCATGCAAACTGAGATGGGAAACTAAACATATATATATTTTAAGTTCATTGCACTTACATTGGTGGTCATAAGATTAGGTCGAGCCTACCGAGCATATCACCATGGAACTTGCTTTTCACTTCCGCTTTACACGTGTCAGTCATCTTCAATCCGGACATATTTCACTTCCTCTAGCTTTCTTAGAAACAGACACAAAGAAACTATTAAAAATTGAAAAGCATACTAGTTTTGAGGGGTCAACTTTTTCTTCATCTTTACATTTCTTCCCCTTGCTTTTTGATTTTTAATGTCACAACTTTTGTGAACATCATTTTTTCTAAACACGAACACATAAGTAGAGCAAATAACTTCACACACAACTGGCCAAGCTAACCTTCAAAGTATGGATTTGAATTTTTTTTATAAATATGGGTTTTAGAGCATGCATACCTTATTGCTTTTTTTTAAAAATTGAACAACCAAGCACCAACTGAAAATTTTAAGGAATTTGGTTTTGACACAAACACCATTTACCGCTTCATCAAATAAACAACCAAGTTAAGAACAATACCTTTCATGTTGAATTTGACCTTTTACCTCTAAATGAAACATATCCTCCATAAAAAATTGCTTGTCATGACATGAAGATACGTCTCCTAAACTGTGCCTGGAACAATCACTTATCAACAAACAAATTAAAAAAAAAATGTTAGTGATAATCCTCCTTGACTGTTCCTGCACATAGTGAGAGATTAGTTAGCCAATGGTACCCAGGCCATTGTTTTTCTGGGTACACCTGAGGAATCAATAAAAGATACTTCTTGTAAGAACATCCCTTTGAGAAATTAGGAAGTTGGGATGAAGCTGTCATGATTTTTGGTTTCCAAGTTCCAGGTGATTTAACATTTGTTTTAGTCACTTTTGGAGTTGTGACTTTAGGTATTTCAACCTTCTTCGTTTTAGATTCATTTTTTAAAAAAGTTTTTGTTTTAGTAACCTTTGGAGTTGTGACTTTAGGTATTTCAACCTTCTTCATTTTAGAATCGTTTTTAAAACAGTTTTAGTTACCTTGGGATGGTAACTTTGGGTTTTTCAGACTTTGGTTGTTTTGAAAACGGTTTCTTCACCTGTTTTTGGAAATTTTTGTAACTTGGAAAGCTGTTGTTTTAATTTATAGATTTTTTTCAGCTTTGGCAGCGCCCTAATGTTGATCAGAGGGTTTAACCTTAGGAGTAACAGTCTTCCTTGCCTTAGGTGTTTGCACCATCATCGGCTTAGACTTTACAGACTCCTGAGATGAAACCCTTTGACTTTTTGGATAATAGGGTTCATAGGGGCGATAAAGACAGTTTCTAGCAATATGACCAGCATTGCCACAATTAAAGCAAGTCTGCTTCTTTAGATAGAAGTCAGACGTGTACCCATTTGTCTTTGGTGGCTGATATGGAGTAGGTTTTCCTTGTGTCTGCTTCTTTGCTTTGTCTGCAACTTCAGATTTGACTTTCTACTGGTTCCTTGAAGCCTGTGTTGAACCTGTCTTTACTGTCTTTGTGCTTCCTTGTTTCTTTGACGTTGATGCACCATTCTTGCAATTACAACAGCAACTGCATGATCCAACTGAAGAAATGGGAGACACAGCTACTCCCTTGAGTTTTTCATTTTTCACTCTAGCTGTTAGTTTCATACTCGGATGCTTGATGGTGATCTTTGGCCTCTCAACTTCAGCTTCACTTATTACTCCATCAGTTATTCCCTTGAACTTGGAGGAGAAGGATGGTAAGTCATATCCAACATCTGGTTCTTGGTCAAACATTGATCCAGATGTCATAAAGATCTTCCCTCTCAGGCCGTGTCGTCAAGATCACATTTTCCCTTTTGACTTTGTCAATTACTTTGAAGTATGGGGTTTCAATTTTAGGGTATGGTTTCAACTTTATCCCAGCATCATCAGACTTAGAGTTATGACACATGTTGTATTTCTGGCACTCAGCATCATTGTCTGATATATCCTCTACTCTCCCTTCACCATAAGTCATGTTTGCCTCATTATCAATTTCTTCTTGAGTCAATGGTGTAGTTCTAACCAAGACACTATCAATAGGAGGAGCAGCTTCTTTATAATCAGACTTGGTTCGTTCAACTTGATCATCACTAAGAAGTGTTCCTATAATGTCTCTGGGAACTGGTGGAGGAATAATGATGTTTGCAGCTAAGGACCTATCAGTTTTCTCTAACCCAAATCCAGATGTGTCTTTTCTAACTTGACCGGTCACAACAGCACAAAGCCTTTCCTGCATCGAGCATTCGCTGATTTCTTTCCTGATTGCAATCATACTTGACCTGCAGCTCATCATAATTTTGCTGCAGTTCAGTTAATTTATGTGTCAGCTCAGATATCTCAATCCTAGCCTGATCATATAAAATAGTCTTCTCCGTTGCTAGCTTTTGATATTTCTCAATGTCTAGTTTTTTGGCTTTTACTTTCTCTTCACTCTTTTCTCACCTACCTTTAAATGAACTCCTAGAACATTGCATATCAAAAAGTTCGATTTCAGCATTTTTCCAGAGTTGTCTTAAGCTAGGAATTAATCGAGCACAAGTAGGATTGGGGCATATCTTAGTTTTGTCAACTTTAGCTGCGAAAGCATCCTTGTTCTCAACCATATTCTTTTCCTCAACCACTGAACTCATTTTATTTCTTTAGATATACAGCTTCTGAAAATCTGGTGAAATCGGCAAAAGTACTATTCAAGGAATAGTGTCAAAAACTTAAAACGCGTAAACGGAGGTCTTCGGAGTGGAATTTGGGGGTCCAAACGAGCTCCCCTGGACATTAGTCTAGGGTAATTCTGGGGCTCGTTGTCACGAACGTCGTGTTAAAATTTGAGCTTCTAACTCCAAACGAGTCAAAAGTTATGTCCGTTTCCGTAAAAATGTGAAATAGTGACTTTTTGTCGCAAACTAGTTTCCGATCGTAAACTAGATTCCGATCGTAAACAGTGATCGTAAACACCCCCAAGTCATAAACCCAATCGAGAACACGATTCTGATCATAATCTCAGTCGTGAACTACCCCGGGTCGTAAACAAAGTCGTGAACACGATTCCGATTGTAAACTCAATCGTAAACGCCTCCGGATCATAAACGTAGTCGTAAACACCTAAAAATTCAATCTTGAAGTCGTAAACTCTATTTTCTCAGTCGTAAACACTCAAAGTTCGAATCTTGAAGTCGTAAACTCCAAATTCCAGCTCATAAACTCAAATCTTATGAAGAACAGTGATCGTAAATGCTTGAATATGTCGTAAACACTAAGAACAGCCCAGAAACAGCAGCAAACTCGATCATAAACCTAATAAAAACCTCAAGAAAACTCACAAAAACTGTTAGATCTTCTTGATTCGATATCGTGAGAATCGAGAAACACTCGTTTCTTGGCTCTGATACCAATTGTTGGTCCGATATCAACAACCGTTCACGATATTCTATCAATCACGAGTGCGGAATCAAAGTGATTGATTGATTCAAGATAAGAGATGAGAAGAATACTAAGAAAACGATTAATAAACGATAAAAACCTGATCTTGCACACAAGATGAACTTGTCGGGTACAAATCTTGAAATCGTAAACTGATCTCTCTCTCTCTAGTTTAAGATTGTGATCTTAAACTCCCTTGATCTTTCTCTCTAAAATGGTAATCTCAAGGGTTGCAAAATGAGGAGATCTAGTGGGGTATATATAGTCCCCCATTGGGTTTACTATAGGGCCCCTTGTGGATCTTAAACCCAATCCCAAGCCCATATCTAATAGTAAACTAGTCCGAAGATATAAGACTAACTAGCCTATGATTCTAATGAAAACTTCTAAGCCCAGCCTATAAGGATCGATTTAAACCCTCACGCGATACCAAAGCTTATTAATCTCGTGCGGAATCTGAGATTAACAAGTGATTCGAGAAAATAAGCAATAAACCACCAAATACGAATCAAGAAATAAATTAGAATACACAATACCGAATGAGAAATTAAACTTGATTCACTTTATGTTGCTTGAACACAATGAACTCGTAACCCGAGAGAGGTTCACGAATTTTATACCTTGTGGATGGCTCCCAATCAACAACCAGCCCCCTAACTAATAAGAAGGCTTCCCAATTTATAGGGATTCTCCAACTTGGAGAACAAGCCAAGATAAAAACCCTAATTAACACCTAATTCCCGTATTTGACTTTCCAGGCCCACTAAAACCCATCTAAACTCTTTTAAATTAAGCCCAAACCTATCTAAAATGGCCCAATGGCCCAATACAATAATTAACCAACTATTTTTCACATATTCTAACACATAGGCCTTCAAAATAGTCTGCCAAAGGATGATTTAATACACAAGCCACAATTTAGTCCCTTACAATCTTCCCCTTGGCTTGTGATATTAAATGTCTTCAACTTTCACTCTTCACCTTGGCATGAGCATGGGTTGATGAAGATTCTTTATCTTGAACGATCTTCATTGAGCAGCAACGGGAACGATTAATGACTTTTCTCTTTATCAGTAACAACTTACACTTTTTGAAATGAACAAGTAATGAGAGGAGGATTTTCAACTACTTGGTCCTTCTTGAAAGAAACTTTGGTTCTCGCTGGATCATCCGGTAAAAAATTTTAAAACCTCTATCTTGTCATTATTGATTGTAGATCTTGAACTGACGGCATTTAGCTTCCCCTCAACATACGAACAATGTCTTTTGAATCTTTGGAAGCTTTACTTGAACAACCAACAAACTTCCCCTAAGTATAGGATAAGTCCTTTTCCGGATGGTTCTTCAACTTAATCAGTAGCAGCATCAGTGCTTTGGTCAACTGAGTCCTTGACTTTCTTGTCCATGAGTTGTTCTTTTTTGACTTAACCTGTAAAGCACAACATGGAACAGACACTAACCAGACAATGATGACTGGTTATCGGGTTAGCATTATTTAACCAAACAACTTCCCCTGAACCCGAAGACTCTTCACGTTATCTTCCCTTGAGATTCTGAAGGGGGTCAAACTTTCTTGCATAAAACCCATAAAAACTTATTAAAACCTTTAATTTAACCTGGCCATGGTTAAAAATAAAAATTAAGGTAACACAACAGAAAAATAAAAATAAAACAAACATACCAAATTACTAAACGAGAAGGTTTCTATGGGATCAAACCGTATGAATCTGACTGAGGAACCTTTTCAACTTCTGTTACTTGAACATGTCCGGGTGATTGCCAATATACTGATCCACTTTAAACTCAAACCCTTTCTTTATCTGGCTGTTTGTCACTTTATTATCTTTTAAGGTGCATTAATTATGAACATCAAGTGGGTTTCAACAAATCCTAGGTACATGTTATTACACACTATCAAGCATATAAATTCCCTACCACATATTTTCACAACCTGAACCAGAAATTTAAAACTAAGCTCCAGACTTGGTTGAGAAGAGAAAGAATAGATCACATAGATTTTTTGGGATAATATACAATGTTAACTAATTTCCCAGAGGTGTTTCAAGCAGGTTCTAACCTGACTATGACACGTAGTACACATTAGTGACTAGGCTGAGGGTTTTGGACACTTGAGGGTCTTTTTTTATGTGCTCTTTGGCATCTTTTGGGTGTATATATTTTTTTTATATATTTATTTATTTTTTATTGATGATCTAGAAGCACGTATGTATGAACAACTCCAGGTCATTGCTCACGCAAAGCAGAGGAGAGCCTTACATACATGCGAAGCATCCCCAGGTCATTGCTCACGCAAAGCAGAGGGGACACCAACTTTTTTAGCTCAATTTCACACTCTTGGAGACAAGCGTGTGTATCGGGAACTTAAACATGCAGTCAAATAGAAATGCAATTAACCTAAGTGTTATTACCCAACAAACTGCCATACGTTATCTTTAAGTGTGTAACGCATACCTTTTCAGATTTAAGAGCCGAACCCTACCAGCATATCACCATGGATCATGTCTTTCACATCTGCCTTACACGTGTCAGCCATCTCCAAGACGGAAATTTATTTCACTTCCTTCCTTCTCAAGGAAACAAAAGATTAAAAATTTATTTGAACCAGCTGAAGTAAGTTGTTTTATCATTCTGTGCAACTCTTTAAGCTGACTTGAAAACTGTCTGTTGACCTTCTTCTGATTCTCTAGTTCAGTAGTATGCATTTTCTGTATATCAACAAGATCTCCAATCAGGTCACTTTGGGCAGTGCTCTGGGCTTTCAACTCAGCAATTTCAGCTCTAAGTTCCTTCTCCAACCGGAACTCTGGTGTTTCTACTGCCTTCCCTTTGTCTTGCGCAGTGGGTTGTGAAGATGATTGACTAGCACTGGTACTAGTGACTGGTGGCACACGAGGATGGAAAGAAGAGTGGCTCTAAGAAGCAGTTCTCTAATGTATTGTATCCTCCAACAGAGAAGACGAAGACAATACCTCTGCCAATGCACCATCTTGACGGTTGTCTACATGACTTCCAAACTTAGGCATACAGTGATTACTCCGGTGAAGCAAAGATTCTCTGCAAATCAAAGACGGTGGATGTTATGGAAGTTCATGACCTGATGAGGTTTCATAAGAAGGATATTCTAGTTCTGGCCAAGCATCAGATTGAAAGCAGAGGAGAGCCTTACATACATGCGAAGCATCCCCAGGTCATTGCTCACGCAAAGCAGAGGGGACACCGACTTTTTGAGCTCAATTTCACACTCTTGGAGACAAGCGTGTGTATCGGGAACTTAAACATGCAGTCAAATAGAAATGCAATTAACCCAAGTGTTGTTACCCAACAAACTGCCATACGTTATCTTTAAGTGTGTAACGCATACCTTTTCAGATTTAAGAGCCGAACCTACCAGCATATCACCATGGATCATGTCTTTCACATCTGCCTTACACGTATCAGCCATCTCCAAGACGGAAATTTATTTCACTTCCTTCCTTCTCAAGGAAACAAAAGATTAAAAATTAAAAAGCACAATTTAATTTTCAGGGGTCAACAATTTCATCTTTTCTACTCTTCCCCTTGCTTTTTGATTTTTAATAACAACACACATTTTTTTAACTTGAACACACTGACACATCATTAAACATCGACTCACTAAACACAAATGGCCAAGTTACCCTTCAAAGTTTATCTTTTAAAAAATTTCAGAAATGGGTTTTGTTTAATGCACTACCATACTTCACATCAAATTAGCCAAGAAACACCCAATTCAGACAGTACCTTGTTGATTTCACTAGATTTACCTCTTACCAGAAGAACATCCCTACTATTGAAAATCTGCATGTCATGTAGTTGAGAGATTCCTTCTATCCTGTGCCTGGAACAATCACTTTAAAAAACAAATAAGTTAATGGAAGTCCTCCTTGACTGTTCCTGCACAAGGTGAGAGATCAGTTAGCCATAAGTACCCAGGCCATTGTTGTTTTGGGTATACCTGATGAGTCGGTGAAAGTTATCTCTTTGAAGCACATTCCCTTTGTGACATCAGGGATTGGGGGTGTGGCTGCCTTGGTGTTGGGTTTTACCTGGTCATATTTGGGAACATCTTTGTTCTTAACCTTCCAGGTTTGGTGGTTCAGTTTTTCTTTTACCTGAGGACTTTTGGGTGGATTCTTCTGAACATTCTGATTTTTAAAAATTTTAACATTTTGAAATTGTTTGGAGTGTTTTTATACACCCATTTAGGCTGGTAATTCTGGTTTACCACCTTTGACTCATTTCACCTCTCTTCCTCACTCCTCACATTTGTTTTTGGATAACCGACTGGTTTCAGAAAACTGGCAGGTTCCGGAATACGGGCTTGTTTTGTAAAACTGACTCGTTTTGATTTGGAATGAAAGACATTATCAGTTTTAAAAACATTTTTCATTGTTTTTTGAGGTGACTTAGACTTTTGATTCACCTTCTGTACTTTTGATTGCTGAGGTACAGACTTCTGCACCTTTGGTTTTGCAGGTGTAGGCTTTTTCTTTGAACCACCATTTGGTTGGGCCTTTGGGACAGGTTTCTAATGAACCCTCTTAGGGTTATAAGGTTCATATTGTCGGTGCAAATAATTACGAGCAATGTGACCAGGGGTGCCATAGTTAAAGCAGGTCTGCTTCTTCAAGTAGAAGTCAGATGTGTGACCATTTGATTTGTATGACTTTGATGAAGAGGCATGAACACTTGGTTGCATCTTTGGGCAGAATCCAGATCTCCAGTTGGTAGAAAATTGAGCTGAACAAGACATTTCAGCTTTTCGACCCACTTGACAGCTTGATGTTATAGTTGGATTGCCACTGCATGACCCAACTGATGAAATAGGAGACTTTGGAACCCCCTTCTGCTCACCGGTACTGTTCAAAGCTGCAGATGGCCCAGTTGAAGACGTGATGGTGGTTTTGGGTCGTTCAATCTTTATCGGGATGGAGGTTGGAGGCTTGATGGTGATCTTGGGTCTTACACTCTTAATGTCACGTGACAAATTGTTGACGCATCCCAAGCCTGTGAACTTGGAGGAGAAGGCTGGTAGTTCATAACCAGCATCTGGTTCTTGGTCAAACATAGACCCAGATGTCATAAATATCTTCCCCTCGGGTCTTGTTGTCATGATCACATTTTCCCGCTGCACCTCATCTACAACCTTGAAATAAACAGTGTCAATTTTTGGATACTGTTTCAATTTTTCATCTGCAACCGGAGTTTTCACCTCAGTAGCCTTCTTCACTTCATTAGACTTGGAACCTGCACTCTCAGAAGCTTCTGTGGCTGTCTTTTTATCTTCACGCACAGGTTGAGGCCCATAAACCATGTTTGCTTCATTAAGGGACTCTTTCAACACTTCCTCTGCAGTTTGGGGCAGTTTGATGTACTCATGTTGTAGTGGGGGAGGAAAGTTTGCATCCCCGAGACCAGATGTTTCTTGCACATGCTTGAGTCGATCTTCTGATTTAAATAAAGCATGGTGAGAGTCTATCATTTTCTTTTGTATAACTTGATGCTTCACCAATGCAATCTCAGTAGAATTAAACTTTGCCTTCAGTTCAGTGAGTTCTCGTGTCAATTCTTCCACCTTGCTTTCAGCCACTCTTAAAAGGGTGCTTTTATCACTCTTATCTTGTTGACATTTAACTAGGTCATGTTTAACCGCTTCAAACTTTTCTCTATAAACCCTTGCAATATCTTTATAGTTGTTGATTTTCCAAGTGGCTTTTGAATGATTCTTACATTCGTTTGTAAACTTGCTCTCCCATTCTTTAATCAAAGCACAGCATGTGGGGTTTGAGCATTCCTCGCCATTACAAACCCATGATCCATCAGCATGATTGATCTTCCGCTTTTCCTCCTCTTCTTTGGCAAATTTTTCGCGGAATGTTCGGAAAAGATACTTCTGCTGACTGAGTTCTTCATATACAGCCTCTAACTTCTTTTTGTTGGGTTCAACTTGTTTTAGATGATTCTCTAGTTTGTACTCTGCATTGATACGTTCTCTTTGTTCAATTCGAAACAGTTACTTATATTGTTCGATCGATTCTGAGCATGCCAAGTACGAACATATCTGAGTTTGATCATCAACAACAGGAGAAACAACTTGAGTACTTGCCATTGACTTTGAATCCTCTTCAAGTGCAAACCCTGTAAAAGCGGCAAAATCACTATTCAAAGAATAGTGTCAAAAACTTAAAACTGAAAAACGGAGGCCTTCCGAGTGGAATTTGGAGGTCCAAACGAGCTCCCCTGGACGTTAATCTGGGGTAATTCTGGGGCTCGTTCTCACGAACGCCGTGTAAAAATTTGATCTTCTAACTCCAAACGAGTCAAAAGTTATGTCTGTTTTAGTGAAGCATGCAAAATAGTGTTTTTGCCGCAAAAGGGATTTGGACCGAAAAGTGGGTTTGCGATCGGAAAGTGGGTTTTCGCTCGGACAATGGGTTTTCGATCAAAGAGAGGATGGGTCCAAAAGGGGTTTTCGGTCGGACGAATCTGGTCGGAAAGTACTTTTCGATCGGACAAGATCTTGGTCGAAATGTACACTACTCAATCGAAAAGTAGGGGTGGATCGAAAAGTCTCAGATGGGACTTTCCGATCGAATCGAGAAGCTTATCGAAAAGTCACAGGGGGACTTTCCGATCGTAATTTCTGAACGAGAAGTCACAGAAGGGGACTTCTCGATTGAGGGTTGCTGATCGAAAAGTCTCAAATGAGGGACCTTTTCGACTGAGGTTAACTGATCGAAAAGACACGAGGGGTCTTTCTCGATCACAGGAAAGCGACAGAAAAAGACTTTTCGATCGTGAGGTCGATCGAAAAGCTGTTATGCAGATCGAAAAGTGCTCAAAACACGTGCAAATCACCACGAGAACTCCTGTTTTGCGTCCAAACCTGCAAAAATACTTCCGAGTGTGCTAAAAAACTGAAAATCACCAACAAAGCTCAAATTGTTAGTTCACAAGACCTTGAATCTGATATCGCGAGAGCCTCGAAACTTGCGTTTCTTGGCTCTGATACCAATTGTAAGGATCGATTTAAACCCTCACACGATACCAAAGCTTATTAATCTCGTGCGGAATCCGAGATTAATAAGTGATTCGAGAAAATAAGCAATAAACCACCAAATACGAATCAAGAAATAAAATAGAATACACAATACCGAATGAGAAATTAAACTTGATTCACTTTATGTTGCTTGAACACAATGAATTCGTAACCCGAGAGAGGTTCACGAATTTTACACCTTGTGGATGGCTCCCAATCAACAACCAGCCCCCTAACTAATGAGAATGCTTCCCAATTTATAGGGATTCTCCAACTTGGAGAACAAGTCAAGATAAAAACCCTAATTAACACCTAATTCCCGTATTTGACTTTCCAGGCCCACTAAAACTCATCTAAACTCTTTTAAATTAAGCCCAAACCTATCTAAAATGGCCCAATGGCCCAATACAATAATAAACCAACTCTTTTTCACATATTCTAACACATAGGCCTTCAAAATAGTCCGCCAAAGGATGATTTAATACACAAGCCACAATTTAGTCCCTTACACAGCCCAACTTTTTAATATTACAAGCCTCATAATCTAGCCTCTACAGGTTGCGAGATGGTCACCGACGAAGTAACGAGTAGGGGGTCGCCGCCCCGGCCTTTTTCCTTCTCTCTTTTTCTTTCACGTTCTCCCTCTCAGTCTTTTTCTTTCTTTTATTTTGGGCTTGTTTGGGATTGCTTTTAAAAACTGTTTATTGACTTATTAGCTTTTTGAAAAGCCAATAAGTAGTTTTGAGTGTTTAGTAAGTTGATAAGCACTTTTCCTTTTGGCTTTTCAAAAAGCTAATAAGTCAGTTTTTAATAAGTCAAGTTTTTCTGGCTTTTCAAAATCTAAAGTATTAAATTTAGGTTTATAAAATATTAATTGATAATCTACCTATACATTAAACAAAACATCTTGGGTTGAGTTGGCACATAATAAGTGTGTCCACATCAATTGATGATGTGGCACCCTCTAATGACACTAAAATCCTAGCTGTAATTTTGTTAGTTTTTTAGATTTTTTTTAA
The DNA here is from genome assembly GCA_039602395.1 of Deinandra increscens subsp. villosa. Taxonomy (NCBI): domain Eukaryota; kingdom Viridiplantae; phylum Streptophyta; class Magnoliopsida; order Asterales; family Asteraceae; genus Deinandra; species Deinandra increscens. Next base: position 5,241,038 of record JBCNJP010000006.1, on the reverse strand, counting down.
AATCTAAAGTATTAAATTTAAAATATAGGGAATGATCTTCGGAGCAATGAATACTTACCTTTTTTAAGAAAGTCAAATTAATTCTCCATTTAAGATTAAAATTTAAATTTACGTAAATATGGTTGATTAATTTTAATCCAATACTTGCTTTTTATACTAAGTTTCCTACAAAATTGTTTCTTACTGGCTTGGAAAGTAAGTAATTTTACATATTAAACCTATGATTTTCCTTTAAGACATTAGAAATTATCATCTATGTTAATGTCATGTTCAAGTATTTCATCCATTGATTATACTGTCACCGAGTCTTAAACAAGTATTTTTAAAAAGGGATATCATATGATCAGGTGCTTCTATTGAGGACAATGCTCCAACTTCGGGATATGTATATAGAAGGATTGGATAGTAGGTTAAATTCTGTAAAATTATGTACGATTTGGTTGTGCGGGTCGTTTTCATGCAGAGACAACCCCGGGCGTTTTAAATTTCTTCTTCCATATTCAATGAATATGCAAAATATTTGTTTCTTTGTGTTCGAGAAATTGAAGATTTACTTCATTCATTATTGTTGTTGGTGACTAAATTAACATTTGATGTTGGTTTTGTTTTATTCTCTTTAGATTAAGATGAGCAAAGATAGTAATTTCAAGAAATTCACGTCTTAAATGCAGAGCTACAGGTGTGCAATTTATTTTCCCTTTCAAAACATATGTATAACAATATCTATTGTTAAATTCACTTTGTGATCTTTAAAAAATAAATTTATTAAGTTGGGCATTATATATATTACATTTAGTTGGGGGTTCTTTGCTATTAATATATTTATTTTCAGTCAGTATTTGCGTACATCATTAGCAATACATCAAAAGCTCTATCTCTTTATTCAACTTAGAATCTGATTGTTGCTTCTTTTATCGGATAACGTTCACATTGACATTTGCTGTGAGTACTCATATTCGGTTTCTTTCTTTGCTCAATTCATATTTCATTTCCAGGATTGGTTAACACGCTAGCTAGGGGATCTAAGAGGGGCTTTTGCTGCTACAGAGCGAATTATTCCATCTTATCGGGGTCAGAAATTGATCAAGCATTAGCTTGTGGCTTGGAAAAAGATATCAGACAAGAATTACAAGTAGATGATAACTTAAAAATGTTTTTCATCAATGACTCAAATGACAAAAGGCGGTCTAAGAACACGGGTACATATCATCTTTAACAGCAGCCAACAGTGTTTATAGTCTTGCAGGTTATGCTGATGTGGATGTAGACAAGTTGCATTCTTCATTCACATGTAGTTTTAATTTCTGGATGGATGGTATGTCGATTTTAGTAGGCGTACCGGTGGTTCAGTTTTATTATTATTTACATTCAACTAATTAATTATTAATTATTGTTGCTTTAAATGAGTACACACATCAATCTCCATAGTTATAGCTTGAGGTTTTTAAGACTTAACGGTTTTATCTAAATCACAACTTTGTTATGCCATAACATGTTGTACAATTGCAATGATTTTTGGAGAGTGGTATGCTATTGATTATTAAAAATGTAACGTAAGTATAGAGCTAATTTATAAATGTTTTTACTTTTTGCTTTAGTTGTAGCTGAATATATTGAACCGACTCTAGCAGGCGATATGAACATATGGTTGTTTTATATTTTCTTCAGTTGTGTCACTGTGTGTCAAAATGCTTAATTAGGTACAATTTGTTCATAAATGTTGCTGCCAAATAATGGTTAACTATGTAGATTTAGTTCTTAAATGGTGTACCTAATCGTTTCTTCTATTTATTTATTTGTAGGTTCTTCATTTGCTGCATAATATAAATGGCACTCTCTTCTCAGTTGTACAATATCATGTGGGCATGGTGATGTATTAGATCAATCTCCGTTTTGGTTTTGGTTTCCAGGATCATTTAGATGACATCTAAAATTTTGTTTTGGTCTTTGGAATGAATTTAGGTCCACTTTCATATTGAATTTAGTTTTCGAAAATTTTGTTTTGGTTTTTGGAATGATAACCAACTTACGTGTTAATTTTGGTTACAATCTATTTTACCTTCAAAATTTACTATAATAGATTATAATAATTGTTATTGTTTAAAAACCCCAGCCATACGATGCACGTGTATTAAAAACTAACATATGTAACAAAGAACATTTTTTTAAAATCTCTTTTTTCAAACTACCAAGTTAACTTTTACTTAATATTTATTTCGTTTTTTGTCTTATTTATCTTCTTTTCTGTTTTATTTCATATGTAGTTTTATGCAATCTTTTACTTTGTATTCAATTTTATATTATAACATCGGGTATTTTCCCAGGTGTTGTTCATCCCCATGGTCCATGGCGCAATCGTAAGTCTGTAAACTAGATATTAAGAGGTGTTTGTCAGATCAAATTAAGATCATAAAAGGTCACCAATCACCCAAAATTAAATTGTTATTGTAATAACATAGGTCATTTGGTAGTGTTAGCATACTCTTAATATGTTTCTTTAGTAATATTAACATATTGATTGCAGCAGATAAGTAAATTGCTTTTAAGTTTCAAAGAAATCAGTTTGCAATTTCAGTTTGTTTTGCAATGACTATAAACAAAAGCAATGTAAATCTCTTTCCAAAGTTTGATCGACAAACAAATGCAATAAAAAACATTTAAGTTTCTTTTTTCAAATTTGTAAGTTACTCTTATTTAATATTTCTTACATTTTTAGTTTTATGTATTATTCTATTTAGTTTTTATTTCGAATTTAGTTCTATGTTATATTTCATTTCATGTTTTCGGTGGAAATTTCAGACAGATTCTTCCCGTCCTTCAAGGCGCTTCAAATTAAGATGTTGTTTGTTACTTGATGCCTTACTTCGTCTTACATTTGGAGAGAGTGTAAGGTTTTAAAGTTAACAAAAAACATGGTCTTCTTCAAGGTAACGATCCATCAGAGATACAAGAAACAACTGATTTTGCTCGATGGCTTTTGGATATTGGAGAAGGAAAAGTCGGTGGAGATAATGATGGTGAGTCAAATATAGATATTCCTCCTGATCTTCTTATTCATGATTCATCGGATCCAGCAGTGATCTTATTGATTTGTTTACCCTTCGCTTCTTGACAACTTCGGTCATCGAGATTTTTGGTCAGAAAGAGTTGTTCTCGCACCAACTAATGAAGTTGTCGATGATATCAACAATCGTCTACTTTCTTTGGTTCCCGGTGAAGAGCATGAGTATTTAAGCTCATACTCTGTATGTTAAGATGAGATAGTAGGTGACAACTTTGATCGTAACATATACTCACCAGACGTCCTGAATTCTTTACATATATATGGCATTCCAAATCATCGACTTGTGTTGAAAGTCGGTGTTCCTGTTATGTTGCTTATTGATCAGAGAAATGGCCTATGTAATGGAACACGCCTTCAGATCGTATCTCTAGGAAAGCACGTGATTGAAGCGGTTATTATCTCTGGAAGCAACATTGGATTCAGGACTTTTATTCCTAGACTTTCCTTGGTTCCAACAGATAAAAGAATTGTTTTTCGGTTTCAGAGAAGGTAGTTTCCGATCTTTGTTTTTTTGCAATGACGATAAACAAAAGCCAAGGTCAATCTCTTTCGAGAGTTGGATTGTACTTGAAAGATCCCGTCTTCTCTCATGGTCAATTATATGTTGCTTTATCAAGGGTGAAGAGCAAGAAGGGTCTGAAGATCTTAATTTTGGATGAAGACGGTCGTCCAACAAATGTAATAAGAAATATAGTGTATAAATCTATCTTCTCAAATTTGTAATTGTTATTGAATTTTTTTATTATTATTGAATATTGTTTTACCGATAAGAATTTTTTGGATAGTATATATATCTATATTTTTTTACGTTTTAGACCCGGGTATTTACCCGGGTAAGTGGCTAGTTTAATACATTAAAGATGACAAATTCTTGATTTGTTTCCTTAAAACGACTCAAATTATTGAGTAATTTATCAGATCTACATTATGTTTGCCATTTTTTTAAATGAAGATTTTATTTAGATAAAATTGGTAATTAGTATTAATTGGTAATTTACTAAATTGATAATTTAATCTGATTTTGACATGTGACACTAATAATGTAGATACCTTAAAAAGAAGACATGTAAAAATAATTTTATTACTTTTTTAGAATTAAGATAGTAATTCTATAGAAATCATGGCACGTACAAACTACAAACTTGGAGTGAAAGTTTAATTCTTCCTATGTGTACATATATTGTAGGATATAAAGTTTGTGGTTATTATTAATACAACGATAATATAAAGATATTTGTAATAATATGGTGTAATATTTTATTAAACAAGTATTATATTTGTATTTTGAACCCGCTAAATAACATAATATTTCATAAACGGTTCATATAAATTCCTGAACACCTAAAATATTACGGGAGTCTGATAAATATAATTATTATATTTATTCCTTGGCTATAACGTAAACTAGTGTATGTTTAGTATAGTTAAGCGGTAGGAAACGCGTGTCCAATCGGTGTTGTGATTACGGCCGTTTCACAGACCGAATATGTTGTTTTGACTGAAATACTTAATAAATATTATAATGATTATTTATGCTTCACTGAGTTGCTAAAATCATCTCGAATGGCTAAATAAATTGATTTCGATTAATATCGCGTAACAGTAGTTGTTACCGAGTTCACCGGTTTCGTGCCGAACATCACGAATGTTATTTCTAATAATTAATAATCACATATTGAGCAATACCTGCCATTCTAATTTCGCTTCGGTTATTTTGGTGACGTTTACATGCTAAATAGGATTATCACAAAACCATGCCCAAATTATTATTTTGCGTTTTCCCGATCCGTTATAACTCGTATTTGAGATCCATTTTCGCCCACAGTCTTTATTTTTCGTCCTCTACTGTATTCCAAAAATTTACCTTTTGACGCTTCCTCGAATGTCGTATCATAAATTTTAGACTTGGATCGGGCTTTATAAACAGGTCGGGCACAGATGTTACAATTTGGGCTCGGTTTAAAAAGAAATTTTAAACGTTTTCAAGTACAATGGTTTAACAATCATTTAGTAGTTAATAAACTGAAGCCGATGATACCCATAAATTGTGAAGTTGATGATAAACTAAGTGGGCTAGCCCATCAGAGAGGAAAATGAAAATGGAATGATATGATTATTGTAGTCTAACTTTGAATAAAAAATATGTTGACAAAAATAAAATTTAATCAATTCTTATTATTTTGTTCTAATTTTGCATTAAATAATACATTATAAAACCTCAAAATACTCGAAGTCTGTTCCTTTTTAATATAATATCTTGGGTTGTCCGTAATGAGCGTTAATGAGGCTTTATCACGCTCATAACGCCCAAGTATAGTGTCCCCAGAGCACTATGGGTTCTAAATCCTTCCACTAGCGTCTTCTTCATCATGCCTTGGTCATTTGTTTCTGATTGGTGTTTTTTTCCTCTTTTTCATTGGTCCAAAATTTGTGAAGGTTTTTTTTTTTAATGAAAAATAAGAGGCGTTATGGGAGCATTATGAGACTTTATACACTATATACTTTTAAGCCATAAAAGCTCTTACTGACTTGATCGCCCATGACGGTTAACGCCCCATACAAGGGCGCTTTATGACTACACATAGCCTAATAAAAGACAAAGCTTGAGAAGGATAATCGAAAACAAACCTTAATTGGTTAATTCTATACTAAAATTTTGTATTCAAGCTTAAAGTTCAACTAGAACAGGTGTTTATAATACACATCAAAGTAATGAAGCTATTTTCAAACATCTTTATGAATAAAATACAATAATGTTTCAAAATTCAAAACTTTCAAAGGTTTGGTCACTTGCTTGTCAGCTACTAACCTCCACTCACATAGGATTCAATCAAGATTCCAGGCTCAGATTCTTGGATATCTCTTTCTCTGCTTTTGTCTTTCAATTTCATTCATCCAATCATTGACCCATAAAAGGCCTTTGTAACCAAAATATGCCATTGCAATCAAGCCCATCAGAATCATCACAAACAGAAATAACTTCCTCACAATTCCAATAATTTTCTGTTCAATGTTCAAAATCAAATAAGGATAAGAAAAGGGTTGGATAGGCAGGCTCAGTAATCGGTCAAAACGCTGAAACTATCTTTGTGCATAGATTTATCTTTCTAAATAACTAGCGTGTCAAATATTATTAGATAAACTGAATTACTCAATAACTCATCTAATGTTTTGAAAAAAAAATTGATTTTGGAGCATTCGAATACAAACACACTTCAATCCTTTTAACCTGTTTCGTTAAAAGCAAATTTATTTATTTTGACCTTTTAAAAGGGATAAAAACCGAATTGACCCTTTATTAGTAAACGGGTCGATATTCCCACATATAGCTAACGAAAACGAACCTGAAATGTTGAAACTTGGTGGTCGTGTTGTACTTTGTCTTTCCTTCTTTTACGCTTTCTTACATGATTTTCCTCATCTGCCTCCTTCCTCTGAGAAATTAGCACAAAACAATTCAAATTAGGCATGAATAAAAATCTTTCGTCCTTTAAAAAACAAGTAAAGAATGCCTGACCTCGGGAACTTTAGGTTTCCGAAGGTGCAAGTCTGATTCATCAGCTTTGATTTTACTCTTACAATCAGAGTTGCAAGAAATAAGTCCAATACCAAATTGATTTTTAGTTATATCTTTTGGATCACGGCCACCGCTGTGATAAGCAGCTTGTACTTGATGGCATGGCCAGTCCTTTTTCACGGTCTGGCACTTACATTTTACTACAACCTGTTAAAGAGTAATTAGAACCAAAAACATTTGATTAAACATAAAATCTTTAGTGCACAAACAGTACAAACAAATAGTGACATTGGTAATTTTCGTATTACCTTTTTAGAGCATTTATCTGGTGATGGGCATTGGCCAACATGACATGTTTCTGGACACAAATGTGTGCAGTTGGGAAGCTTTCTGCACAAACAAACAATGACGAGAAATGAAGCATAAAACTCGTAACAAACTTAACATTTCATATCTTGATCAACGTTGACTGAGAATAGTCAAACCTGTGGCAGGGTCCACCACATGATCGGACAGCTATTTGCTCCTTTTCAGACAAAGTGTTGTAATATAAGCACTCAAAAACATGCACCATAGCACCACAATGACATGCGCGTTTTATTAGCACCTTGCATGGGGGACAGTCTTCATGATGACAAGGCAGGGGACATGAATGTTGACATAAAGGTTTTCTCTCCTGAAACACAAGTCAAAAACATTAATCATAGATTGATATAGTTAAATTAAAAGAACAGAAATGTGAAAAAAAAAAGTGTCAAATAAGAGAAGTCTAACCCGTTGGCAAGGTAGATTGCAATCTTCACACTTAATCTTGAGGTCGTGGCAGGTTTTAGTGCAAAAATGATTCCCACATGGCAGAAGGTTTCCACAATAATTATCACAAGAAAATCTTGCTCTATTTGAGCAGACCATCTGGAATAAAACATTAAAAAGAACATTTTATTTTTATTTCAGAACAAATGATGCTAATGGATCACAAATTCACATAAATTATTAATTTTAAATTTTTCCACGTACCATCCTCTCGGCTCCAATATGTTCACCAACACACGACCTCCAAACAAGTTCTGGACAAAGTGGGCATGGAGAGCCAGGAGTGCTATCATTATGAAGGTTTTGTTTCTTTTTCTTCGGTCTTAATGTAAACTCAGGATTAGGAGGAGGTATAGGACCATGACACCTTCATTCAACATATATTATTATAAAACAAAGTAATCAAAAAAGCAAAATAGATGAAAGAAAATAAAAAAGTAACTATGTAAAACCTTAGTTTGCATTTATGTCCACACGGGTATTCTTCATCACAAACCAAACGACATGGTGGGCAGGCTCCATAGTGGCACTTATGTGGCTGAACAAATTTAGCTAACCAGTAAGTTATCTTATCTTGTTCAAGCGCGCATAATAAATGGAAACTTAAATGCGAGGTGCACATATTTTGAATCATTGATACAATTATTTACCTTAGTAATTGACTTATGCCTACATAAAGGAGCTATATGACAGCGCTTGGAGCATTTAGGGGGCTTTTGCTCCTTTTCGGTACCGCAAGGAACCTGATACATATTCCCGGAAAGATTAATCACACTCACATATAGAAGGAACACCAATACCTCACTATGCATAAAATGTGACTGCGAAATCAATGAATATTCGACTTTATGTAAAACATAACTGGTAATCGGTATTTCAAGATAAATATCATTGCTCTTGGAGCAAAAGTTTAGATTTTTATGAAAATTATCATAACTAAAAGCTAGAACACTCTCAAACATATGTACAATCCATATAGCTTACAATCTCACCTCAAAGTGTGTCTCACCGCAGAAACATGAGATAGTCACCATTACCGGGCATGGAGCACAAACACCTCTACGAGAATGAAACTTAAATCAATTAGAATATAAGAGCTTACATTAATAGAAAAAAAGATAATAATAAGAAATAATGTCATGTAATAAATAGAAACAACATATTTTAAGATGTTTGTTTTTGGTATAGCCTTGAGAACCTGTCACCGGAGAAAAAACAATTAATTATCAAGATAACACAAGCTACCTATGGCAAGGAGATGGGCATTTGTGATTCTTGCATCTTAGCTTCTTGTCACATATCTGATAAGTCCAATCATTAAAAAAAAATTACTCAGAGAAATTTATCAAAAACTGGGGACTGCTTTCAGAAAGAATACCTCTGAACAAGGAGGACAATCATTATCACAACATCGTCTCTTGCAAGCATGGCGTCCACAATCCCGGACCCGTTGGCATTTCCTTTCACATACTACATCTTGATAACAAGGAACCTATTATAAATTCAATTATATCCTCTAAAAATGAGTAATATTCAAACATCAATCATGAAAATTCAAAAACCACTAAAAAGCAATCCACTTTTTACCTGTTTCTTCAAGCTCCCACATTTGCAAGACTTTGTAACAACAATTCTACAAGTTTCAACACAATCCCCACGATGACACCTCTCGGGACACCTATGGATCCCACATTGCAGCTTCTTATCGCACGTCCCACCACAAGAAGGCACTACGACATCGCAAGCCATTCCTTCGTAAAACCGTTTTCCACACGGACAAGTTCGTTTCCCCTGCAACGGGCAATCGCCACATTCACCTTCATGACATCCTTTGCTACACACATGTTTCCCACACCCAAGCAGTTTCTCACATGGAATCTCACACCTAAAATCCCTCTCAAAACACTCTTTTTCCTCTTGCACCTTACCACAATGACACTTGTAAACCCCTCGAGCTCGACAAGGCGGGCACCCGCCATCATGGCATATCTCAACACAACAATGTGCTTTACAGTCTAACAACTTTGAGCAAGTTTTCTTACATGAGAATTCCTTAAACCCACAGCGTTTAGTATCCTCCACACCACCGCAAAAGCATCGATTTTTAACGAGCTTCGGGCAAGCCGGGCAGGGTCCCGGGTGACATAACAGCAAACATTTGTGCCCACAGTCATATTTCAGCGATCGATTACAGACTTCTCCACAAGAATGGGGCAAAATCCACGGATCATGAGGTGGGTTTTCAACTTTACCACAGAAACAGGTGTAGGTTTTTGGAATTAGGGTTTTGGGGAAGTCAATTCGGCATTTAGGGCAGTTCCAAGTGGAATTGCGATCGTCGGTGGCGCCGCGAGAGGCGGCGCGTAGAGAGGAGAGGTCGGAGGATTGGCGGGCCCATGACTGGATGCAGAGGAGGTGGAAGACGGCGAAGCAGCGGGAAGAGCAGGACCAGGTGGGATCGGTGGGGCGAATGCGTTCGAGGCATATGAGGCATGATAGAGCGCCGGAGCGTGATGAGGTGAGGAAAGATCGGATTTTGATGAGGTCTGGGGATTCAAGGCCGGAGATCTCGATGTAGGATCGGAATATTGTGTTGGAAAAGTCGGTGTGGTGGAGGGGTTTAGGGGCGGAGTCGGAGTCGGAGGAGTCGGAATCGGAGTGGTGAGAGGGTGGCAGACGGCGGGATACGGTTGATGATGCCATTTTTGGGATCGGTGAACCGGAAGAGTGATGTGAATCTGGTTAGTATGTTTAGGAACTTTGATTTGGACTATCCAAATTTGACCCGACCTATACCCGACCGACCCGATGTATAGATCCCTCTTGAGATTTGACCGTGCGGGAGATATAATTTTCGTCCGGTCCGATCCGATCCGGTTTTAAAAACATTTCTTGTTTGTATATACTAACAAAAATGTCAAAAGAATGATTACGATTCGGGTACAAGGCTATGATTGAGATATATGTGAGTGAAAATAAAGTCTAATAATATTTACGGTCTTGTTTTATTGAGATACATTGAGTGAAAATAAAGACTAATAATCTTTCCGGTATCGATAGAAGCTTATTAAACAAACAACAAGGCTCCTTACACAAGGATGTAGCATGGAGGATGTCGTTTTAGTTTTTCATTTTTTTTGTTTCTTTTCTAAAACATTTCCTAGGTGGAGTTATGATATTTTCTCTCTCCACCCCCACCCAAAATTAAGTAGGTACTTAATTTGAAAATGAATTGTGGACTCGAAGATATACTAACTTTACTTCTTTAGGCTTGCTTTCCTCTTTTTACGATACTTGCTTAGCCAGCCTTCCACAAGTTAGTGTTTGGTAGTTGCCGGGATAAGAGCTCCTCGAGCCACTTTCTTGACTTGAAGGACAAAGAAAAGTTGACTTTTGAATGAAATTAGATAAGGCAGTCGCGCGTTGCGACGAGCATACAATAAATTGCTTTGTAAGGTCATTTTGATATCAATAGTCTCTTTAGTGACGCAAATACTATACAAAAAATAGTAACTTGTTTTAGCATAAGAAGATAGTTTTTCTAGATACATACAGGATAGCTATTTTTCAGGGGCGGCTCCAAAAACACTAAAAGTTTTACGGGCCCTAGACAAGAAAAAATAATGAGCCTTTATAATATATAAAGTAAAAAACGCAAATATAAAAATAATAACAATAACTAAAACCAACATATTGTAGCAAAATCTAACAAATACGTTTAAAATTTCATTTTTAAAAAGCAGCTAAAATAGCATTTTCAAAAAGGCAGTGGTGAAGCTAGGATTTTTTTATGAGGTCCGGAAATATTCGGTGTTTGATCGTCCACCCCTATATACAATTTTTTTTTAGACCGGGTCGGGTGACGGGTCATTCGAGAACAAAAATACAAAAACACTTAGAACAAAGTTTATCATTCCTCAACTTAAAATATAATAACGCATAACAGAATTACTATTGTATGAAATAATGTTTAATGTCTTGTTGAATTTTAGGAGACGTCATCTTACTATTCCTAGGAGCATTCCCTAAAAATAACATTACCAGCCTCTTCACTTTGTCTTCCCATTAGTTCTAAAAATTCCAAGAAATTTTTTCTGTTTAAAGAATTTTCTGATTCATCATGACCACGAAAGGGTAAACCTTGGCTCAATAATGTTTGGGCAAGCTTAATCGATGCACTTAATCTAACTCGATATTCGTGTTTATGCTTATCACTGTGTTTCACAAACGCAGATTGTATCGATTGATTTTTTCTAATAAGATGCTCACATTTTTTGAATGATTTGTTGTGAATGCTATTCACTTGACCAACATGGCGATCAAACATTTCCTTTTTATTCCAACTATTGAACCCCTCGTCTATAAAAACATCTTTGTGATTTCCATAGTAATCCTTAAACAAATAGCAACACAAACAATATGCCCGATCCTTTGTTTCATTATATTTCAACCAATTTTATAACTATCATACCAAGTAGCTTGAAAACGTCTTGCCTCACCATCAATAATTGTTCGTTGAAAAGTTTGAAGTCTTGGTTGAAATGGTTCCTTGGTTAAGTAATATCTTCTAATATCATCTCGTTAATTAGGATTATATGATGTAAGTGGTTTTCCGTGCGAAGCGTGTGAAGGATCCACAACCGTCGAATCCGAATAATAAAAACGATCTAACGGATAGGGTTGATACACGACGAGAAAAAAGGCGTGTGGTTCATTAATCTTAAAAAAGGGTATCTTTGTCTTTTCATAAAATAATAAACGCAAAAAAATCACGCAGAGATGTAAAATCACGCAACTGTTTAAAAGTTTAAATTCCTTCCACATTAAATGATGTCTTTGTTTAAAAAATCACGCAATTGTTTAATAGTTACGCACATTTATTTAAAAAAAATCACGCAAATACATAATTCTCTCTTAAATAAAAAAAATTTAATCCCGTTATTTAGACGATTCTGAAAAAACATAACGCAAAGTTATTCAAAAATCACGCAACTAGTAAATGTTTTCTATAAAAACTAATTCACTTATTTTAACAAAAATCATGCATTCATCTATAAAAAACACGCGAAGAACCTAAAACTTTCTACTTAAAATCACGTTTTAAAAAACTACCTATTTCAGCTTGAAGAAAGCTTTGTAAAATCACACATACTTTTCTAAAAATCACGCAAAACTAATAATACGATAAAAAACAAATCTGAAAATGCGTGAGCATATGATCGTCTACTCAATCGTATCGAAATTAATGTTAAACGAGGATGACACGAGATGTAAATACAAAAAGCTTTGTATTAACCACAGAGTTCACATACAAGATATGACCAAGAAGCTTACTGAATACAACACAAGACAACTATTTATACTAGCCAAATCCCGACTGTCCGAACCTCAGGTTCGGACAAGGTTCGCCAGGTTCGAACCTAGAGTTCGCCTAGGGTTCGGCCAGAGCCAATCTTGCACCATCTTGTCTTGTACTCGATACTTCACATGATGATCAGGAACTAGGTATTCACAAACTCCCCCTCGGCATGTGTAGTATCAATTCCTTTATTAAAACTTGTATCTTGTATCTTTAATCAAATTCTCCCTCAACTTGACGATGAGTTCAATCTTGAATACTCAAAATTGCATCGTGTAATCTCTTTATCAACAATCTTCAGAAGACTTGAAATTGTGATGTTCTCTTTCCACATAGAAACCTGCCAATATAAATAATCTTGGCGCAAAACGTCTCTTCGAGACTCCAAGATATTGTGATTTTGAAATTTATTTCGTATACCGTGTTGATCAATCGAAAAGAAATAAGAAATAAAACACCTAAATTCGTTTACATTGAGATCACTACGACTAAGTAGAAGATCCACATGCTCAAGCAATTTCAGAAATTTATTTCGTATACCGTGTTGATCAATCGAAAAGAAATAAGAAATAAAACACCTAAAATCTTTTTGGTATCTTCTGATATGAAATGTAAATGCAATACAGAATCAGACGCTATTTGTGTCTTTTGTAAGAAAAATCACAACTTGGATCATATTGGTCATAACATGCTGAACTACACTTCAATTTTGATTATTATAGCACATAAGCCATGTCGAATGCAGATATAATTTGTCCAACTTTAAACTCGGGCAGAATCATACTCATAACATCTGGATATGTTAAGATATTGATTAGATTTGCTTTGACCAGTGTACCCCACACTATCAGACATACTCAGATATGCTTTGCTTATCACATATTTGTGATTTCATTTGTGATTTAATCACATAATGATTGTATACATAATATAGTCAACTGTGTTCCATGCAAAAAGAAATAAGAACATTAAATCTTCTACCTTAAGGTCGATCTTTCGATACGCAGATAAGGCCTCGGATTTAACAAAATAAGAAAATAAAACAAGTTGAAATTGTATAACCCAACAATCAGGTCGGTCTTGTGGACACGCAGAGAAAGTCCGATGAGTTATATGAAACACCAAGGAAAATAAAGCAGAACGTCAAACGAACAACAATCAGGTCGATCTTTCGATACGCAGAGAAAGTCCGATCGTTTGACAAAATAAAGAAAATCAAAAAAGTTTAAATATTTGCAAAATGAACACATGTATACACAGTGACTTCTCATTTTATTTTCACATAACTTTTTCTTGATATATCTTGAGATATGCATCAAGATGTTGTCCACTAGGTCAAGCATCAGATTTAGTGTATATCACATTTGAACACTTTCTGATTTGCCGAGCCTACCTTACACATCGATCAAATGGTCTTATGGCCTTTTCATCTATTTTATCCATGAGCCAGTCGATGTAAGCCAATGTACCATCATTTCTCAATCATGTCGGATACAATTTCTCATTTTTCAATGTTTTTGTCTTTTCAAATTTCTCCCTCTAAAAATGACAACTCTACTTATAGATTTTCATTTTTACTAATTGAAAAACAACACTATTTTTGTATTTGTGCAAAAACAAACTCCCCCTCAACATGAGACGGAGTGAAAAACAAAACAGAAATTGATCAACCAACACGAATACTGGCCGTTTAACATTTTGAAAACATAATTGATTTGGAAATTCAATTTAAGTTATCACATATATTTCACAATCAGCAATTTTCCAATCACCGAAAGGTCTTCCTGAAATACCTGCTGACACCAAATAAAACATTAGTTGCTCTGGGATCAACCCAATTCAACAACGTCGGGTCGCCCGGTGTCTTCCACATAGTCATTATTGGCCTTGGAAACAATCTTTTGTTTCCATATTTTGAAAGATTTTGATTTTTGATCAGAACCAGAATCAGTATTAACTGGCGTACTCAGTTTAGACCAAGACGACTTACGAGTTGATTTGATCGTTGGAGACCATGGTTCATCAAAAGTTTGACCTTTGTTATCCACATACTTAGTCGTGTTGTGGATATATGCAGTCTTCGGACAATCAGCAGCAAGATGTCCAGGTTGACGACATGCATAACTAAGTCTTTCTCGAAATTTAAGCACATTTGAAAAATTCTTTGAATTTTGAATACCAGAAGAATGTTCAGAGTCAAAGTTATTAAAGAAATCATCATAGGAATCATACCTAGGAGATGGACTCCTTGAAGATGATGACCTTCCAGAATAATAAGATTTTTCTTTCAGAGGAGGTGATTTCTTTGGAACTTTAACTTTTGAATTCTGCTTAGCTTTTTCTGGCTTCTTAGCTTGAACCGGTGCTTCCTTGACCTCATAACCCAAACCTTTGTGTTTATAACCAGGAGTCTTTGATGAACTTGAAGAAGAACCAGAAGCATCTCTCCCCTTAGCTTCTCTAGTTAATTTAGCTTTGATGTCTTTCAGTTTATTCTTTTCAACCAAAACTTTGTCTTCTTCAGTTGCAGAGGAAATACTTGATCCACTTTTATCAAAAACTTGTTCATTTTCTAGAAAAATAGACGTTGAGCTAAACTTTGGAGCTTCACCCAAAGACTTTTCCTTTTTCTTAGACTTTGACTTCTTCTTCTTGGATGTAGTGGAAACTTCTCTAGTGAATTTAGCTTTGGTTTTTTTCTCATTCTTCTGCCAACTTACTCTTTTCTTTCAAAACATCCTCATGACACATGGACCAATTCATAATATTTCTTCTGAAATTCTTCCAAATCTTTCTTGAGGACTGCAATTTCTCCAGACAATAATTCAGAATCTTTCACAAGAGTTGCATTCTTCTTTCCTAAATTTATACATATAAGACATTTTGATTCTTCGACTTTAACTTCTTTGATTATTGATATTGTCGAATTGGAATCAGAATCAGTCAGAATACTATCATCATCATCATGACGAGCAGTCAATGCAACAGTAATTGGAGCATGTTTCATTGTTGGTTCAAAATCTGCATTCCAGGCAAATTCATCTGGATGCCAAAACGTGTCTGTCAGTTTTTCGTCAAAAGAAACAGATTTCTTCTCAGCCTTGTGAACTTCATCTGGTGAACAAATAACCAAATGAGCATGTTGACCAGACTTCAGCTTGTTTTCAATTGAACTTGGACATTCTCGTGTAAAATGTCCATATACAGAACACTTATAACATTTAATCTTTGACTTGTCCAGACCGATTTTCCCATCTTGATTCAATCTCTTCTTGCCAGTTCTATTGAAAATTTTCTTCATTCTACGAACCAACATAGCATATTGCCAGTTCAAATCCATTTCTTCCAAATGATCATAATCGATTTGATCATAATCTTCATTTGTCAACTCAGCATTACTCACAGAACCAGTGATAACCCCAAAATATGAAGATACCAATGCAGACATTAAAGCATCATAATCATCGATAGTTTGAGCAGACAAAGCATTCTGAGTCGAAGAACTAGGAACATAAACAGTACAACCAGCAGAATAACTAGGAATTTCAAATTTGCCAGTAATAAATGTTGTAGGAGGTGCGGAACTAAGAATATTAGATTTTCCAGCATTCATGGTTGAATCATTGTCACCATAATACATAGCAGGATTTTGAACTTGTGCAGGAAGTGACTTGTTCACCATTAACTCTATATCCCTTGCTTGGATTCTTTGAATCAAATCATTAAATGATAATCTTGGATACTCTTTATCATTAGTGATCATCATCACATAATTCTCCCACTTTTCTGGCAAAGCCCCCAAAATCTTTTCTTTCATATCTGCTTCTTCTTTTGTAAGATTCACCAAACGCATTCCACTCATTAAATGAGCGAACCTTGCAATCAAATTTGGAATTGATTCGTTTCGATAATGCTTGAAACTATCAAATTCTTTCTTCAAAACCTTCTGACGACTTTTCTTATATTGGTCATTGCCTTCACATCTCTTTTCCAACGCATCCCATAAACTCTTTGATGTGTAGTTACCCGAAAATTGATGTAGTAACTCTTTAGGTAAAGTCATTGTCAAAGTACCATATGCTTTCTTTTCAGCTTGATATGCTTTCTTTTGTTCAGATGGCATTTTTCTTTGAAGTACTGGTTCCCCGGTTTCATCCTTAGGTAAACATATTGATCAGTAAACGACAACCACATATCAATGTCATTTGTGTCCACATATGCTTCAAACCGTTTAACCCAACTATGATAATCTTCCAATTTGAGCAATTTAGGAACTTTCTGACTTGTTCCAATTTCGTTATCATAGTTCATCATAGTTTGCATCGTTGCTTAAACCGAATTTTGAATAGTCGCAAACGCTTGAAACTCGGTCATTTTGTACAAATCTGATTACTGTTCACCCCGAACCTGTCCCGAACCTAAACTGTTTCGCTGAACTTCGTCTGAACTGTAACACCCCAACCGACGGCGGAATTTATGTCGGGGCGCTAAGATTGTCCAGATGCTCACAACACTATTAAAGTTTTTATATTTAATCATGCCAATTTTCATAAAACAACCATCAAACTCAAACATAACATGCCACAAAACATTGAGTTTATATATCTCATAAAAGTTCTAGTTTTATTTAAAAGGTCCACAAAGTCCCATGCATATTCCTATGGCGTCGATAATAACAACAAACAGCAACACCTGCAACATGTAGAAAATATGGTCAACTACAAGAGTTGGTGAGTAATCACAGGTTTGAATAACTATATAATTTGAATAAAAGCGATTCATGCGTCAAGTGTAAATATTTAAATCATGATCAAGATGTATGAGTGATGTGCACCAAACCTAGACAAGTAAGGGAGCAATCACCCGGAGCCACACGCGAGGCAGGCCAGGTGGGTTGTCAGCCAATAGATCTATCATTGTTGCCACGGCTCGATGGTTAATGGTACACATGCGATTAGAGACTAGCGACTAGCGATTATAGAATACAACAAACAAATCACAAGTATCACATAATCAGAGAATCACACATAGAGCACATATAATCGCATGTTTGATTTTTGTAATAAAGCGATTACAGATTAAAATATCGGTACATGTTGCACCCCAAAACATTAAAATAAAAGAGGGGCTATGATCACTCACCTTAACGATCGAACCCGGAGAAACTGAGATAGCGGTGCGAAATCAAACCCGGAGATCACCTTAACGATCGAACGTGGTAGAGGAATACCGGCAATAAATAAATAAATAAATAAGTAAACGGATAGATAAAATGTGCGACTCGATATAACACGATGGACACGATCGGATTCACGATTCGTTGGTGATTTAATTGAATTATAAAAGTACGAGGACGGTTGTTCTAAAATTAAATTAACTATTTATTTTCATGACGACCCAACAATGAATTAATTTTATTAGTTATCGAAAAATAATAAATAACATGTTTTTTTTTTAAAACAAACTAATCTAAGAAGACATTTTATTAACACAAATCCTAAATCTAGGGTTCGAAATGATCCTAGCATGATTAAACATAAACCTTGACATGATAAAACTATATTTTTTTATGGCAAAAATCCTAAATCTAGCATTAGTTTAAAGAAGACCTAACATGGATCAAGAAGGATTTTCCATAAAAAAATGTCATCTTTTTATTTAAAGCTTGAATCTAAACATGAGATCTTTATTAACACAAGTAGGCTACTAGATCTATGATAAAGTTGATGTTTCATGGAGATCTAATCATCCAATCTTATTATTTTCAGTATTTAACAAGATCTAGTCACAAAATCAATAAATAACCATTTTTCAAGCTTAAAAACCTTATTTGTCATTAATAAAACCTAGATCTAGGATCATGAAGATGATTACTCATGTACTAATCCAAGATCTTCATCCAAAATCCCAACTTTATCAGGATCCAAGCATGGAAGCTCATATATGATATAGATCTACTAAGATTCATCATAAAAATTAAGAAAGATGTAAACTTTTTTATAAAAACCATGTTTTGATGAAAGAATCATTAGATCTAACTTGCAAAGCAAGATCTAGGTTTGGAAAGACATAAAAATTGGATCTTGATGATGGGGGATGAGAGAACCAAGAAGATGTATGTTAGTTTTGAGAGATCTAACCTTTTAGAGAAGAAACCAACACGAAACGAGGTTAAAACTTGCTATCTTTGAGCTCTAGATCCACACAAATCTTGATCCTAGATGATCCCAACTGTCATGGAGGTTTTAGAGTGATTAGGGTTGAGAGAATGGAGGCTAAAATGAGAAAGAGTGCTTAAATACTCGATTTTAGGGCAAATCCCGTTTTTTAGCGGTGGGTGGTCGGTGGGCGTATCGCGCCACACCTCCCAGGAACCGTCGCGATACGCGACGTGTTTCTGGGGGTGTGCGCGCGCCATTTTGCTCCCGTTTTCACGTTGTAACTTTGATTCGACCCCCGTTTTCACCCATTTTCCCCAAATTAAGCCCTCTATCATGTCAATCACATTCAATCCACTCCATTTGATATAATATATGACCCATAATGATTAACGAATGATAAAATGACACACGTATAGCATTTTAGGTCGGTTTTGTCGTTTTTATAGATTTTACGCAAATCACCAACGTTTTGCGATCCGATCAAGTGTGTGATGACTCATGACATGCTTTATGATCGTATGACTCCTAAACATGATAAAATTTATTTACAAACTCAAAAACGTGATCTCCCGGTTTAAATCGAAATCGCGCAGGAATTAACCGAACTTTCACCGTTTTCGTCCTAGACCTTGAATTCACACTAACTTCACTTGTATTCACTTGTGTGCTTAACTAGTATCACACCCAAGTGTTATACATGTTTAGATTGATCAAATTCCCGGTTAAAATGTAATTAGCGTCGTGTCCGCGTAAAATCCGAAATAAGGATAAATCAACTCAGTAAACATAATAATGAATCAATTCACAACAGTTGAGGTATAAAACATCATAGAAAACATAATTCTTCATTTATTATCGATCACGGGATTGATTACATGGATTCGGGTCGAATCTGACAAATCGGAAAACCCGAAATGTTACACGAACCCTGTCCGAACTAAAACGGAAATGTCGAACCCTTGCCCAACTTGAGCTTCGGAAATAAACAAACCTTCACCGAACCTTCTCCGAACTATGTACGAACCCTAACTTCGGAAGCAACCAACGTCGGCCGAACCTTATCCGAACCTTAACTTCGTAAGCAAACTGTCCGAACCCTATCCGAACCTTGAGTTCGGAGCGGTTACAATTTAGTTACGCCGAACCTCAGACGAACTCGAACACTCTAGACTCTATTTTCGCGATTTTCAGTGTTTTTGGACGAATTTTTGAACAGGAACCCAGATAAACTCCATAGAAATGATTTAGAAGAAAATGTTCAGGAAAAATACACTCGAGATGATCAAATGAACTAAAAAACTTAAAGAATTTTCAAAAAAAACCCACTTTTTGACGCAAAACTCCGAAAAAAAACAGTGATCTCCAATCAGTAGAAATAACCAAATGCTCTGATACCACTTGAAAATGCGTGAGCGTATGATCGTCTACTCAATCGTATCGAAATCAATGTTAAACGAGGATGACACGAGATGTAAATACAAAAAGCTTTGTATTAATCACAGAGAAACACCACAAAGTTCACATACAAGATATGACCAAGAAGCTTACTGAATATAACACAAGATAACTATTTATACTAGCCAAATCCCGACTTCGGACAAGGTTCGCCTGGTCCGAACCTAGAGTTCGCCTAGGGTTCGGCCAGAGCCAATCTTGCACCATCTTGTCTTGTACTCGATACTTCACATGACGATCAGGATTAGGTATTAACAAAACTTGTAAATGCATGAGCGTTGGATCGTCTACTCGGTTGTGATGAAATCAATGTAAAACGTAGAACACAACAAGTAAATACAAATGACTTGTATTAACCACAGAGAAAAACCACAGAGTACACACACTTAAGATCTGACTAGAAAGTTTCAAGTTCTATACAAGACAAGCTATTTACAGTTGAACTTCAAAGTGCAAAACCATGACCATCCGAACTGCCAGTTCGGACAAGTTCGTGTGAGTCCGAACTAGCAGTTTGTGACAACCAGCAATTTCCTAGGTTAACCTCGTTAATAACTTATGTTATATATCAATAACGTCTGTTACCTCAGTTAACTAGAATAGTTACACGAACATTGCACATGAGTCTAGACGTCGGTTAACTTACTTGAATAATTATATTTTATGATTTTACATAAATCATATTTTATAAATTCATGAAAACGTTTTGTCATTATATGTGACAATTATATTTATTATTTTTATGTGGTATATATGTATATATATACGCATGTGTGCCAATTAGGGTTCACACTTTAAATAAGGATAAGTTTGTATTTATGATTTTATGTGTGCCAATTAGGGTTCACACTTTAAATATATAATACTTCGATTTTATGTAGTCAAACTCACGCATTTATACGGCTAAGGTTATTTCCTGTTAACTCCGTTATTGTTAACTAACCACTTTTAACTTCGAGGGGTCATTGTTGTAATTTTCTAAACCACCATTTTAGCTAACAAAACTCGCAGGGACTGATCTTGTAAGAAAATCAAACTTCACTCCCTGTTATGTAAAACAAGGGAGGGCTTGATGTTGCCAAATTTGTAAAGTCAACCTAATGACTTAAATGGCCCCAACGGTTTATAAAACGGAATCGAAGAACCCGTCACACGTTCAAATCACAAATCGGTCACGGTTTCTCAACCATCAGGCTATCAATTGCAATTATCAAGCTTCATCATTCGATATGTACCCTCATTCTCTCTGCAAACAATCACCTATCTCTCTCTCTCCCTCTCGTTTTCTCTCAAACCCGAGTAACCACCGCTACCAAAGTGAAACTCCGGCCAAGCCTCACCGTACTGCCACCACTCGACCTCATTGCCCCGTCGTCATCAACCAGTCAAAGCATCAACGAGAGTTGTGAGCATCTCACCAACCGGTTGGTCGAGTTCGAGTCCACATCGAGTTTGGTTTCGTCATCGCTTAGCGCATCGATCGTTGCCTCCGAGGTCAAGGTAATCCTAAAAACACCCTTATGATTGATCCTATGCTTTCATTCTTTATTGTCCGGCCATACGATAGTGTCGCAAAACGTTCTTTTTCTTATTCGTCAATGGAGGTCGTAAGATATTAGGGTTTGTATGAAGAAGATGACAACATTCTGTAACTGATTATATATAAAACTTACTGGTTAAATCCCGTCCTCAGGGTCTGGCCGGGCGGCCAGGCTTTTGATTTGTAACCGAAAGGTCGCCGGTTCGACCCTCCCCAGCCCCAAATCGTTGTTGTTTTTTTTTTCATTTTTTTTAAATCCGATTTCTGTGTCACTGCTTGGTTAAAAGAGATGGCATGCGAACCTGTTAACAAACTGAGCCCCAGCCTAGTGGCTAGGGCACTGCTCTACAACGTTCAGGTCACGAGTTCGAGTCCCGTGAGCCCCATTTAAGCTGTTTTAGTTTTTTTTAGATTTTAAGCATTCTTTGATCCAAAATCCAAAACTACTATTACATGTCTACTAAATCTCTACTCGTGATACCCGTAGATTATCGTATGAAAGCGTTATGATTTAAATGGATCTAAAAATTTAATGGTCTCTTTGATATTAATATAAATTAGTTTTAAACATAGAAAAATAGACATATTCGATTTATTTTCATTCGAACGTTTTGAAGAGTTTCTTTAAACTCATGAAATTTTGACACGACATGTAAATATATATATATATTGGACGTTTTATTTTTCACACTTTTGACTACACCCCGATATTTATATTTATGAACATATAAGTTTACCCGATTATCCCTACATTTATTATTTGGAATATCATACGCACATTGATTTTTGTAAATCTTCGTGTCCTCGATTAAATATCATTTTTGACTGCTTTCAAACAAACAATTTTCATCACGCATTGAAATTGTCACCCGCGTCATATTTGGAATTACCTGATATCAATATCGTCGTCTAGGCTATGTTACTCATGTGCGGTCACACACTTACGTATGTAAAATCGATAGGTGCTCGATAGTTACGCAAGGCTTGAAGTCTTACTAAATTGTAGCAGCGCACCCTTAGGTGAGTTACACAACCTTTTACGTTACGTCCGGGTTTGGACGATAACACACGCAAACACGTTACACCCGGGTTTAGGGTGATAACACGACAACGATTGTGTATGATTAAAGTAGAAATCCAGTATATATCACATGTTCACATAATATGCTTTATCTTTCAAGTTCTTATTTTATCGAACCGTTAATAGCAAATAGCGATGGGATACTGTGTCATACCCCCAAATTAACCACTAACGGAGTTTATACCGTTAAGGGGTGCGACCAGACCAGGACCACAACCACTAGTTACAAATACTAAACGAATCAGAGTAAAGTCCAAACATTAATAATAAAACAGCTTAACAGTACGCAGCGGAAAACATTGTCTTTAGCACTAACCACGTGCTTTACAAAATCATTGTATTAAATTCCCAAATAAGTTTAATCAAAATAAAAGTCTTCATGTGCCATGCCAACCCGCTCCAGATACTCCTCAGCGATCTGCAAAAGTTTAAACCACGCAAGTGTCAACCTAACGGTTGGTGAGTTCACAGTGGGCTTGTCACGCAGTGGCCCGGTCTAATAATCATAATCGTGTCAACATATACTTATGTAATATTTGTTTGTGAAAAGCAATGCTTAGTGATATCCATAATCATAGTTCTGTGGTTTAGTAAGAGTATTGTCCGTAACATACGTTATCGGGTATGAACTAGTTTTGTATAGTTAAAGTGCTCAACCGATATCGCGGGTAGCTAATCCGTTGTTCCATGCACTAAGGAAGTTTGTACCAAGGCTGACTATTATTGTAGTGGCCGTGCCATCAGGTTTTGCGGACCTATGTCATCGCGGATTTGCCTCCCCCGTGTCCTCTCGGGATCACGGTCAGATAGGCTGATATTGTACCTCCGTGCACTCCCCGTGCCACGGGGCGGAGTTTGTCAAACTCCAGTAGATCTACCCAACATCCCCTCGCTTTACAATTAATGGTACAATTTAGTTGAGGACTTTTAAGTTTCAAGGCATCCTTAGAAATCATGTGATATCATGTGGTTTAGACTTTAACCTACGCTAGCCATATTAAAACGGTTTTCTGGATTCTCATGAATCTCAAAAGTGTTTTCAGTTTTGTTTCAGAAATAGTTGTTTAAGTAATTCACAAGTGCTTCCCATAAAGCACTTCAAGTTCATCAAGTGGGTGCCGAGCACTCCAAGTTTTCAAGTTCATCAGGGAGGTGCATAGCACTCTCGAAGTTGTCAGCATTGTTTTTCATTTAGTTATTCGGTGTGACCCAAACGGGTTCACGGTAATCTGGTTAGTGACACTCACCTTGGGTTGCACTGCTATACTTGCTATATAATCCAAGTTTGCTTAACGAAGACCTATGAACACGTTTAGGTCTTAAGTATTAGTTTTGTGTCTAATCTTTACTTAACGTCACTATGGCCCATAACATAGCACGTTGGGACTATGACTCGACATACCGACACACGACACCGATGGTTGATCATAAACAAGGGTTCATATACATCAGAAATCAAAGCACGTATCATCATGGCATAATCATATGAGTCATGGCATAACATTCAAATAAATTGCACAAGTTTGGATTCTGGTCACAATTTCGCTAGCAGTTTCGCTAGGCAGTTTCGCTGTGTGCACGGGCGGCACTTTCGCTAGGCAATACCCGATGACACAGTTTCGCTAGGCTAGTTTCGCTCTAAACTGTTGGCACAGTTTCGCTAGCCTAGTTTCGCCCGAAACTGGTTTGAACTTTCGTTCAGGAAATTTCGCTCGGTAGTTTCGTTCGGACAGGTCTGGTTGGTTTACCCGGCGACACTACAGTTTCGCTACATAGTGTCGCTGGATGAAGATATACGTAATTTCGCTAGGTAATTTCGCCCAGAGAACAGTACAGTTTCGCTGGTCGCGAAAAACACGTAAATCAGCCTAAAAATCAATCTAACAGCCTCCATACTTCATGTAATTCAGTATATAGCATGCATAGTCAATTACCAACATCATAGAAGCAGTTTTGACACCTTATTCATGTATTCTTATCATCAAATCACCAAAATACATTTAAAACCCTAAATGACCTATTCTAGCATGAATTTTCATTATGGATGGATTTTACACGTAAAGTTACAAACTTTATAACAGATCTAGCATCCCTAAGCATCATACTAGCAGATCAAGTGATTCCATAGAGGTTTAGGCATGCTTTTTAAGAGAAACACATAGAAAAACATAAATAAAGGTTTTTGAGACTCACGATTCGATCTAGGATCCAAATAGATGTTGTCTCGAGGCTGAGATGGTGTTTCTTTGGTGGTTTTCTCGGCTGACCAGATTCCAGGAGAGTGAGTGTGTGTGTTTGAGAGAAATGGTGCAACAAATGAGACAACTAGGGTTTTATGCTATTATATATTAGAGGCTAGTTTCGCTGGCTAGTTTCGCTGGCCAGGCGAAACTGTCTCTGATTTCATGAGATCCAATAGTTTAACCGACTACCGGGCGACACTATAGTTTCGCCCGTTAGTTTCGCTGGCAACCAAGAAAGGCAAATTTTCATTTTATTCCTAATACTAAATCATGCGTTTTCATCACGTTGCACATAATGACAATACATAAATAATCACATAACACATATGGACGGGTTCGGTGATCAACCAAAGGTCGTGGACGTATTCGGCCTAGTTAAGCATTAGTTACTAAGTTAACACTTATAACGTAACTAACGGAATTGTCTAACGGAAGTAAACCTTGAAATTCTCGGATGTCACATCATCCCCTCGTAATTGGAATTTTCGTCCCGAAAATTATTCTTGCGTTGTAGCGTTCGCAGCCTCAGCTGTCGTGGTTGCTGGGGAAAGAAAGCAAAAGTTTTAGGGTCGCCACATCCTCCTCCTGTTAAAGGAATTTTGGTCCCCAAAATTAAATCATACCTTGAGTTTCAGTGGACGTTTGCTCGAACAAGTGAGGATACTTCTTCTTCATTTGATCCTCTCGTTCCCATGTATATTCAGGTCCACGCTTTGAGTTCCATCGAACCTTGACGATCGGAATCTTGCTACGTTTGAGGGCTTTCTCCTCGCGTCCCATGATTTCTACCGGTTGCTCGATAAATCTCAAATGTTCATCAATTTCCAATTCCTCCAAAGGAATTATTTCGATGTCTTTCAGCCAGACATTTCTTTAGATTAGAGACGTGAAACACGTTGTGAACTCCATCGAGTTCAGTAGGGAGTCGTAATCGGTAGGCCACCGGGCCTACTTCCCCGATGATTTCAAATGGACCGATATAGCGAGGATTTAGCTTTCCACGCTTTCCGAAGCGTATGACTCCTTTCCAGGGAGATACCTTTAATAGCACCTTGTCACCTACCTCGAACTTCAAAGGCTTACGGCGTTTGTCGGCATAGCTCTTTTGTCTATCACGAGCTGCGGCTATCCGCCTTCTGATTTGAATGATCCGTTCCGTTGTATCATGAATGATTTCTGGTCCGGTGAGTCCTTTCTCACCCGTTTCGGCCCAACACACGGGCGATCTACATTTTCTGCCATAAAGAGCTTCAAAAGGTGCTGCACCGATACTCGAATGATAACTGTTGTTGTAGGAGAACTCCACCAACGGAAGGTGAGCTTCCTAGTCTTTACCGAAGTCGAGAACGCAAGCTCGGAGGATGTCTTCTAAAGTCTGAATAGTTCGTTCCGTCTGACCATCGGTCTGCGGGTGATAAGCTGTACTCATATCCAGTCTGGTTCCCAGTGCTTCTTGCATAGATTGCCACAATCGGGAAGTAAATCGAGGATCTCGATCTGAGATAATGGTTTTAGGCACTCCATGACGTGCCACAATTTGGTCAATGTACAGCTTTGTCAACTTATCCATATTGTCGTTTTCCTTCATCGGGATAAAATGTGCAGATTTGGTTAATCGATCAATGATAACCCAAATCGCATCCGGTCGATTCGATCGATGAGGTAATCCTGTTACGAAGTCCATGGAGATATCCTCCCATTTCCATTCTGGGATTTTTGGTTGCTGCAATAGCCCAGAAGGCTTTTGGTACTCAATCTTAACCCTTGAGCATGTTAAACACTTAGCCACATATCGAGCAATGTCGGCTTTCATGTTCGGCCACCAATACAAGTTTTTCAAATCTTGGTACATTTTATCTGATCCATGGTGCACCGAATACCTTGATTTGTGAGCCTCGTCCATCACGAGCTCACGGAGATTTCCAAGTAAAGGAACCCAAATTCTGTCATTGTAATACCTGAGTCCGTCGGTCTTAACTTCAGAGTTACCATCTACACCACGCAGTGCTTCAGCTGCGAAGTTTTCTTCTTTTAGAGCTTCTTGTTGGGCATCGCGGATCCGGTCCGGCAATCCCGTGTGAATGGTAAGTTGCAACGCTCGTACTCGTCGAGGCTTTTCGTACTCCTTTCGACTTAATGCATCAGCCACAACATTGGCTTTTCCCGGGTGATATTTGATTGCTAAGTCATAATCATTCAGTAGCTCGACCCACCGTCGTTGTCGCATGTTGAGATCCTTCTGTTCAAAGATGTGTTGTAAGCTTTTGTGGTCGGTAAATATTGTGCACTTTGTCCCGTAGAGGTAATGTCTCCAAATCTTGAGTGCATGAACAACGGCTCCCAATTCCAAATCATGCGTTGTATAATTCTTCTCAGTATCCTTCAGTTGCCTGGACCCGTAGGCAATCACTTTGTCTCGTTGCATCAACACACAACCGAGTCCTTGGATGGATGCATCACAGTAGACCACGAAGTCGTCAATTCCATCGGGTAACGCGAGAATTGGAGCCGAACATAACATATCTTTGAGAGTTTGAAACGCGCGTTCTTCTTTTTCACCCCATCTATATTGCACTCCTTTGTGCGTTAAAGCTGTCAAGGGTTGAGCCAATTGCGAGAAACCCTTGATGAATCTTCGGTAATATCCGGCAAGTCCCAAAAATTGTCGGATTTCGGTCGGCGCTCTGGGAGTAGGCCAACTCTTGATAGCTTCCACTTTAGCTGGGTCGACATGAATTCCATTCTGATCAACAATGTGTCCAAGAAACTGGACTTCGCGAATCCAAAAATCGCACTTCGAAAACTTAGCATAAAGCTGTTCCTTACGGAGTAATTCCAAGATAAGTCGTAGGTGCTCCTCATGTTCTTCCTTTGTCTTGGAGTAGATTAAAATATCGTCGATGAAAACTATCACAAACTGGTCGAGGTATGGCTTGCACACCCGGTTCATCAAATCCATAAACACAGCAGGCGCATTAGTTAGCCCAAACGGCATAACCAAAAACTCGTAATGACCATACCGAGTCCTGAAAGCAGTCTTGGGGATATCCTCATCTCGAACACGAAGTTGGTGATATCCAGACCGTAGATCAATCTTTGAGAAGTAGCTTGAACCTTGTAGCTGGTCGAAGAGATCGTCGATTCGAGGAAGTGGATACCGATTCTTGATCGTAACCTTGTTAAGCTCTCGGTAGTCAATACACATTCGGAACGTTCCATCTTTCTTCTTAACAAACAAAACCGGTGCTCCCCATGGAGACGAACTTGGACGAATAAACCCTTTGTCGAGTAGCTCTTGAAGTTGTGAGGAGAGTTCGTTGAGTTCACTTACTGCCAAACGGTAAGGTGCGCGTGCAATCGGAGCGGCTCCAGGAGCTAGGTCGATCCCAAACTCTACTTGTCGAAATGGAGGCAAACCAGGCAGATCTTCAGGAAATACATCTTGGAAGTCGCGGACTATCGGGTAGTCATCGATTCTACGCTCGGGAAGTGTCGTGTCGGTGACATTTGCAAGGATCGCGAAGTGACCTTTACGAAGGCACTTTTGAGCTTTGACGAAACGAGATAATACCGGTGACTGCTCCACCTTTTTCACCTTGAACCGTTAACACTTCACCGTTCTTCGAGTGGGATACGAACCACTTTTTCTTGGCATAAGATTTCAGCTCGATTCTCAGATAACCAATCCATTCCTACTATAACATCAAAACTACCAATCGGGAAAGGCATAAGATCGATTCCTAACGTACGGCCAGCTAGTTCTAACTTACAGTCCTTAACTATCTGAGTCGTATCATGAAGTTTACCATTCGCTAGTTCTACCACATATTTAGCGTCTAAGGCAATCGGTTTAGCGTTAATCAACTTAGCAAATTTAGTGGAAATGAAACTTCTTTCAGCACCAGAATCAAACAATACAGTAGCAAAGAAACCATTTAGTATGAATTTACCGTTAATCACGTTGGCATCGTTGCGAGCTTCACCTTGACCCATGACAAAAGCTCTTCCCCTGCCATTTCCACCATTCCCGTTGCCATTCCCGTTACCATTTCCTCCGCCATTACCGTTCCCACCATTGTTTCCTTGATTACCATTACCCTGTCTTCTCAACTGCGGGCAGTCCCTCTTAATGTGGCCTTGAGCACCACATTCAAAACAGCCACGGGCTCCACCATTATTGTTCTGATTATTTCCTTGCCCGTTACGGTTGTTCCCATAGTTGTTGCCATGATTGTTGTTGTTATTGTTGTGCCTTTGGCGGTTTTGTTGCTCAGGTAGAGTTGCCCAGCAGTCTTTTGCTTCGTGGCCTTTCTTTCCACACCTTTCACAGCTCAGGTTCTTTCTACAAACACCAGCATGATGTTTCCCACACTTGTTACACAAAGGCAGGTTACCCCTGTAGTTGCTTTGACCATTTCCGCCCTGGCGGTTGTTTCCACTGTTGTTTCCAGACCTCTTACTTTGACCTTGAGAATTATAAGACCTCCCAGTGCTGTTTCCAACACTCTGATTGTTCATTGAGTTTTCAGGAGCTTCATCATCAGCTTTTCTCTTGCCACTTAAGGCAGTCTTCTCCGAGGCTTTTGCAGGAAGTGTACCCTTCTCAACCTCCTGATCAGTAAGTTTGTGAGCCAAACGGATGGCTTGCTGCACGGTTGCGGGGTTGCTGGCAGTCACTAGTCCTTTGATTTGAGGCGCGAGGCCTTCCAGATAACGCTCAATGCGTTTGAATTCAGCATCAACCATTGTGGGGCACAAGACCTCGTACTCGTGGTAACGTGCAGTATACTGTTCGACTTCAGACCCAATCATTTTCAGATTCAAGAATTCACCCTCTAACTTCTTCACTTGGTCACGGGGACAGTACTCCTCCATAATCAGTTCCTTAAACGCTTCCCATTGCATGTTATTAGCCGCGTCTAACCCAATCATCTGGATTTCAGCGTTCCACCAGGAGAGAGCAGCTCCCTCAAAGGTACCAGTCGCATACTTCACTTTGTCTCCAGCAGGGCAGTTGCACATAGAGAAGACCTTCTCAGACTTCTCAATCCACCTGAGGAGTCCCACCGCTCCTTCTTCGCCGGAAAACGTCATCGGCTTGCAGTCCATGAAGGACTTGAACGTGCAGTGGTGGTGGTTTCCTGATGCATAAATAGTTCGGGTTTTAAATTTAAACAGGTCAAAATATAATTCGCTTTGTGCCTTAACCGGCATAATAATTACCCTGTGCGGCGTATGCAGCTTGGACGGCTGCCACCGCGGCTTGCACGTGTTCGTTAATCATTGCTTGCAGCTGTGCAGGTGTCATGTTAATGTTGCTTCTTCCGTGTCCTCTTCCAGACATCTTGCTGAACAGTTAAAGTAGCCAGTGTTCAGTCACAATTATACTTTATACATATCCCATAATATGCATAATAACAATTTCCCGTTATCCCACTATTAGTCCAGAAAAATTTTGTGCAAAATTGAGGCGTCGTCGGAGAACGTCGTAAATCGTAAGTAGCTATCGTCGAAAGTCGGCTTTCCCATAAAAGTCACCGTCGGCGTAGTCATCGTAGTAGAAATCAGGACGTAGCGTGTAGCATCGTTTCGTTGTCGCTTTCCCCCGGCATGGTGCGCGCATTAGCGTTCGCGTTTCGTATTCGTGTGTGAAAATTTCCTAAGGTTTTCCGTTAGACTACTTAGACACGGTCTATATATATCTACATATATATATACATACGTACGAAGTATTTACTTACACAGCAGAGCGAGTATCCCAGGTTGGCACGTAAAAATTTTGTTTTGGGAATTTGTTTATTCGTTTGTAACTAAGGTTTCAAGTTGCAGTTTCCAAATCGTTTTCAAAATTGATTCCAGTTCTCTGCAACTTATGGCTCTGATACCAATCTGTCACACCCCCAAATTAACCACTAACGGAGTTTATACCGTTAAGGGGTGCGACCAGACCAGGACCACAACCATTAGTTACAAATACTAAACGAATCAGAGTAAAGTCCAAACATTAATAATAAAACAGCTTAACAGTACGCAGCGGAAAACATTGTCTTTAGCACTAACCACGTGCTTTACAAAATCATTGTATTAAATTCCCAAATAAGTTTAATCAAAATAAAAGTCTTCATGTGCCATGCCAACCCGCTCCGGATACTCCTCAGCGATCTGCAAAAGTTTAAACCACGCAAGTGTCAACCTAACGGTTGGTGAGTTCACAGTGGGCTTGTCACGCAGTGGCCCGGTCTAATAATCATAATCGTGTCAACATATACTTATGTAATATTTGTTTGTGAAAAGCAATGCTTAGTGATATCCATAATCATAGTTCTGTGGTTTAGTAAGAGTATTGTCCGTAACATACGTTATCGGGTATGAACTAGTTTTGTATAGTTAAAGTGCTCAACCGATATCGCGGGTAGCTAATCCGTTGTTCCATGCACTAAGGAAGTTTGTACCAAAGCTGACTATTATTGTAGTGGCCGTGCCATCAGGTTTTGCGGACCTACGTCATCGCGGATTTGCCTCCCCCGTGTCCTCTCGGGATCACGGTCAGATAGGCTGATATTGTACCTCCGTGCACTCCCCGTGCCACGGGGCGGAGTTTGTCAAACTCCAGTAGATCTACCCAACATCCCCTCGCTTTACAATTAATGGTACAATTTAGTTGAGGACTTTTAAGTTTCAAGGCATCCTTAGAAATCATGTGATATCATGTGGTTTAGACTTTAACCTACGCTAGCCATATTAAAACGGTTTTCTGGATTCTCATGAATCTCAAAAGTGTTTTCAGTTTTGTTTCAGAAATAGTTGTTTAAGTAATTCACAAGTGCTTCCCATAAAGCACTTCAAGTTCATCAAGTGGGTGCCGAGCACTCCAAGTTTTCAAGTTCATCAGGGAGGTGCATAAGCACTCTCGAAGGTTGTCAGCATTGTTTTTCATTTAGTTATTCGGTGTGACCCAAACGGGTTCACGGTAATCTGGGTTAGTGACACTCACCTTGGGTTGCACTGCTACACTTGCTATATAATCCAAGTTTGCTTAACGAAGACCTATGAACACGTTTAGGTCTTAAGTATTAGTTTTGTGTCTAATCTTTACTTAACGTCACTATGGCCCATAACATAGCACGTTGGGACTATGACTCGACATACCGACACACGACACCGATGGTTGATCATAAACAAGGGTTCATATACATCAGAAATCAAAGCACGTATCATCATGGCATAATCATATGAGTCATGGCATAACATTCAAATAAATTGCACAAGTTTGGATTCTGGTCACAATTTCGCTAGCAGTTTCGCTAGGCAGTTTCGCTGTGTGCACGGGCAGCACTTTCGCTAGGCAATACCCGATGACACAGTTTCGCTAGGCTAGTTTCGCTCTAAACTGTTGGCACAGTTTCGCTAGCCTAGTTTCGCCCGAAACTGGTTTGAACTTTCGTTCAGGAAATTTCGCTCGGTAGTTTCGTTCGGACAGGTCTGGTTGGTTTACCCGGCGACACTACAGTTTCGCTACATAGTGTCGCTGGATGAAGATATACATAATTTCGCTAGGTAATTTCGCCCAGAGAACAGTACAGTTTCGCTGGTCGCGAAAAACACGTAAATCAGCCTAAAAATCAATCTAACAGCCTCCATACTTCATGTAATTCAGTATATAGCATGCATAGTCAATTACCAACATCATAGAAGCAGTTTTGACACCTTATTCATGTATTCTTATCATCAAATCACCAAAATACATTTAAAACCCTAAATGACCTATTCTAGCATGAATTTTCATTATGGATGGATTTTACACGTAAAGTTACAAACTTTATAACAGATCTAGCATCCCTAAGCATCATACTAGCAGATCAAGTGATTCCATAGAGGTTTAGGCATGCTTTTTAAGAGAAACACATAGAAAAGCATAAATAAAGGTTTTTGCGACTCACGATTCGATCTAGGATCCAAATAGATGTTGTCTCGAGGCTGAGATGGTGTTTCTTTGGTGGTTTTCTCGGCTGACCAGATTCCAGGAGAGTGAGTGTGTGTGTTTGAGAGAAATGGTGCAACAAATGAGACAACTAGGGTTTTATGCTATTATATATTAGAGGCTAGTTTCGCTGGCTAGTTTCGCTGGCCAGGCGAAACTGTCTCTGATTTCATGAGATCCAATAGTTTAACCGACTACCGGGCGACACTATAGTTTCGCCCGTTAGTTTCGCTGGCAACCAAGAAAGGCAAATTTTCATTTTATTCCTAATACTAAATCATGCGTTTTCATCACGTTGCACATAATGACAATACATAAATAATCACATAACACATATGGACGGGTTCGGTGATCAACCAAAGGTCGTGGACGTATTCGGCCTAGTTAAGCATTAGTTACTAAGTTAACACTTATAACGTAACTAACGGAATTGTCTAACGGAAGTAAACCTTGAAATTCTCGGATGTCACATCATCCCCTCGTAATTGGAATTTTCGTCCCGAAAATTATTCTTGCGTTGTAGCGTTCGCAGCCTCAGCTGTCGTGGTTGCTGGGGAAAGAAAGCAAAAGTTTTAGGGTCGCCACATACTGGGTAGTACTACTTGGGTCTGACAAACCCCACTCAGCGGGCACGAGATGCACCACCCGAATGGTAGTCGGACTGAGGACAATGTCAGCCTAACTTACCGTGATCGAGTAGACACGGGGAAGGAAAAACACGTAAGGAATTATTCTTACAACTAATTGGTCAGCTACGGTTGCGAACGTTTTAGTGACATGAACTTAGGCTCGCTACCTACGATATGGATTGTACTTGTAATATACATACTTGCATACATACGAATAAAGACTGTTGTATTCGTACTGCATATTTATACTAGTTATACTTATGTGCTTATGTGAACTCACCAACATTAGCCGACACATGCTTGTTGTGCATGCTTTGCAGGACGCTAGGAGTATCAGATTTTTGGGCACGTACGTTGGTTAAAACCTCTATTTTTGGGAACTTGCTTTTAAAACCTTTTCAACTTGAACTATTATTTACTTATCGGGCGCTTGTTTTGCGCCACATAACTTTTATGAGCTTCCGCTAAACTTTAACTCTGGTTTTGATATTTCCTGGTTGGAGATATATTTTCCTTTGTTTGTGTCTGTCTGGGTTCTGACAGTATGGCACCGCATTACAACACAAGGGGAAAGGGAAAGAAAGTTGCTAACGATCAGTCATCATCATCCAACCAACAAGGTCGTGAGCCTGAACAGCCTGAGTACACTATTATGGACTTTCTTCGGGAACAACACCTACGTGTAGATAGGTGCGCAACAGACGATTATAGCTGGCTGAATCCGACAACATATCGGTTGCTTGATATGTATCATGTGCCGGGCATGGTCGACCTACACTTTGATTTGCAGCGGGTCATTGCGGGATTGATTGCAGCTTATGACGACACACTTGAAAAACTCAAGCATAATTCCATCAGTAATCGCACCAGCGATAGAGAGCTCGAGCGAGTGCGGGATGAACAGAAGGAGAGAGATTCATACCACTACAACTTGGCCCATAGGGTAATGGGTATCCGTGACAGGGTCACTAAGCTTGAGTCGCGACCCAATCCAGCAGATTTGGAGCATGGACTGCATCAAGCCCAACATCAGATTGTTGAGCTCCAACATTCCAACGCAGCACTTCAACACTCCAAAGCGACACTTGCGGCACATGTCGCCGCCCTCCAAGCTCAAATGGCAGCCCTGCAGGTTCAAGGTGCTCCTGTTCAGGAAGAAGAGGAGGAACCCTTCGAGGAAGAACCTTTTGAGGAGGAGCCTCAAGAGGACATGGAGGAAGAACCAGATGTTATTGATCCATGATCTAATCTGTCTTCTTTATCTTTTATTTTGTTACTTCGAATAATTTGACTGGGTGTTCATTTTATTTTGAATGTTTCAAATACTGAGATGCATTATGGTTGGATGTTAATTTTTGTAATGGATATTACATCTTTATTTTCCCAATGTGTTTCTAAATATTATGTCGTGTGATGGATGGATGCACGAATAATTGTTTAGCGCTTAACGAAATTAATATTTGATATATTAATTATTGGATTGTATGCGTGCTAACGTATATAATGGAATTAATATTGGGTATATTAATCATTGTAATGTTTGTATGGCAAACAGAATAATGGCTGAAAACCTCACGGCAGCTCAAATCCAAGCTTTGATAACTAAAAACGTTGCAGCAGCGCTCGCTGCGGCCCAAGCACAAGGAAACAATAACGGTGACCCAACTCAGTGCACCTTGAAAACTTACATGGATTGTAAGCCGCTCACATTCAAGGGTGATGAAGGAGCCGTGGGTCTGCTGCGGTGGCTCGAGAAATTAGAAAAGGCTCAATGTGCAACTGCCCAGTGGCGAATCGGGTCAATTTCACAACCGCTACACTCGAGGGAGCTGCCCTCACATGGTGGAACGCGCAAATCCAAATGTTAGGGCTTGACGCAGCGAATGTTATGACTTGGCAGGAATTCATGGATGCCATCATGGAGGAGTATTGTCCTCGCAACCAGGTCAAAAGGTTGGAAGGTGAGTTCCAGAACTCGAAAATGATAGGTTCGGAGGTTGAAGAGTACACCGCTTGCTACCACGAGTACGCGGTGCTATGTCCTACGATGGTTGATGTTGATTTCAAAAGGACAGAAAGGTATGTGGATGGTTTAGCTCCACAAATCAAGGGGATGGTTACGGCCTCAAACCCTGCAAATGTGTAGAATGCTATCAGGTTGGCTCATAAGCTGACTAACCAGCCCATAAAGCAGGGAACTTTGCCACCTAGGAAGGTCCCCAAGACTGCCCTAGATGGGAAAAGAAAGAGAGATGACGACTCTAGTAACAACAACAATGATGGGAACAACACTGGGAGGTCATCCAACTCTCACAATCAAAACAAGACGTACAACAACTCCAGAGGTGACTATAACGACAGTAACACCAACAGTGGGGGCGGTAACCAGAACCGCCAAGGTGGTAGTAATCAAAATCATAATGGGTAGACGGGACGAACACCTTTCTGCAATTGCTGCAACCAGCACCACAATAGGGCATGCAAGAAACTCACATGTGAGCGTTGTAGTAAAGGGGGCCATGAGGTTAAGAACTGTTGGGGTGAACTACAAAACCGTCCCAATCAAAATCAGAATCAGGTTCAGAATCAGAAGCAGAATAATGAAGGCCCTAGGGGGTGTTATGAGTGTGGGAAGCCAGGGCACTTAAAGAGGGATTGCCCGCAACTTCGAAAGAATAACAACAATGTCGGCAACAACAACTACAACAACCACCGTAACAACAATAACAACGGCGGTGATGGTGGTCGAAACGGTGGAGATGGTGCCAAAGGGCGAGCTTTCGTTATGGGTTCAGGTGAAGCGAGAAACGATGTCAACGTCATTACCTGCAAGTTTCTTCTAAACAACTACTTCGCAAATGTCTTATTTGATACGGGTGCCGAGAAAAGTTTTATCTCGACAAGTTCTGTAAGTTGATTAAGGCTACCCAAACTCCACTAAAAGCTAAGTACACGGTTGAATTAGCAAATGGTAAGCTTCTTGACACCACTCACTGGTTGAAAGCTGCACATTAGAACTATCTGGTCATAAACTAAGTATAGACCTTATGCCTTTTACCATCGGTAGTGTCGACGTGATAGTGGGCATGGATTGGCTATTCAAACATCAGTCAGAAATTGTCTATCAAGAAAGTCATAAGAATACCCATAGCAGGAGGAGAAGTACTCTTAATTCAGAACGAAAAGGGAGGTGCTGTCTCCGGAATCATATCATACCTTAAAGCGCAGAAGTTCTTCAGAAAGGACACGTGGTAATCCTGGCCACAGTTACGGACCAAACCAGGGTGGAGAGAAAAATTGAAGACCTTCCGATCGTACGTGAATACCCAGAGGTATTTCCTGAGGCATTACCTGGCCTTCCTCCGCATCGACAAGTAGAATTTGGGATTGACCTCGCTCCGGGAGCAGCTTCGGGAGCAGCTCCGATCGCGCGTGTACCATATCGTCTAGCGGTGAACGAATTAAATGAGGTATCCACACAACTGCAGGAACTGCTAGATAAGGGTTTTATCAGGCCTAGCTCGTCACCATGGGGAGCACCAATATTGTTCGTAAAAAAGAAGGATGGCACATTCAGGATGTGTATTGATTATCGCGAACCCAACAAAGTCAATATAAAAAATCGATACCCTCTTCCACGAATAGATGATCTTTTTTACCAGCTTCAAGGATCCAATTACAATTCCAAGATTAATTTAAGGTCTGGCTACCATCAACTCAGAGTCCGCGATGAAGATATAGAAAAGACAACCTTCAGAACACGATACGGCCATTATGAATTCTTGGTCATGCCCTTCGGCTTAACGAACGCACCAGCCGTGTTCATGGATCTCATGAACCGTGTGTGCAAGCCCTACCTGGACAAATTCGTCATAGTGTTTATTGTCGACATCCTCATCTACTCGAAAACAAAAAAAACACGAGGAACACCTGCGGTTAATCTTAGAATTGTTAATGAAAGAACAACTCTAAGCAAAATACTCTAAGTGTGATTTCTGGATCCGAGAGGTTCAATTTCTGGGTCACATCGTCAACGAACAAGGTATCCAAGTTGACCCGACCAAGATCGAGGCCATTAAATTTGGCCTACCCCTAGAGCTCCTATGGAAATTCGTCAATTACTAGATTTAGCGGGTTACTACCGTCGTTTTATAAAGGGGTTTTCTCAGTTAGCTCAACCCTTGACTGCTCTTACGCACAAAGGGGATCAATACAGATCGGGTGACAAGGAAGAGGCAGCCTTCCAAACTTTGAAAGAGAAACTTTAACTGCACCTATATTATCTCTACCTGATGGGATTGACGACTTCGAGGTCTATTGTGACGCGTCAATCCAGAGACTCGGATGTGTTCTGATGCAAAGAGGTAAAGTCATCGCATACGGTTCAAGGCAACTAAATTCCCATGAGAAGAATTACACAACTCACGACCTAGAGTTGGGCGCACTTATATTTGCCTTGAAATTTTGGAAACACTACTTATACGGTACCAAGTGTACAATATACACTGATTATAAGAGCCTCCAGCACATATTTAAACAAAAGGAACTCAACATGAGGTAACGTAGGTGGGTTGAATTGCTAAACGACTACGATCTTGCGATAAAGTACCATCCAGGCAAGGCCAACGTTGTGGCCAATGCCATGAGTAGAAAGGAACATGTTAAACCTAGAAGGATTCGAGCTCTTCACTTAACGATCCATACAGGGCTACCAGATAGACTCCGGGATGCTCAAAAAGAGGCCCTAAAGGAGGAAAATTTCGCGTCTGAATCATTACGTGACATATATGGAGCTTCTGAAGTTAAGTCTGATGGACTTCGTTATTATAATGACCATATATGGGTACCTCCATGGAAATCTTAGAGAACTGGTGATGGACGAGGCCCACAAGTCCCGTTATTCGATCCATCCGGGTTCAGACATAATGTATCAAGGCCTAAAGGGTTATACTGGTGGCCTAATATGAAAGCTGATATCGCTAGATATGTCAGCAAGTGCTTGACGTGTGCGAAGGTCAAGACGGAACATCGAAAGCCAGCAGGATTACTGCAACAACGTAACTATCTAAATGGAAATGGGAAGAAATCTCGATGGATTTCATCACGGGATTGCCCCGTTCTTTTGGAGGTTGTGATATGATTTGGGTTATCGTTGATCGGTTAACAAAATCCGCCCATTTCCTAGCTATCAAGGAAAGTGACAAAACAGACAAGCTTGCGAAGATATACCTCAAGGAGATTGTCAAGCTTCACGGAGTGCCTTTATCTATTATCTCTGACCGAGACCCTAGATTTACTTCAAATTTTTGGGGATCCTTACATGCGGTGATAGGCACTCGCTTAGATATGAGTACCGCGTATCATCCTCAAACAGATGGACAGACTGAACGTACCATCCAAACTCTCAATGATATGCTTAGAGCATGTGCGCTCGACTTCGGGAAAATTTGGGAAACTCATTTACCACTGGTAGAATTCTCCTATAACAACAGCTACCATACCAGTATTGGAGCCGCTCCATTTGAGGCCCTTTACGGACGAAAATGCAGATCGTCGATCTGCTGGGCCGAGGTCGGTGAGTGCCAACTCACTGGACCCGAACTAGTGCACGAGACCACGGAGAGAATCGTGTAAATCATAAACCGCATGAAAGCGGCAAGAGATAGACAAAAGAGTTATGCAGATAAACACCGAAATCCGTTAGAATTTGATGTCGGTGACAAAGTACTACTGAAAGTCTCGCCTTGGAAAGGCGTCGTACGTTTTGGAAAGCGCGGGAAGTTGAATCCCCGCTATGTAGGACCATTCGAGATCACCGAGAGAATTGGTTCGGTGGCTTATCGTTTAAATCTACCTCCTGAATTGGATGGGGTACACAACGTGTTTCACGTTTCAAACCTGAGAAAGTGCTTAGCTGATGACACTCTCATAGTCCCATTAGAAGAACTGCAAATCGATGAACAACTACGATTCATCGAACAACCCGTGGAAATAATTGGACGTGAGGAGAAAACACTGAAACGGAGTAAAATCCCCAACGTCAAGGTGAGATGGCAATCTAAGCGTGGACCGGAGTTCACGTGGGAACGAGAAGATCAGATGAGAAAGAAATATCCTCACCTATTTGATCAACCCTAAACATCTAGTCAAGGTATGAGTTAAATTTTGGGACAAAATTTCCTTAACAAGGGGATGATGTGGCAACCCTAAAATTTTTCTTTTCTTCCACAGAAACTGTAGCAACTTAAGGCAACTTTCGAGACGAAAATTCCTTAAGAAGGGGATGATGTGACAACCGGCAATTTCCCAGGTCGGTTACGGTTTCTCAACCATCAGGCCATCAATTGCAAATATGAAGCTTCATCGTTCGATCTATGCCCTCATTCTCTTTGCAAACAATCACCTATCTCTCTCTCTCCCTCTCGTTTTCTCTCAAACCCGAGTAGC
Source organism: Deinandra increscens subsp. villosa (assembly GCA_039602395.1). Lineage (NCBI taxonomy): Eukaryota > Viridiplantae > Streptophyta > Magnoliopsida > Asterales > Asteraceae > Deinandra > Deinandra increscens. The sequence goes on along the minus strand of JBCNJP010000006.1, from coordinate 5,200,748 downwards.
CACCGCTACCGAAGTGAAACTCCAACCAAGCCTCACCGTACTGCCACCACTCGACCTCCTTGCCCCGTCGTCATCAATCAGCATCAACGGGAGTTGTGAGCATCTCACCAGCCGGTTGATCGAGTTCGAGTCCACATCGAGTTCAGTTTCAGTTGCCTCCGAGGTCAAGGTAATCCTAAAAACAACCTTATGATTGATCCTATGCTTTCATTCTTGTCTGTCCGGCCATACGATACTGTCGCAAATTGTTCTTTTTCTTATTCGTCAATGGAGGTCGTAACATATTAGGGTTTGTATGAAGAAGATGACAACATTTTGTAACTGATTATATATTAAACAAACTGGTTAAATCCTGTCCCCGGGTTTGCCCCGGCGGCCAGGCTTTTGATCTGTAACCGGAAGGTCACCGGTTCAACCCTCCCCAGCCCCAAATCGTTGGTTTTTTTTTCTTTTTTCTTTTTAAATCTGATATCTGTGTCACTACTTGGTTAAAACGCTGGCATGCAAACCTGTTAACAAACTGAGCCCCAGCCTAGTGGCTAGGGCACTGCTGTACAACGTTCAGGTCACGGGTTCGAGTCCCGTGACCCCCATTTCTGCTGTTTTAGTTTTTTTTTTAGATTTCAAGCATTCTTTGATCCAAAACCCAAAACTACTATTACATGTCTACTAAATCTCTATTCGTGATACCCGTAGATTATCGTATGAAAACGTTATGATTTAAATGGATCTAAAAATTTAATGGTCTCTTTAATATTAATATAAATTAGTTTTAAACATAGAAAAATAGACATATTCGATTTATTGTCATTCGAACGTTTTAAAGATTTTCTTTAAACTCTTGAAATTTTGACGCGATATATAAATATATATATATTGGACGTTTTATTTTTCACACTTTTGACTACACCCCGATGTTTATATTTATGAACATATAAGTTTACCCGATTATCACTACATTTATTATTTGGAATAACATACGCACAATGATTTTTGTAAATCTTCGTGTCCTCAATTAAATATCATTTTTGACTGCTTTCGAACAAACTATTTTCATCACGCATTGAAATTGTCACCTGCGTCATATTTGAAATTACCTGATATCAATACCGTCGTCTAGGCTATGTTACTCATGTGCGGACACACACTTACGTATGTAAATTCGATAGGTGCTTGACGCAAGGCTTGAAGTCTTACTAAATTGTAGCAGCGCACCCTAAGGTGAGTTACACAACCTTTTACGTTACGTCCGGATTTGGACGATAACACACGCAAACACATTACACCCGAGTTTAGGGTGATAACACGACAACGATTATGTATGATTCAAGTAGAAATCCAGTATATATCACATGTTCACGTAACATGCTTTATCTTTCAAGTTCTTACTTTATTGAACCGTTAATACCAAAATCTACAATAGAGTTTATGTAAATAGCTTCTTCTTTGCTTCTTCAAGGAGTCCTACTTCTTGTTCTTGGTTATGCCCCTGCCTCGACCTAAACGGAAATGTATAAGTTGCGAATGTAAAGAATACGACTGTACAACGGTAACCGGTATGTAGGACTTATCTTGCTAAGCAACCTCATACAGAAAATTGCATAAAACGATGTAGGAACTGAGTTAAAGAAGTATAACCCAAAATGAATAGGCATGCAATAACAGCATATTATATAGAAAGAATAATAGCCTCTACTTCTTTGTTTCATTTGTTTTCTATGATATTTCATATTTCTAATTAAAGAGGCTTGCAAATACCACCTTACTGGGTGTTTTACAGTTTTTTTTTAAATTTTTTTTTGTTTTTTTTTGTTTTTTTTTGTTTTTTTGTTGTTGCTGCTGTTTTAACTGTAAAACCTTATAAATAGGCATTCCAAATTGTAAACAGGTCCTGCAATCTGCTGTCTTTGCCTCTAAGCTATTTGTTTTGTACGATGAAATTATAGAACATTCCTAAACCTAAGTGGATGTAATATATGACAACATATATTATGCATCAGTTGTTACCACATAGTTTGATCCTAAGAATACCATAGCATATAAGTGGATGAAAAATAAATAAAATCAATGCATATACCCTTGCTAATATCACGAAGAAGCATATATAAATTGATGTACAAAAATAAGAATAATTACTCATGGACCGTTTGTATATGGTATATATCATTCTGGACTATGTATATTGTTCTTTTCTTTATAGATTGATATTACCTTGGCCTTTTAGAGGTACCTGGTGTGGTGCCTGATGCAGTGATATCTGGGGCAGCAGGTTGCTATACTGTTACAGCAAGAGTTATCCTTGCTGCTGGCACTTGAACATCACCTACCGCATCTGCAGTGGCAATGGATTGTCAATTTAATGTTTAATTTTCTTTCAGTCACTAATACTATAAGTTTAAATGTTATAGTAATTAGCACATATGGTAAGATCACAGGTATAAATGTCAGCAAAGACAGAAAACATTGGATGATTTTTTTTGCCTGTGTTGCCCTCTAACCCTCCCTGGCGTGTCAAGATTGAAAAAAGCATAGGCGATTGGTAGATTAAATAAGAGCGCACTTTATGGGGTGCGAAGTTATACCCTCTTATTGCATGATTCAAGAACCACAGTGATTTTAAAATGTCAAAACGTGTGATGTTGTTACACTCTTAATAATGTAAGGGTCGAATTGTATCTTTTGTAAGTCTGGGGGTCAAATTGTAACTTTCAGATTGTTAGTTGGGAGGTTAATAAAATCGGTTGAGCTAACCGATTTGGTTATGCTCGGTTTGGTCCTCTTTTCCTCTCAAGTTTTCTCTCGTATCATTCTTGAGCTAACAGTGGTATCCGAGCTGACGATCCTCGTCGGAAGCTCTGCTGCGGCGTTCCATCATCACCGGTGTTCAAATTCCGATCAAAGCAATGACGACTCGCAATCAAGAGCTGGAGAAAGCTATCAAAGAACACGATTTCACCTTGGCGCGATTAGAATCGGCAACGCAGAAATCGCAAAGTTCAATTGAAGATCTCCGTACAACTTCAGATGAAATCAAAGCGGCAGCGGAGAAGAATACGTCAGAATTTACAAGTATGAAGTTAATTCTGAATGAGATCCTGAAGAAATTACAGTGATGCGTATTTCAAGATATGAGTTCAAGATTGAAGATTCAATGGTTGAACCCTATTAGCTATCAAAGATTCATGAAGAAGAAAGAATCTTGAGATGGAGCTAATGTGTGTGTTTGAGAGCAAACTAGAGATTTACAGAAGAAGGATACGTTCATTTCATTGATAGCCCATTACAAGAAGAGTCCCTATACTTATATACATTTGACATAAAGGACTAACAACTCTTAACAACTACTAACAAACTCTTATTTAAGTCCTAGATCCCTTAACAAACTTTATTATCAACTAACTCACATTAACTACGTATCAATACCTTCCCCTTAAAAGATCCTTGTCCTCAAGGATCAACCCAAATAAAAGAACACACGACACTAAAAAAAATAGCACCGTAGGAAACCAAGTAGTGATCCACAAATGAACTTTATTTCACTTGGACTTTCTGATCATCACCCATTTATCCCCAGAACAAGCTAATGATTTGCCTTGAAACTCTTGTATCCATAACCCTGTTTGGTGTCCTTGACTTAAAATGGAATCAAGTATAGTAGAATGAGGACAAAAATGAGCCAAGGTTGACCAAATAGTACAATGAGTTTACTTGCAAAAATTTCCAATCAACATGAAGACCCATACTCACTTTCACAATACTCCATCAAATAGTACAGTGAATTGACTTTTTCTTTTTCCTCTTTTTTTTTCTTCTTTTGTGAACAATTGAATTTCGTTGAATAATTTTGGACCACCCAAACTCATGTTTCCACTTCCACTTAACTAACCATTTTTCTATAATTTTCTTTTTATACTTGACATCAACTTTTTGTAGCAAATGAACACCATATAACCCATCAGAGATGCTACCCACTTTTATTTTCCTTTGACTTCTCAAAACAAACTCAGTACTAATCCCTATTTGATAAGCAACGCCAATCAACACATAATAATTTGGTTTTAAAGTCCCACCTTGTTGATTATTCAACTTTCTTTTTTCTGCAATTTGTAGATCCCTGGTATGTGCAGTCCCATGAACATGGTTTTTGTTCAGAATTTTAATCCCATTGTCTATCTTAATGCTTTGATGAATTGGTACCATCTTCCAACAATCATCAAACATTCCAACTTGGGTCTTTCGATTTAGGTACATATAATTCTCATCCTTATTGTCTTGAAATAATCCAACTTCTTTAACCATCCCAAGTGAAGATGTCGAACAACCAGACCCAATAGTGCGAAAATGTTTCATTTTAAAGTTTTCCTCAGAAAGTTTATGCCCTCCTTTTGAATCATTATCCATAGCCACTTCTACGATCACAGAATCACTATCAATATGACTTTTTTTAATACCATTATTTGGTTCAACTTCTATTATCCCAACAACCCCATTTCTCTGTTTGGCATCATAATGATTTGTAGGGTTAAACATTCTCACCTTAGTTTGAATGTCTTCTTTGAGTCCGTCTAAGAAAAACTTCAACGCGTGATCTTCTGAAAGTTGTAATTGATCAATGGTCTTGTTAAACATGTCATAATACTCCTCCACTTTACCCCTTTGTGTTGGCATCTTGTTTTCCATCATCATAATAAGATCATCATCTTTTAACAATGATTTTTCAAATTCTGATTTTGAAAGATTATTATGTTGATTCCATATTGGGTCAGGAATTTTATCGAACACCTTATGTGCACCCCCCAAATTAGTAAATCTTGAAGAACAATCCACTCTTATTTCACCCCTCTTATCAAGAACATCAACAAAATCGGTGTTGCTTTGATGTCGAAGAATGGGATTTGTAGGTTCTAACCTGATTTGTTGATGCATAGTGTGAGACGATTGCAGAAAATCAATCTTAGTAAGTCGTGGCATAAAATTGTAACTGGAATCACCATCACCTCCATTGTTATTACCCGAATTGCGACCTCCACCCTTATTGTCAGCCACTGCCATCATCTGATTCATTTGTAAGGTCATAACAGCCATAAGCTGTTGTATGCTCTCCAATGTCTTTGCGTGTGATTCTACACGATCAGTGAGTCCTGAATCACCCTCAGATTTGTTCCTACGAGTATCCCCATCAGAATTTGTTGATTGCCGTCGAGTCATCTTCACCAATTTGATCGGAATTTGAAATCAAAGGCCGAGGAGCATTGGCTCTGATACCATTGATGCGTATTTCAAGATATGAGTTCAAGATTGAAGATTCAATGGTTGAACCCTATTAGCTATCAAAGATTCATGAAGAAGAAAGAATCTTGAGATGGAGCTAATGTGTGTGTTTGAGAGCAAACTAGAGATTTACAGAAGAAGGATACGTTCATTTCATTGATAGCCCATTACAAGAAGAGTCCCTATACTTATATACATTTGACATAAAGGACTAACAACTCTTAACAACTACTAACAAACTCTTATTTAAGTCCTAGATCCCTTAACAAACTTTATTATCAACTAACTCACATTAACTACGTATACCATTGATGCGTATTTCAAGATATGAGTTCAAGATTGAAGATTCAATGGTTGAACCCTATTAGCTATCAAAGATTCATGAAGAAGAAAGAATCTTGAGATGGAGCTAATGTGTGTGTTTGAGAGCAAACTAGAGATTTACAGAAGAAGGATACGTTCATTTCATTGATAGCCCATTACAAGAAGAGTCCCTATACTTATATACATTTGACATAAAGGACTAACAACTCTTAACAACTACTAACAAACTCTTATTTAAGTCCTAGATCCCTTAACAAACTTTATTATCAACTAACTCACATTAACTACGTATCATACAGACGAATGGCAATGGCGACAAAGATGAAGGTAGCAGCGATGGCGGACGAATAATCATTGAAGATAATCGATCCATGCGTAACAACAATAGACTCTCAAAGGTTGAATTCCCTAAGTTCGATGGTACGGATGTCGAAGGATGGATATACAGGTGCGAACACTTCTTTGCCATAGACGAAACACCTGAAAATATGAAATTGAGGTATGCGACAATACATCTTGAAGGAAAGGCGTTGCAATGGCATCAGTCTTATATGAAAACAAGGAAATTATCCACATTTGAATTAGGCTGGGAGGAGTATACACGTTCACTGATTACTCATTTTTCGACAACAATGGTGGAGGATGCCATGGGTGCTCTCAAGTCCCTATCTCAAACAAGTTCTCTTGAAGATTACCTTTTGATATGTACCTGAATAAAATTACAATTGTGGAAGAGTATGCTGTCAGTTTGTTGGTAGAAGGCCTTAAGCCAGAAATTAGATGTGCAGTAAAGATGTTCAAGCCTAAGACATTAAGAGATGCTTATGCTTTGGCAAATATGCAAGATCATGCCAACAACATCTTGCATGGCTCAGATTCCCATAGATCAGTCAATAGAAGCTCCAATTTCCACACCAAAAATGTAATTTCAATGACTAATGCCAGTAGATTACCTCTCATGCCAACACCTTTAAATGCTGTACTGGCTGGTAACAATCCTATAAGAAGAAGGCTTACTCCTAAGGAAATTGATGAGAAAAGAGCAAAGGGAGAGTGCTTTGGATGCAATGAAAAGTACACTTCCACTCATAAGTGTAAAGCAAAACAACTGTTCACTATTGAACTGATTGAAGGTGATGATGATATACAGTTGGAAGGAGAAGTGAATATGGCTGATCTTAATTTTGAACCACAAATTTCACTCAATGCAATGTCAGGTATACCTTCCTATTCAACTATGAAAATTGTGGGTACTGTAGGATCCAAACAGTTACAGATTTTAATTGATAATGGATCTACACACAATTTCCTTAATGACTCATTGGCTGTTAGACTAAGATGCCCTATTGAAACTGTGGATGGTCTATCAGTGACTGTAGCAGATGGTAATAAGTTGAATTGCATGAATATGTGTAAAGATTTCCAATGGAAGATGCAGGGTAATTGGTTTAAAGCAGACATGTTACTCATTCCTCTAACCAATTATGATATAGTTTTGGGAATTCAGTGGCTTCAAACATTAAATGATATTATGTGGAATTTTAAGACATTGACCATGAAGTTTTCTGTGGGAAAGCAGCAGTTTCTCTTAAAAGGTACTGAATCAGTGGGAGTCAACTTATGCTCCATTGAGAAGTTACATTCTTGGTTCACCTTTCCCACCAATGTTGTTCAAGCCCAACTCTTTAATATTTCCATAGCCTCTGATCCTACTCACCCCAGTTATACACCCTCAATTTCCACTATCACACACCCTACTGCCTTAGAAACCTTGTTACATCAGTTTGAGGACCTGTTTGCTATACCTATAACCTTACTACCCCAAAGAGATTGTGATCACAGAATTATCCTGAAAGATGAGAATGCTAAGCTTAACTTAAAGCCTTATAGATATCCAGGAGCACAAAAGACAGTTATTGAGAATATGACTCAGGAATTATTGGATTTGGGCTTAATCACAAATAGCACTAGCACATTCGCTGCTCCTGTAGTCCTTGTCAAGAAAAAAGATGGAAGCTGGCGCATGTGCATTGACTATAGGAAATTAAATGATGCCACAGTCAAAGATAGTTTCCCCATTCCTTTGATAGAGGAGTTGTTGGATGAGTTAGGAGGGGCCAGCTATTTTTCTAAGTTGGACCTAAGGTCCGGATATCATCAGGTGCGGATGCATGAATCTGATATTCACAAAACGGCCTTCAAAACTCACCATGGTCATTTTGAGTTTTTGGTTCTTCCATTTGGCCTAACTAATGCACCGGCTACTTTTCAGGCTTTAATAAACCAAACCTTTAAGGCTGTATTGAGGAAGGCAACACTTGTCTTCTTTGATGACATACTTGTTTACAGTCCAAATTGGGAGCAACACCTAGCTGATTTACAGGAGGTATTATCCATTATGAGAGAAAACGATCTTAAAGCCAAGAAGTCTAAATGTTCTTTTGGGGGTCAAAGTGTGGAGTATTTAGGCCACATTATTACTTCTCAAGGGGTTTCTATTGATCCTAATAAGATCAAGGCTATTAGTGAATGGCCTACTCCCACTACCATCAAACAACTCAGGGGTTTCCTTGGCCTTGCGGGGTATTATAGACGTTTTATCAAATCTTTTGGGTCCATTTCTAAACCACTTACTGTGTTACTTCAGAAGGATAATTTTCAGTGGTCTCCTGCAGCTCCAAATGCCTTTGACGGTCTCAAAAAAGCCTTAATGTCTCCTCCTGTCTTGGCCCTGCCTGATTTTTCCAAGGTATTTGTTATTGAAACAGATGCTTCTACTTTGGGTCTAGGAGCTGTTCTTATGCAAGACAATCATCCCATTGCTTTTGTGAGCAAAGCATTATCCATAAGACAACAATCTCTATCCGTTTATGAAAAGGAATTGTTGGCTATTCTTTTAGCTGTCAAACACTGGCATCATTATCTCATTTTAAAACATTTTATCATCAAGACTCATCATCAAAGTTTGAAGTATCTACTTGGCCAGAAAGTCATTACACCCCTACAACAGACTTGGCTAGCCAAATTACTTGGCTATGACTATGAAATCACTTACAAACAGGGTTCTGAAAATGTGGTAGCTGATGCACTCTCCAGAGTACCTGGATTGGCTTTGTTTGAAATGGCAATTAGCTCTTTAGATCCCTTATTATGGCAAAGGCTTCAACTGGGTTGGCAAACTGATCCCTTATGTAAGTCCTTAATTCTTCAGCTGCAGCAAGGCACACTAGTCAAGAATAGATCTTGGGATGGGTCAATGTTAAAAAGGAAGGGGAAGTTACTGGTTCCTGATGATCAGCAGCTGCGGTTAGATATCCTGCATTATTGCCATAATTCTCCTATGGAGGGACATTCAGGTTTCAAGCCAACTTTGACCAAGCTTAAAGACTACTTTTATTGGAAGGGGTGTTCAAAGGATGTTAGGAATTGGATTAAGCATTGTACAGTCTATCAAAGAGCTAAATATGAAACTGTGGCCTCTCCGGGGCTACTACAACCTCTACCAATTCCTCAATCTATTTTCACAGATATTTCCATGGATTTTATTTCAGCTCTTCCTAAGGTTAGTGGCAAGGATACTATATTGGTTGTAGTGGACAGTCTCACAAAATTTGGTCACTTTATTGATCTTTCACACCTATATACTGCAGCTACTGTCGCTCAAGTTGTGTTGGACAACAAATTTCCTTACATGGTTGCCCAACTAATATTGTGTCTGACCGAGACCCAACTTTTCTGAGTAATTTCTGGAAGGAGTTCATGAAACTACAAGGGGTCTCAACTGCTTTATCATCCGCCTATTCTGAACAGATGTTTAGAATCTTACCTGCGTTGTATGGTTATGGACCAGCCTTTGAAATGGTTGAAATATTTACCTTTGGCCCATTGGTGGTATAATTCTACCTACCATTCAGCAATCAAAATGTCCCCTTATGAGGCTTTATTTGGCTTCAAACCCATGGTTCACACCCCTTATATTCCTGGTGACACCCAGGTGGCAGCTGTGGAGGATTTATTTCAAGACAGGGAAATCATGATTCGACAGCTTAAAACTCATTTGGAGGTAGCTCGCAACAAAATGAAGCAGTTTGCTGATGCCAAACGCAGTGATCGTTCGTTTAATGTTGGCGATTGGGTATACCTTAAGCTGCAGCCTCATGTCCAAATGTCACTCAAGCTGCATCGCAACCAGAAATTAGCTCCTCGTTTCTATGGACCTTTTTTTATTCTTGAACGTGTTGGTGAGGTTGCTTACAAGTTGGATCTTCCTCCGGAAGCCCAGATTCACCATACCTTCCATGTTGGGCTGCTGAAACCTGTGCTAGGTTCTCATGATGTGCACGTTCCCCTGCCGTCGGTTCCTCGATTTACTCTACAGCCCCGAGCTATCATTGATCGCCAATTGGTTCGTCGCAATGGTAAAGCTGCTATTAAGCTGTTGGTGAATTGGCACGGCATGAATGTCACTGATGCTACATGGGAATTCTTGGATGACTTCAAGCTTCGCTTCCCTATTTTCCATTTTTGAGGTCAAAAATTTCAATAGGAGGGGTGGATTGTTACACTCTTAATAGTGTAAGGGTCGAATTGTATCTTTTGTAAGTCTGGGGGTCAAATTGTAACTTTCAGATTGTTAGTTGGGAGGTTAAGAAAATCCACTTACATCTTTAATATCTACGGGCCCCATGAGTCCTCTTCGAAGGTTGCTTTATGGTCTGAACTGAGTCTCAAACTGGCCGAACATCCAGCTGTCCCCGCGATTCTTCTTGGTGACTTCAATGAGGTTAGATTTCCACATGAGCGTTTAAATTCTGAATTTTGTCCTGTTAATGCATCAAATTTTAACAGCTTCATCTCTAACTCGGGTCTAAGGGAATACAACATGGGCGGGAGAAAATTCACTTACATCTCAGATAAAGGAGACAAATTTAGTAAAATCGATCGGGTCATTGTCTCCAGCTCCTTTATGCGGTTGTGGCCTAATGCATCACTTTCGGCACTACCGAGGGTGCATTCGGATCACTGTCCGCTGATTTTGATTACTAATGTTGTAGATTTTGGTCCATCAGCTTTTAGGTTTTACAACTCGTGGTTCAGTCGACCTGGATACTTGAATACAGTTGCAACAGCTTTCTCACAAACAGCAAGGCAACTAAACATAATGCCGGACAAAAAATTGCAACTAAAGCTAAAATCGGTGAAACTGGCTCTAAAAATCTGGAATATCAACTTCCGAAACAACGAGGATCATGATTTGAAGATTATTAGAGACACAATCGACGGCCTTGAACTCAAAGGCGAAGTGGTAGGCCTCACATCATCGGAAATATCCCTCAGGCAAGAATACATCAAGAAAGCAAAGGAGCTGAATGCAAAAAAATCTGAAGATCAAGCACAGAAATCAAGGATCAAATGGACGATCGACGGTGATGAAAACTCTTCCTATTTCCATGGCCTAATCCGCAACCGCATTGCAAAAAACAGAATTAATGGAATACTTCACAATGGAAACTGGATCACATCTTCTGACGCCCTCAAAGATCGTGCGTTTCAATTCTTTTCATCTAAGTTTGAGGAACCGAATGCAAACAGACCACCTTTTCTCTCTAACAACTTCAAGAAACTTTCCTCCATTGAATCGACATCCTTGACCTCCTATTTCTCAATGCAAGAAATCAAAAATGCTGTTTGGTCTTGTGGCTCTGATAAGTCTCCTGGTCCAGATGGTTTCAACTTTAAGTTCATCAAAAACCACTGGGACATAATCGGACCTCATCTCACGGAAATCCTACAAGCATTCCACACCACGGGAAAAATCAGTCCTGGATGCAACTCCTCCTTCATTGTACTCATCCCCAAGAAAAAAGACCCACTCCTACTCTCTCATTTCCGACCAATCTGCCTCATCGGTTGCATTTACAAAATCATCTCTAAAGTACTTGCCATCCGTCTGAAATCTGTTATTGCATCTGTCATCAGCAACACTCAATCGGCCTATGTCGGTGGCAGATCAATACTTGATGGTCCACTCATGCTAAACGAAACAATTGCCTGGCTCAAAAACAAAAAATCCAAGGCCATGCTGTTCAAGGTTGACTTTGAAAAGGCTTTTGATAGTCTGAACTGGAACTTCCTTGACTCTATTCTCTCTCAGATGAACTTTCCTCTCAAATGGAGATCATGGATCCAGGGATGTCTATCCTCTTCTAAAACCTCTGTCCTTATCAACGGATCCCCCACACGTGAATTTCAAATCAAAAGGGGGGTTAAACAAGGTGACCCCCTCTCCCCATTTCTCTTCATCATTGCTATGGAAGCCCTTCACATCGCCACATCAAATGCTATCCAATTGGGCATGTTCAAGGGCATTCAATTGCCAGGTGCAGGCCCAACTCTGTCTCACTTACTTTACGCCGACGATGTCATCTTCATTGGGGAATGGCGAGAATCGAACTGTACGTATCTGGCACGTTTCCTCAGATGCTTCCATGCCTCCTCCGGCCTGAATATAAACTTTGAGAAATGTCGACTTTTTGGCATCGGGGTGGAACAGGTTCAGATGAGACACATGGCCTCAATCCTCCAATGCAAAGTGGACAAATTGTCATTCACTTACCTGGGTATCCCCATCGGTGCAAACATGAGACTCAGAAAACATTGGGAACCCATTTTGCAAAAATTCAAAGCTCGTTTAAATGGTTGGAAATCTTCTATTCTTTCCCAAGGCGGGAAGGCGATCCTGATCAATTCTGTCCTAGGTTCCCTTCCAACCTATTTCCTTTCCCTCTTTCGTGCCCCCTCTTGCATCATTCTTGAACTTGAACGCATACGTAAGAATTTCTTTTGGGGTAGCACGGAGTCTCACTCGAAAATCCCATGGGTTGCTTGGAATAGGATCACCGCTCCAAAAAACAATGGGGGGCTCGGAATTGGTAGCCTCAAGGCTGCAAACATCGCACTTCTTTCCAAATGGGGATGGCGCTTCAAAACAGAGCAATCGACACTTTGGGTCTCAGTTATCAACACCATCCACTCCTCTAAAAGAATTCATAACATCCTCCCCCTCCGTAAGTCCATCTCTTGCTTCTAGAAACCGATCACCAAAGTGTTTTTCGATCTTGAGGAAGATGACATCCACTTCTGGGACGATGTCAAAGCATCACCTGGAATCGATTCCTCTGTTCTGTTTTGGCACGACACTTGGCTAACCCACACTAATCTCAAATCAACATTCCCAGATCTCTATCGTCTCGAAAAATCCAAATCATGCACGGTCTCTGAAAGGATCACCTCCACCAGCTCCAACTCGATAATCACCTCATGGAATTGGAAATCCCAGCCATCCACCACTTTTGAACTAAACTCTTTGTCCCAAATCTCTTCCCTCCTTCTCTCCTTTACCCCATCCCCGGGAAGGGATCGGTGGGCATGGCTCGGATGCAAGAGCCTTCTCTTCTCCACAGGCAACATTCGTAAAAGGTTGGAACACTCTTGGGGTGTTTTCGCTTTCAAACATCAATGGTCACATTGGATTCCCAAAAAAGTGGACATCTTCGTCTGGAAAGCGGCTTTAAACAGAATCCCTGCCAAATCGGAACTTCAGAAGCGCGGCATCTCTTTACAATCTTCATCTTGCTCTTGGTGTGCAGCCCCCGTCGAATGCACAAACCACATTCTGTTCGATTGCCCTTTCGCGTCCAAAACCTGGGATCTCATCGCCTCCTGGACCTCTCACATCAATCATCCTATCTCCATTGATCAAGCTTACTTTCAAGCCTCAACCCTTGGTCCCTCCACTCAACTCAGCAAAACTCTAAAAGCAATCATTGCGGCTACGGTTTGGGAACTATGGAAAGCCAGGAATGGGAAGGAATTCGAGGGTCGCAACACTCATCCGGGTAGAATTTCTGAAGAAATCAAATCCAACACCTACCTCTGGCTAGTTAATCGGGCAAAACTTAGTGATTTAGATTGGTCGGTTTGGAAACGTGATCCATTGTATTGGTTGTAATTGTTTCTCACTTTGCTATGTATGTCTTTTTTCCTATAGCTTCTTGCTATAGGTGGTCTTAATACAATTTCCCTTTGCTGTTCAAAAAAAAAAAAAAATCGGTTGAGCTAACCGATTTGGTTATGCTCGGTTTGGTCCTTTTTTCCTCTCAAGTTTTCTCTCGTATCATTCTTGAGCTAACAGATGTTTGCTTTTAGTATAGGTGTAACACCCTACTTGTCTTAAGAAACATGTAGAAGAAGCCCTAGCAAAGGTTGCTGAAACTGTAATCTCTTAGTATAAACCGTACATGCACTATCCTTTAAACTGTCATAAAAGGTCATAACTCAAGAAGCAACTGTAGTTTTATGGTCAGAGGCGAAATTTTGAATATATTTACGGGCTGCGACCACCAATTAGCCTATTCTAAGATGAGTTTTATTGGAGAGACAATATTAAATTCAGTTTTAATGGATCCCAAAACAGTATGATTTTTTTGTTTCATTCCAACTTCAATCAGCATATAAACCATGTACCTGTGTTATCTGTGATTAGTTGACTGAGCTTACCTTGTTCCTTGAACAGCTGTTTTACTGAAGGTTGATGAGCGGTTTCGATGCCTGCTGGCTTCACTGCACTTATTCCACTGCTGGATGCATGGAAAAATGCTGGTATGTGTTCTGAGAAAGTGGCTGGCCTCTAAGCAGCTAGTGCAAGAGTGCTTGGAGAAGGTCCGAACTGTCGTTTGCCAGAGTTCTCTGCTTTGAAAATGCAGTTCACAGCAAACCTCAAGCTTTCGTTCGTATCCTTGCTTACATTGTTAAGTTGAAAGACTTTTAGTTCACCCCTGAGCGCCAAGTATGACAGCATGTGCATGAAAGGTGAAACTGATTTTGTATTAATGTGATGATTGCATACAATTGAGGTTGATCCCCTATTTATACAAGTCCAAGAAGTATCTAGATCTAGCTATATAATATAAATATGTAGTATACAAATATCTAGATATAAGAATACTCTAGATTTGGGCTAGTGGGCTTAATACTAATATATACATATACTATTCAACACTCCTCCTCAAGTTGGAGCATAGATGTTAATCATGCCCAACTTGTTACAAATAAAATCAATCTGAGTCTTTCGAAGAGGTTTGGTAAGAATATCTGCAAGTTGAAACTCTGTCTTGATATGTATCGGTTGAATCGATGGAGGATCAACTTTAGTTCCTACAACACGGTCTCTGATTAGATGACAATCAACCTCAATGTGCTTCGTCCTTTCATGAAATACTTGATTCTTAGCTATATGTATAGCTGACTAATTGTCACAATATAGCCGCATCAAACCATCAGAAATAACCCCGAGTTCTTTAAGGAGACGACGAACCCATATCATCTCTGAAGTGACATCTGCCATGGCTCTGTACTCGGACTCAGCACTGGATCTAGATACCGTGTGTTGCTTCTTACTTTTCCAGGACACAAGATTTCCACCAACAAACACACAATACCCAGTCGTTGATCGTCGTGAAATTGGACATCCTGCCCAATCTGCATCTGAGAATCCAGATATGCGTCCGTCTCCTTCTTCTGTAAATGCACCCACACGACAGTGACCCTGATCAGAATACAAGATTCCAAGACCTGGTGAGTTCTTGAGAGTTGAGATACCTCAAAACCCGAAGGGCAGCATTCCAGTGTCCAGTATATGGTGTGGCCATGAACTGACTCAAGACACTAACTGCGAATGAGATATCTGGACGGGTGACAGTCAAATAATTAAGTTTCCCAACCAATCGTCTATATCGTTCCGGATCTTTCAACGGGCTTCCGTCCTCTGGAAGAAGCTTCCCGGTAGGAAGCATTGGGCTATCAACCGGCTTACAACCCAGCAAACCACACTCAGATAACATATCAAGGACATACTTCCGCTGAGATAGAAGTATTCCTTGTGGAGAACGTGACACTTCAATGCCAAGGAAGTACCGGAGTCGACCTAAGTCGTTGATCTGGAACTGAGACTGAAGGAACTGTTTGAGCTTAGAAATACCGGTTTCGTCATCTCCTGTAAGTATGATATCATCCACATACACAACCAAAATGATCCTTCGGCCTTGACGGTGTCTGAAGAATACAGAATGATCATATGCACTACGAACCATTCCAAATTCTTCCATAACACCAGAGAATCTACCAAACCAAGCTCTAGGAGACTGCTTAAGACCATATAATGAACGACGTAACCGACATACTTTTGAGGCCTCCTCCTTGATGATAAAACCAGGTGGCTGCTCCATATATACCTCCTCCTCAAGAACACCATGAAGAAAGGCGTTCTTGACATCAAGCTGGTGGAGCGGCCAATGGTTAATGGCAGCAAGAGCAATACAAATGCGGACAGATGGCATTTTAGCAACCGGGGAGAAAGTCTCATCATAATCAATACCATAAGCCTGTGAATAACCCTTAGCAACTAGTCGCGCTTTGAGGCGGTGCAAAGAACCATCAAGGTTAAGTTTAACCGTGAATACCCAACGACAACCGATAACACGCTTACCAGATGGAAGCGGCTCAAGATCCCAGGTATGATTGGCCCAGAGAGCATCTATCTCGTCTTCCATGGCCTTTCGCCATCCTGGGTGAGCAAGAGCTGTCATCACATCCCTGGGAACCGGGTAAGAATCAATAGCAGTGGTGTATGCACGGGATTCCGCTGAGAGATGTGCATAGGAGACATGATGCTGAATAGGATAACGGGTGGAGCGTTGTCTAGTCTCTTTGCGGAAGGCTATGGGTATATCAGGATATGGTGCTCCAGGTGGATCATAAACGGGTGTAGCGTGGGTAGTATCTGGCAAGGATGTAGTATCTGACAAGGGTGTAACAGGAGTACTCGTAGAAAGCGGAACTGAGGGCATACCAGAGTCATGGGCTGGTTGTGAATCACGTGTCTCCATTGTTGCGTCCTTATGTCGTCAAGCATATGTGAAAAGAAGAGGCGGGGGTGCTGTCGGTAGGCCATCTGTAGCAGCAGGAGCATGATCTGTAGTGTCAGAGACCTGGGGGACAGACGAACCAATGGATACAGGAATGGTGGGAATAGTGATAGACTCGGGTGTAACATGATCAGAATCATCAGGAAACATGTCTGGGACAGGAGGGGAAGACGCGGGATAGTAAGGACATGACTCATGAAAAGTGACATCGGCACTTATTAGACTATTACACTAGGGTTGATATTATATTAGAGTATAGGGTATTAGAGTGCAATATTACTCTCTATAAATAGAGACCCCATGTAACCCTATTATTCAACAATATCAATAATATTATCTATTCTCTGGTTTAACTTGGTATCAGAGCCAGCCAGAGAACAACCACCGGGAAAGCAACTCCGGCAGGGCGGCCGGCTGCCGCCGCCGCCCTACCCATCACCACATTCTTATTTTCTCGTTTTCTTTATTCATCCTTTCTTTTATCTATTTTTTTTAACACATCAAAACAGAATTCCATATCCATCGTCCTCCATCACCACCACAACCATCATAGCCCGCCACCGCCACTGCAAAACCCTAGCGACAGCCGCCACCACTGCAAACGCTTGCCACAGCCACCGCCATTACAAACCCTACCTTGGCCGTCGTTAAAGCAAACCCTAACCCTAGCCGCCGCCACATTCAAAAACCACCACCGGAGCTCCCCTCCTATCACCGCATACAAAGCGGTGTTCCACGACGATTAACGACACCGCCGCCGCTACACAACAGCGGCTACGCCATACAACGGCGGCGCACAACTGTGCGTTATTTTCAGGTGAAAGATCACCGCTTTACACCGGCGGGAATGTCGGATCGGTAAGAGAGAAAAAAAAGGGGTACACATACGTGTGTTATTTTCAGGTCAAAGATCACCGCCAGACACCGGCGGCGCACTCACGTGCGTATGATTTCAGGCAAGAGAGAAGAAGAAACAACCCACGGAGGAGAAGAAACCTTCGTGGTGGAGAGGGGGAGCAGAAGAACAACAGGGAACAACAAAACCCTAAATCTTGGCGGCATGTGGCGTTCGGGGAGAAGAAGACATATAGGTCACATACCGGTCAATTTAGGGTTGTTGTGGCCGACGGTGAGAACACGGTGCGAAATCTTTCTTGACGGCGTTAGATGAGTGACGGTCGGAGCTTAAAAAAAATGATGAATATGTTTCTGCATCTTCATTTAAAAGAAAAGTACTTTAGTTACTCTCAAGAAGATGATGGTGATGGACACTGACATGGGGCTCCTGACATGGCTTTATTATTAGGGAAAGAAAATAGTTTAAGTATTGTACATTCTAGTCCTTTATGTTTTTATTAATTACACTTCAAGCTACAATCACTACCGCGTTTAGCTTGCGGGGGAGTATTAGACTATTATACTAGGGTTGATATTATATTAGAGTATAGGGTATTAGAGTGCAATATTATTCTCTATAAATAGAGACCCCATGTAACCCTATTATTCAACAATATCAATAATATTATCTATTCTCTGGTTTAACTAGGCACTTGTGAAGTATCGATGAAGAGTAGGGCTGTAACACCGATATCCTTTCTGGACTCGTGAGTAACCGAGAAAAATGCAACGGATGGATCGAGGTTCAAGTTTACTGACACCAGGACGATGATCATGGACATACGCAACACACCCAAAAATTTTAGGTGGGAGAGGGAAAGGAGTTCCTTTAGGAAACAAAACAGAAAACGGAGTTTGACCATTAAGGACAGAGGATGGCATACGGTTTATTAGGTAAGCAGCAGTTAGTACAGCGTCCCCCCAAAACCGATGAGGGA
This sequence comes from Deinandra increscens subsp. villosa, assembly GCA_039602395.1. NCBI lineage: Eukaryota > Viridiplantae > Streptophyta > Magnoliopsida > Asterales > Asteraceae > Deinandra > Deinandra increscens. The sequence goes on along the minus strand of JBCNJP010000006.1, from coordinate 5,182,333 downwards.
CATGAGAATGAAACATGATTGAGCGCGCAACATCCAACAAATGACGATTCTTGCGTTCAGCAATGCCATTCTGTTGAGGTGTGTACACGCATGAAGACTCATGAATAATACCATGTGTTTTTAGATAAGCAGAAAATTCAGTGGACAAATACTCTTTTGCATTATCACTGCGTAGTGTTTTAATGGATGTGTTAAATTGATTTTGAACATATGAATGGAACTCACGAAAAATGGAACTAACTTCACTACGAGACTTGAGTAAATAGACCCAGGTAGCACGAGAATAATCATCGATGAAAGAAACAAAATACTGGAAACCCAAAGGAGTTTTAGTAGGACAAGGACCCCATATATCGGAGTGTACCAGTTCAAATAGTGTACTGGCTCGACTAGACACTTTGGGAGGATAAGGGCGTCGAGTATGTTTACCGAGTTGACATGACTCGCAGTGAAAATCAGAGGGAACAGAAATATCAGGTCTCATTTTCCTTAGTGCTGCTGCAGATGGATGACCCAACCGACAATGAGCCTCCCGAACACTAGAATCACATATGTTTGCCATGGGGCATGACAACATGGATAAACGATAAAGACCATTTGATTCAACACCAGTGCCAATTACCCGGTTTGTCCCTAGTTCCTGAAAGACACAATGAGTGGGATAAAATGTTACAGAACAATTATTTTGTTTTGTAATTTGGCTTACTGAACAAAGGCTATCAGGAAATTTAGGGACAAACAAAACAGATGACATGTTTAGGTTTTTCGAATTGCTAATGGATCCAATTCCAAGAACCGGGCATGAGGATCCATCAGCAAGTCGAACGGGTGAGTGGGAAACATCATGAAGGCTAGAAAGAATACCTCGATTCCCAGTCATGTGATGTGTGGCTCCAGAATCAATCACCCACGATGAGTTGGGTTTAGAAGCCGTACCTGAGTTTGCCGAGTGGGTTTGCGGAGAGTTAAGCAATTGTTGGATCCTAACCAACTCCTCCGGGCTAAGTGAGTAAGCATGAGCGGTAGCAACCTCAACATTCTTTCCATTCTTCATTGTAAAATTAGCTTTTCAGGAATAAGAACTATGAAAAAGAAATAAACAGGCGTGAATAGTATCCCGACGTGAACAATGATTTCCGGCAGATTACGACGATGAACAACGATTTTCCGGCGATGAACAGTAACTCCTGCGATGAACAGTAACTTCGGCGATGAACAGTACTCCGGCGATGAACAGTACTAGTTGTGAACAGTGATTCCGCTGTGAACAGTTTTTTTGGCGATGAACAGCAACTTCGGCGATGAACAGTACTTCAGGATGAACAGTACTCGTTGTGAACAGTGATTCCGGCTGTGAACAGTTTTTTCGGCAATGAACAGTGATTTCGAACAGTGAAACAGTGCTTCCGGTGAGCGAACAGTGCTTTCCGGCGAGTAAACAGTGAATTCCGTGGGTGAACAGGGGCAGGAGCCAGTAGGCTTGAACAGAAGCAGAGTGTGTGTGTACCAGGAGCTAAACCTTTAGCTCTGATACCATGAAACTGATTTTGTATTAATCTGATGATTGCATACAATTGAGGTTGATCCCCTATTTATACAAGTCCAAGAAGTATCTAGATCTAGCTATATAAATATCTAGTATACAAATATCTAGATATAAGAATACTCTAGATTTAGGCTAGTGGGCTTAATACTAATATATACATATACTATTCAACAAAAGGTTAATATTACTAATCAATTTTGGGCTCAAGAACTTATTGATCTAAATGACAACATGTCAATAATGCTCCCACGACTATTGCAGACCTGTCAATCTGACCGCTAAAATAAAACAAACAGAACAGAAACTATCACACGCGACCCGACTATGTGACATTACTCATTCAGCCAGACCAACAAATTATATTTCAAAAAAATTGAATCGAACATCCACTGAATAAAGAAACTATAAATCACAGGAACAAAAATGAATATACGGTCTTAATCACTTAACAAAGTATGCCAAGAATAAAAGTGCGTACAAACACAGTCGACATGTTCTACACATTTTACTTGCAGGTATATCATTGCTTTTTGCCAACCCAGCATATAGCCAACAGTCAAAGCACAAAATTTCCTATCTGCTGCTTTAGACAGAACAAAATTTTAATTGCCTACTTATTCTACGATTTGGTTATGTTTCATGAAAATCAAAATACCAACACATATAACCTAAGAACTGAAATAAATGGCGGCACATGTATGGTTTTTTTTTTTTTTTTGTTCAATAGCTATTTAAGAGAACAAAAAAGGAGCTTCATTGATGATTTACAAACAATCATGGCACATAAAACACAACCAGATCAGTTATCGCAATCGACAGTTAATACCCTGCCCTTTACTTCATACACCAACAGCAAAACCAACTGAAAAGCTTTTCACTAAACATGAACAGATGATATAGACCAATGACCAGGTTTGGAACCATTCTACTCTAATGAAGTGATTGTAACCGATTTTAAGCTATTCCAAAACAAACAAATTATGGCTAACCCTGTCTGCATCAGAAAGTATAAAGAAAGCAAGCCCACCTTAAATCAAATACAGCAACGAACACCAAAAATGCTAAGTAGCTATATCTGTGTTCAACTTATTTAGTGAAGTTATTTGGTCCTATATTTGTGTTGAAGCTCAGAAAAAATACAAAGAATGCAAGCTCAACCTCTTCCCATTTAAAGTGAGCCATGTCTATGCCGAAGCTATTTGGTCCTATATTTGTGTTCAAGCTCAGAAAAATAACTTTGATGTATCATATCAAAGTTTAAAATAATCACATTTTAAAATGGCACATCTTAGGCCGTACATATCTTGACACACATCCATCCTAACCTGTTGTCAAACGCATCCATTCTAACATAAGAAACTCACCTTAAATTGCATGTAGCAACAAACACAGATCAACTTCCATACCTGCACCATAATATCAAGAAGAAATTACCATTACTGATGACCTGCTTTTCAATCTTCCTATTCTAATAAGCCGAATGCAACTGGTCTGAAACTATTCTCTCAATCATGTTGTTCTAAAAAGCCGAATGCAACTGGTTTCAACCTATTCCAAAACCAACAATCTATAACTGACCTTAAAGCATAGAAAACAGCCAACACAAAGAGATACCCATACCTGCGCCACCAAAATATAAAAACAATTCAGAATTTTTGGTCATATATAATGCCTAAAGGTTACAACAGCCTGGTTACATATATGTATTCATATACCTTAAATACAACAATGAATGCACCTTATTTTTACATTGAAAATCATTCAGGGAAGTGTTCATGGACAATGAGAAAGGTAAAAAATATACAAAGCAGAACATAGTAGATAATTATCATGAACAAACACCAAAACCTAAACTAAAAACTTAAACTAGAAAATATACAAAGCAGAACATAGTAGATAATTATCATGAACAAATACCGAAACCTAAACTAAAAACTTTAACTAAAGAAGGGAACAATCCATTTCCACACCTTTAGCAACAAAAATAACCACAAATCCGAACATCAAAACAAAACAGGCATTTATACAAACACCTAGAGGGCAGAAACTCATGGACAACGGCATGAAGCAATCATTGACGAAGAACGCGTAACCATGAGCAAACATAAACAAAGAACCACCAAAATACGAAATACATCAGGGAAAAAGGAACAATGAGTAAAGCTAATGAAAAAAACAAAAAACAAAAAAAAAAAACAGAAAAAAGACGGGGCTGAAAATTTAAGATCAGCAGAAAAAGAAAACCAACACAATCAAACTTGAAACATTACAAATTAACACACACTCAAGACGTAAGAAACGTAACAGAAGATAATCAAATTTGAAAGATTACAAACAAGAGAGCGCTGAAGAAAGAAGCAGCAAAAGAGAAGATGGATTGGTCACCAAGAAAATGAACTGGTGGAGAAGATAAAGAAAGCATGTGGAGAAAACCGTGTAAATGAACAACGATAAGACTACCCGTAGTAGGGCGTGTTGGGGCGTTTTGGGGCTCTATAACGCCCCCTATAACGCCCACCCCCACTACGGTGGGGCGTTATAGGGGCGTTATAGAGGAGGGGTGGGCGAGGGGCGTTAGCCCTTTAACGCCGAGAAGAGGGGTAAAATCAAAAAAAGAGCCGTTCAACGGCTCAATTTTTGTCCTTTGGAGGATATTTTTTTTTTTTAAAAATTTTAATTTAAACCCTCTTTTACCTATAGATACTCCACTTTTTTAAACATTTCACACACCACTCCAACTCCTCTCTACTTCTATTCTTCTAATCTTCTACTTTTTTTATAAAATGTTTCCTAACCAACCCAACAACCAACCTAACCCTCGACCTAATAATACCGGCGAGAACGAAAGCGATCAAAACCTATGGCAAATGTTTATGAACATGCCTTCCCCTCAATTCCCGCAAAGGAACCCCGTCACCCAACCTTTCCCGAACCAATTCACAAATATGTATAACCAAGGTTTTTCCCACTTCTCACAACCACAATTTGGAGCTTATCAACCCCCTCCATTTCAACCACCCCCTCAATTTCAACCTTCTCCACCCGCTCGACAAAGTCCAACTCCTCGACCATCTCAACCTTTCTCTCTTCAAGATGATGACGATGAAGTCGTCCAAGAAACACAAGAGGTTGGTGGATCTCAACCAAAACCCAAAGCGAAAGGAAGGGGTAAACGATCTCACAAGAAAAAAGAGGTCGAATCGAGGGAGAAAAAGGAGATTCAATTTTGGAACGAAGACGAGTGTTACGCTCTTTGTCGAGCGTACGTTGAAGCTTCGGAGAACCCTACAAAAGGTTACTTTTTTTAAAAAAAAAAAATTGTTATATATTTTCTTTAAAATAGTTTGTTTTAACTAACTTTTTTTTTTTTAGCAAACAATCAAGATATGAAGGAATTTGGGACGAGATTCGGTCCAAGTTTTTCGGGTTGATGGGGAAGGGCGAATACCGAAACCCGGATTCGTTGTCGGGAAAATGGAGAGAGATCAACAGAAGATGTCAAGCTTTCTCGAACTATTATGATCGGTGCAAATCTGGTTGGGCGAGTGCCAGACCAAACACGCGCAGAAGCTATTTTGTTTTGAAAAATCGAAACATAAATGAAAAAAGCACGTCTCTGACGATACAAAAATGTTAGGCTACAAAAATGTTAGGATATTATAATAATGAAGTAAAGAAACACACAATTTTAGAAGCAAATATTTATAAGAAAAATTATATCTTTAAAAAAGAACAATTAAACATTCAAGAAAATAATTCTTAATATGATATTTTTTCAACTCACATTCCCCTAACAAACAAAACATCAACTTAGACCACCCACATACCACCTTTTTGGTCCAGTCAGCATGTCACATCATGGACTTCTCACATACCACAAAACCCATTTTTTTTTTCACATCAAGTACTTCCCACATACCACATTTAACTTTCCACATCACCATTTTATTTAATCTTTATTTTAAAAACTAGTTAACAAATTAATTCTTTTATTTAAAACGTATATTATTTTAATATTTAAAAAAAACTTATCGACATAATTAAAATAATATTTTTTTATAAAATAAATAAATATATAAATATTTATTTTAATTTCAATCATTATTATTTGAATATTAAACCATTTAAAATAATAATATTTAATAGCCAACGGCTAGTTTTTCAAACTTAGATACTTTAGCCAACGGCTAGTTTCCAAAAGGTTATAAATAGAACTCAGATTCACACATCTAGTCTCATTTCACCACCATCAACCAACCTCTACCACCACCATGTCTAGCACACCTCCTGAAGATGTCATAAAAGGTTAAGTGTGTGATGGTGAGATGGTGTAACTCAGATTATCATAGGTTATTGAAAATTTTACATACACCGCGTAAAACACGAAATCGAATGATATTTTGAAAAATATACGGAATGGCCCTCACTTCCCGAGTGGGAAACTACAACCGTGACAAATCAGAGTAAGATCCTAGTGTTTGACATGTTTTGGCCTAATAGGTTTCAGCACTCTCATCGGGGCGTCCCAGGTAAGCGTCCGGATCCGTCAATTCAATTTTGTACGCAACGCTTTTCCAGTTAGAGACCCCAACTACCGGTGCTTCCACCCTTACAGTTACTACATGTCAATCACTAAGGCCCCGTGTCTGACGAGATTATAAAACCGAAAATCAACATCCTAAATGGCACGTAAGGCACCATTTCTAAGGAAAGAGGCTAGGAAGCCTCAAGTGATTCGTGTATAAGTGCGTGCTAATTGATAAAGGCAGCAGTTAAACAGGCATGATTAAGAAGCATATAGAGGACATATAAATCATATAGGCATGCTATGCATGAGGCACTCATGCAGGACACCTAAGGCATAAGTCTAGGTCAAGCCGGTTCTAATAACCTAGATCCCTATAGCCGTGGCTCTGATACCAATCTGTCACACCCCAACCGACGGCGGAAGATGTCGGGGCGCGATGATTGTCCAGATGCACACAACACTATTTAAATGTTGCGATATTCTTAATCAACCCATTTCATTATACATAAATATTCATTACAATACATGATAAAAATAAACAACAATGGATCAAATAAATCTTATTAATTAGGTCACACTAAGTCCACATGCGATCCTATAGTGTCAACAGCAAGAAGTCATCATCTAACAGCAAGTCCTGCAACATGTATAAAATAAAGGTCAACTACGAATAGTTGGTGAGTAAACATAGGTTTAACATACTACATAGATTAAACATTGCGATTCAATGAGTCAAGCGATAATATCCAATCATGATCAACGAGTCATATAAGTGATGTGCACCAACCCTAGACAATAAGGGAGCAATCACCCGGCGCCCAAGCCAAGGCAGGCCAGGTGGGTTGTCAGCCAATAGATCTATCATTGTTGCCACGGCTCGATGGTTAATGGTACACAAGCGATTAGCGATTAGTGATTAGTGACTAGCGAATATCCACACATAGAATCCAACAAGTATCACACAATAGAATATCACACATGGAACACATAGAATCGCATAGATTTTGCATAATAAAGAGTTTAGGGTTTTTGAATACTGATACATGTTGCACCCCAAAACATTGAAATGAAAGAGGGGTTATGAATACTCACCTGATATGGAGACACAATTTGAGAGAAAAGACACCACGAAATGAGGAAGGATAGACTTGATGATAATCTTGACGACTAGCGAGATAAAAGAATAAATCAATAAATAATTTAAATAGTTAAATAGATTAACCTCACGACACGACCGACTCGACGACTCGTTGGTGATTAGGTAAGGTGATACGTACGTTATGGGTCCAATTCCTAAACTAAAGGTAAGGTTAAAGAACCCTATTTTGACTATTTATATGAAAGTCAAACATGGTCAAACATAAGTCAACATGGTCAAACATAAGTCAACATGGTAAACATAAGTCAACATGGTAAACATAATTTGAACATAGGTCCACATAGTCATACATAGTCAAACATAGGTCATCATAGTCAACAAATTCAATTTCCATGATAATAATCCAAGGTAATATACATGATTATCATATAGGATCAGATCTAACATAAGCTATTATAGATTTTATAGATCTATTTGAATCTAGCATGAACCTAGCCTAGTTTAGCATGAATCTAGCCAAAACTAGCCCATTGATCGGCTTTTGATTCATAAAACAAACCCTATTTGAGCATGCATGGTAGGTCTATCATTTAAACACATAAAGACTCATGATTGATAGCTTTATATACAGATCCTACAAGAAAACTATAGATCTAAACAAGTTATGAGGCAAAAATGACATTTTGAAGCTTTATGACACACATTTCTACCCTAGATGACACATATGTTAAGATCTAGCCATTTATCAAGGAAAAATCCAAACTTGATGATTATAATACATGGATCTAGTCCTAAACAACATTCATGAAGCAAATCAAGTCCATTTGAAACATAAAGATTGAATCTTGATGAGTAAATCCCTAGATCTAGCCCTAGATGACATGCATTTCATAGATCTAGTCATGTTGGCACATAAAAATCCAATCTTGATCAAGGAAACCCTAGATCTATAACATATTAGTGATTTATCATGACTAAATCTCAGATCTAAACACAAGCTTACAACTTTCATGAAGATTCATACATCAAATTTCATGGAAAACCTAGATCTAAGGAGATTTCATCATGGAATCAAGTTAGATAGCAAAATCATGCAAAAAGGTGGAACCTTTAATCATACAAACCCTAGATCTATCATCTACAACATGGATACAAGCTAAATAACACATAAAGTTTGCATCTTGATGGGAGTAGAAGAGAAGATTCAAGATGCAAAAACAAGATTTGAAGATTACTAACCGAAAGGGATGATTTCTAGGTGATCCTAAGCAATAAAGCTTGAAACTTGGGCCTTGAATCTTCAAAGAACTTCACCTCTCATGTTTACAGCCGTTTTAGGGTTTTGGGAGTGATTTGGGGCTGAATGGGGAGAGCATGGAGGCTTAATGATGTTTATATAGGGGCTAATTAGGGTTTCTGCCAAAATCAGTCTGGGGCGGTACGCCCAGAATGTATAACTTCAGGGCGGTACGCCCTAAAATGGCAGTCCGGTTCCTGATTATCGTTTTCACGATTTTGGAGCTCGGTTCTTCGTTTTTCGATGTTTTCGAGTCCCGTTTTCTCCCAAATCACCCAAATAGTGGTCCCATCATGCTCATTACATTAAATCCATTAAAAATGATAACAAATATGTCACGTAACACTATTGTATGCACAAATTAGGTCAAAACATGCAATTTTGGTCGGTTTTGCCGTACGTATCGATTTTGGGCAATTCACCAACAATTCGCGACTCGATCAAGTGTGTAATGACTCGTGACATTATAATTGATTATTAGACACATAAAAATGTTTAATTTGATATACGGTGACCAATTATGAGATTCCCGGTAAACGACGGATCGTGTACCGAAATTGCGTAAAAACCCGAAATTGCTTTACTTTCAATACGAGGCATCCAATTTGATTCCAATTGATTGAAATTAAGTACTCGCTTTCGAAAATTGGCTATAAATCATTTAAATTCATTAATTGGGGTGTAAACACTCTAAAATTCTTCCGGTTTTCAGTAATTTACAAATCGGTAAATCGCGTAAATTCAAAACGGGTCGGATTTCTCAATCGGATATTTTACAAATGTTACAGTCTCCCCTACTTTAGGGAATTTCGTCCCGAAATTAGAAGAGACTTATAAATATAAGGGAAAATAGTAGTTAAGAGAGCTTTACTAAAACAACACATTTTGACATTTGAAACCAATCATAGAGTCGACGTAAGGGATTTCACCGAGGATAGAAATATATTCTCGATTACTGAATCAATTATATCGGCACCAAAATCTCCACCCAACCGCAAGGGTTAGGTTTAGAATGATGACTGAGGAGAATAGATTGTGAGATAACCGATGAACAGAGACATAACCTACACACACACAATTCTCGGCCCGACTCCCAATGCACCCTAAAGGAATTACCGATGCCTATATATAGGGTGTACCGCAGCTAACCCACCACATCTTTAATACCTTTAACCCGACTCCCAATGATACAACAACATAGGACAAACAACAGAAACTGAGATAGATCTCAAAAATATACAACGATTAGTCCAGACTCAGCCGAGAGACTAACCAAAAATAGCGGATCATAGTCTCCCCTACTTTAGGAACGAGACCGGGGGGGTTTAGGAGACTCAGGTGAGTGATGGATGCAACATGGATTTCTTCAAAGTAACCCAACTCAAACATATAGATTCACGTAGATTCACATAGATTCACATAGATCACATAGAATAAGCCAACACCAAAATCGATAAACAAAGATGTGGAGCTTCAGACATCTTATCCAAACACGGCGTCAAGTTCTGGTGAACTAGATGGGTAGCGACCCACATCCGGTTTACCTTACGAGACACGATATCTGGATAGAATCTGAATCAGCCCTCGCTAAAACCCAAGACCTATACCCCACAACCGATACCGATCGTATGCTAAGCTAGCATCACACACGATCGTAGGTAGCAGCGCGTATGAGTCCCTGATTTAGCAAGAGTAGAGTAATGATCGGCACTCGAATTTACGATGCAACCGAAAAAATTCAAGTGACGAGCACCAAAAAGGCTTGAAACCAATGATACCAAAAGAAATCGAGTCCCACGAATTGAGCGGAAAACCACGCATTGGATGCCATGACCCGATTAGTACTCGTCCGGGTGTTACGACTAGCGTAATCCGAACGGTACGTTTCAGAATCACATGCCTCCGCTGACTTGGAATAAACCGCATGGTTCGTGGTGTATGAATTCGGTGACACGAATTGAATTACATGATCCGAGGTGCATGAATTTGATAACATGAACCGGACAACATGTCCCGAAATGCATGTATTGATAACGTGAACCGAACGGCATGTCTCGAAATACATGTACCGATAGCTGGAACCGAACAACATGCTTCGAAATACATGCATTGATAACATGGACCGAACATCATAACTCGAAATTCATGTACCCGATGTTATAGACCGGATAATATGACACGAGATACATGAGCCCGATAACATGAATCGAATAGCATGACTCGAAATACATGAGCTCGATAACACTAATCGAATAGCATGGCTCGAAGGACATGAGTCCGATAACACGAATCATATAGCATGACTCGAAGTACATGGGTCCGATAACATAAATCGTCTATCATGACTCGAAATACATGAACTCAATAACATGTACCGAAAACATAACTTAAAATGCGAGAATCCTGGTAGCATAAATCGAATATCATAACTCGAAATGCGAGAAACCTGATAATATAAATCGAATATCATAACTCGAAATGCGAGAAACCTGATAACATAAATCGAATATCATAACTCGAAATGCGAGAAACCTGATAAATAAATCGAATATCATAACTCGAAATGCGAGAAACCTGATAACATAAATCGAATATCATAACTCGAAATGCGAGAAACCTGATAACATAAATCGAATATCATAACTCGAAATGCGAGAAACCTGATAACATAAATATACCTTAAAATGAGAATAACTTGATTAATAGTGATTACCGATCACATCCACCCATAGTACCCTTCAGATGAGGCCAAGGATTTAGAATTAAGTGATACACCCGATGAAATAGATTAAAGAATCCAGAAACCGATCACATAATGATAGCGTGAAGAAAGAATGAATCACAACCGACACAATCATCAAGGTCATGCAACAAACGAGAGTCGAATCGAAGGATCGAATCCGAGAAACGATGGGTCTAGAGTCTAAAATTAGACTCATGAGTCATTGGTAAAGCAACGCTAGACAACTCTAGGGCAGAAACGGCACGGATCGATTCCATAAATCGGCTATTAAGTAAATCAATAGCCGAAATCCTGACCCTAACTAACCGGAACACCCCGGAGTTTCTGGTCTGAATACAAGCGAGCTTTCCACGATAAACATCAAAGATGAGAAATGAGCAAATTCATATATCCCCTATGAGGGCGATCACGAATTTGGAAAGGGGACGCGAAGTGACGGTCGAAACATGGAGTTCAGGACCAGACACTATCGCGAATCAGGTACAAACAAAAGCTGAGGCGCATGAAGGGCACAAAATGAGGAGGGTTAACACAATGGAAAGGCTAAACCCATAAGGAAGAACGATCGTGCAGAGGCGAACGGTTCCCCGAGGGTTAGAGACGATAAGGTGACTGGCAACTGGAGTCTTACGAGCATAAAGGCAATGTGAAAGTCGATTTGGTGAACGGGAGGAAGACCCGACGTATATTCGGATGTCTCCGATTCCCACTTCATTATGATGAGCTCTCACAATCTTGGGTCCTAAATGCATGCGCTCCGTACGCAAGTAATTGTGGACATGAGCCCACAGACTGGTTTATCGTCAAGGATTGTCGGGTTCTGAGTGTCCGGCGAGATACGAATGATCTCCATGAAGCATAACGGTAACTGAAATATAACCAAGAAGGTACGCTGAGATAAGAGGAAAAGGATCTGAAAATGCTAACGGTGAACAATGCTGAAGAACGGACATCAACGAGTTAGGTCGCAAGGCAGACATAACTCAATGGTCATTAAGACCAAACTTAGAACGAATAGGTTGGATAACAATACGTGTATAAGGTTGTCTACTCGAAAGGTCGTAAAATCATAAACTCATACACATGCAATCCCGTAAACATGTGGACTTGTAAACTCATAAATTTCCAAACGGGTAGACTCCCCGACACACATACCTAAGATACACGAGATATATCAAACGAATGTATTTCAAAATGGTTAATTTGAAACTTTTAACGACACAGGAGATTCATGTGCGCGTAGGTTCACAACCCGCTTATGTGCCCGCTTGTCTGCATGTATACGTGTAATCCCGTAACCACGCAACCTGTAAACTCGCGAACCCATCAACGAGAATTTTACTCAACTTACACATAACGATAATGATCATATAAGGGGTAAAAGATTATGAAACTCAAACGAGACAACACATAATCAAGTACATAAATGCGTAAGGGAATAGAATAATAAAGTTTCAAACAATACCAGAATAAAGGAAGTCACTACATAGGTAGTCAACGACTTCAAATGATTACAAGGCAACAACATAAGACTCATCAAACAACATCCGAGCGGGAAGATCCAGCATGAGGTCCACGGATAGCATTGTCGTTGATGGCAACGTTTAAGGTAACTAACAGTGGATGCGCCAGAGGAGTACGATCAGGGGCACCAAAGCAATAACAACAAAGGCTTGAGTAGGCAAGGGCATCATAGGTTGAAACATTTGAGACTGATCTTGTGTTGGCTGGTGACTAGTGCTCCTGAGATAGATGGGTCAGTGGCAGATGCCCTTATGATGACCGAGAAGGTCACAATTTTGTGCATTACCAACATGGAAGGTGGGTAGGGTAATGATGGTTGCACCGATTGCATAAAGGGTTTAGTCCCAAGTAGGGCTTTTTAGCTTTCGGCGCAAAGGGGATACTTTGAACAACGAGAGGTATGGGGGAATAGCAACATCAAATGGAACATCATGAGTTGTTGTCCTGGTATAGGTTAGCCTTCCACTTCTTCTTGCTGACTCTGGTAGAAGAGGACCCAACACCCGAGTTTCCTTGCGTTAGATATGTAGGGTTCCCAGAGTCCTTGCACTTAGAAGAATCGCACGCCTTATGGCGTTTGAAAGGATAGGCGGGTTCTGAGGCAGTAGCATTGGCATAGAGAGCTTGTTAGGTTAAATCAGGGAGGACAACAGTCACTTAACGTACAACCACTCGAGCCACTAGACGGTTGAGGCGAAGAATACAACGATTCAAGCAAAGAAAAGAGGAGGAATCAATCAGGAGGCAATGGGTACATCAGGGTGAGTGACCGATTTGAAAATCATGAGATAACTGGTTTTGATAAATCATAGAATACCGAGAATCATAAGAGAAAACCATAAAACCATCGATATATAAAACGAGAAATTAGATTGAAATCCATTTAGGTCATAAAAGGTTAAGTGTGTGATGGTGAGATGGTGTAACTCAGATTATCATAGGTTATTGAAAATTTTACATACACCGCGTAAAACACGAAATCGAATGATATTTTGAAAAATATACGGAATGGCCCTCACTTCCCGAGTGGGAAACTACAACCGTGACAAATCAGAGTAAGATCCTAGTGTTTGACATGTTTTGGCCTAATAGGTTTCAGCACTCTCATCGGGGCGTCCCAGGTAAGCGTCCGGATCCGTCAATTCAATTTTGTACGCAACGCTTTTCCAGTTAGAGACCCCAACTACCGGTGCTTCCACCCTTACAGTTACTACATGTCAATCACTAAGGCCCCGTGTCTGACGAGATTATAAAACCGAAAATCAACATCCTAAATGGCACGTAAGGCACCATTTCTAAGGAAAGAGGCTAGGAAGCCTCAAGTGATTCGTGTATAAGTGCGTGCTAATTGATAAAGGCAGCAGTTAAACAGGCATGATTAAGAAGCATATAGAGGACATATAAATCATATAGGCATGCTATGCATGAGGCACTCATGCAGGACACCTAAGGCATAAGTCTAGGTCAAGCCGGTTCTAATAACCTAGATCCCTATAGCCGTGGCTCTGATACCAATCTGTCACACCCCAACCGACGGCGGAAGATGTCGGGGCGCGATGATTGTCCAGATGCACACAACACTATTTAAATGTTGCGATATTCTTAATCAACCCATTTCATTATACATAAATATTCATTACAATACATGATAAAAATAAACAACAATGAATCAAATAAATCTTATTAATTAGGTCACACTAAGTCCACATGCGATCCTATAGTGTCAACAGCAAGAAGTCATCATCTAACAGCAAGTCCTGCAACATGTATAAAATAAAGGTCAACTACGAATAGTTGGTGAGTAAACATAGGTTTAACATACTACATAGATTAAACATTGCGATTCAATGAGTCAAGCGATAATATCCAATCATGATCAACGAGTCATATAAGTGATGTGCACCAACCCTAGACAATAAGGGAGCAATCACCCGGCGCCCAAGCCAAGGCAGGCCAGGTGGGTTGTCAGCCAATAGATCTATCATTGTTGCCACGGCTCGATGGTTAATGGTACACAAGCGATTAGCGATTAGTGATTAGTGACTAGCGAATATCCACACATAGAATCCAACAAGTATCACACAATAGAATATCACACATGGAACACATAGAATCGCATAGATTTTGCATAATAAAGAGTTTAGGGTTTTTGAATACTGATACATGTTGCACCCCAAAACATTGAAATGAAAGAGGGGCTATGAATACTCACCTGATATGGAGACACAATTTGAGAGAAAAGACACCACGAAATGAGGAAGGATAGACTCGATGATAATCTTGACGACTAGCGAGATAAAAGAATAAATCAATAAATAATTTAAATAGTTAAATAGATTAACCTCACGACACGACCGACTCGACGACTCGTTGGTGATTAGGTAAGGTGATACGTACGTTATGGGTCCAATTCCTAAACTAAAGGTAAGGTTAAAGAACCCTATTTTGACTATTTATATGAAAGTCAAACATGGTCAAACATAAGTCAACATGGTAAACATAAGTCAACATGGTAAACATAAGTCAACATGGTAAACATAAGTCAACATGGTAAACATAATTTGAACATAGGTCCACATAGTCATACATAGTCAAACATAGGTCATCATAGTCAACAAATTCAATTTCCATGATAATAATCCAAGGTAATATACATGATTATCATATAGGATCAGATCTAACATAAGCTATTATAGATTTTATAGATCTATTTGAATCTAGCATGAACCTAGCCTAGTTTAGCATGAATCTAGCCAAAACTAGCCCATTGATCGGCTTTTGATTCATAAAACAAACCCTATTTGAGCATGCATGGTAGGTCTATCATTTAAACACATAAAGACTCATGATTGATAGCTTTATATACAGATCCTACAAGAAAACTATAGATCTAAACAAGTTATGAGGCAAAAATGACATTTTGAAGCTTTATGACACACATTTCTACCCTAGATGACACATATGTTAAGATCTAGCCATTTATCAAGGAAAAATCCAAACTTGATGATTATAATACATGGATCTAGTCCTAAACAACATTCATGAAGCAAATCAAGTCCATTTGAAACATAAAGATTGAATCTTGATGAGTAAATCCCTAGATCTAGCCCTAGATGACATGCATTTCATAGATCTAGTCATGTTGGCACATAAAAATCCAATCTTGATCAAGGAAACCCTAGATCTATAACATATTAGTGATTTATCATGACTAAATCTCAGATCTAAACACAAGCTTACAACTTTCATGAAGATTCATACATCAAATTTCATGGAAAACCTAGATCTAAGGAGATTTCATCATGGAATCAAGTTAGATAGCAAAATCATGCAAAAAGGTGGAACCTTTAATCATACAAACCCTAGATCTATCATCTACAACATGGATACAAGCTAAATAACACATAAAGTTTGCATCTTGATGGGAGTAGAAGAGAAGATTCAAGATGCAAAGACAAGATTTGAAGATTACTAACCGAAAGGGATGATTTCTAGGTGATCCTAAGCAATAAAGCTTGAAACTTGGGCCTTGAATCTTCAAAGAACTTCACCTCTCATGTTTACAGCCGTTTTAGGGTTTTGGGAGTGATTTGGGGCTGAATGGGGAGAGCATGGAGGCTTAATGATGTTTATATAGGGGCTAATTAGGGTTTCTGCCAAAATCAGTCTGGGGCGGTACGCCCAGAATGTATAACTTCAGGGCGGTACGCCCTAAAATGGCAGTCCGGTTCCTGATTATCGTTTTCACGATTTTGGAGCTCGGTTCTTCGTTTTTCGATGTTTTCGAGTCCCGTTTTCTCCCAAATCACCCAAATAGTGGTCCCATCATGCTCATTACATTAAATCCATTAAAAATGATAACAAATATGTCACGTAACACTATTCGTATGCACAAATTAGGTTAAAACATGCAATTTTGGTCGGTTTTGGCGTACGTATCGATTTTGGGCAATTCACCAACAATTCGCGACTCGATCAAGTGTGTAATGACTCGTGACATTATAATTGATTATTAGACACATAAAAATGTTTAATTTGATATACGGTGACCAATTATGAGATTCCCGGTAAACGACGGATCGTGTACCGAAATTGCGTAAAAACCCGAAATTGCTTTACTTTCAATACGAGACATCCAATTTGATTCCAATTGATTGAAATTAAGTACTCGCTTTCGAAAATTGGCTATAAATCATTTAGATCCATTAATTGGGGTGTAAACACTCTAAAATTCTTCCGGTTTTCAGTAATTTACAAATCGGTAAATCGCGTAAATTCAAAACGGGTCGGATTTCTCAATCGGATATTTTACAAATGTTACATCAGAGCACTACCGGATGTTGTGGTTAACCCACTATGAACAACAACTTCCACCACCACCACCACCACCTCAAGCTCAAGTACCCAACCAGTTCAACCACATCCACCATCACCTCCACCAGCACCAGCGCCACCACCACCATCATCACCAACCACCACCACCTCCACCTTACCAACCACCACCACCTCCACCAACCACCCAAATGAACAACCTCCACTGCGGCGAGTTAAGCAATGCTGCTGCAAGAAGAGTACGACAACCTCGTGTTGGTGATGATGACCATGCTGAAGAGTGGGCAGTCATCTTTGAGTTGCAAAGGGAAGCAGAAGCTGGGGATTTTCTTAATTCGAATGTTGAACCTAGGATGAACAACCTTGATGATTTTGAGGCTTGGTACTATGGACAAGTACACTATCCAGAGGACTACGTCTCAGATGGCTACAACGGCTACTCGTCTGATAACTCGTTTCATGGTTAATAATCTACGTGTGTGTGTGTAATGGTTAGGTTGTCTGTTTCATGTTTGTGTTTCAGTTTGAATAATTAGCTTAGGTTGTATTTCAGTTTTAATAAGTATCTTAGGTTGCTTCACAATCTAATTATGTTTTAATTGAGAACTCAACAACTGAAAGGAAACACAACTTATTCAATAACTGAAAGGAAACACAACTTATTCAATAACTGAAAGGAAACACAAACAGATTCAAAGTAAGGCCTTGAGCAAAGATGCATTAATCTTCATCCCACACCGGCTTGTTTGCCCAAAGATGCTCGACTAAATCGTTTCTTAGAGCCGTATGCTGATCCCTAGCACACAAGTCTATGAACCTCTCAAGGTTATGGACAAATGCTTGAGGTGCCCCATGATTATATGGAGGTGGTAGAGGTGTACCATCATCAGGAGTCCAATTCAACACATCACGTCCTTCGTCTTCCACAATCATATTGTGTAGGATGATGCATGCCAACATAATATCTCCAATATTTGGTAGATCCATTGACCTTGATGGTCCTCTAATTATTCTCCACCTAGACTGGAGAACACCAAATGCCCTCTCAACATCTTTCCTGGCAGACTCTTGTCGACGCTTAAAGTACCTCATCTTCAAGTTGTTCTCATGGGGATATGTGAAACTCTTCACAAGTGTTGACCATGCAGGATAGATACCATCTGCAAGATAGTAACCTTTCCTATAGACATTCCCATTCACATGGAAGTCACATCTAGGTGCTTGCCCCTGCAAGATGTCGTTAAAAACGGAGATTGGTTGATCACATTGATGTCATTGTTTGATCCGGCAACACCAAAGAAAGCATGCCATATCCACAAGTCTTGTGAAGCAACAGCCTCAAGCATGATTGTTGAATAACCATGGTCACCACGAGTATAGTGCCCCTTCCAAGCAGTTGGACAATTCCTCCAACCCCAATGCATACAATCAATGCTACCAAGCATCCCTGGGAAGCCATGCTTCTCCTCATGGAAGGCTGTTAATCGATCAACATCTTCTTGGGTTGGCCTTCTAGGTACTTGTCCCTATAGATCTCCACAATAGATCTACAAAAGTTGTGTAGACATTTGATGGCAGTACTCTCACCAATGCGTATGTATTCATCGCATTGATCAGCTGAAGCACCATATGCTAGCTGGCGAAGGGCACATGTGGCTTTTTGGTTTGTTGAAAGGCCTTGTCTGCCAGCAGCATACGACGTTGTGTAAAGTATCGCCAGTTAACAGACATACCTTCTGTAGTAATATCGGCAGCAATGCGGTTATAAAGGCGACGGGTCATTCTGTATCGCCTTCTAAAGAGGCCTTCATGATACACAGGATTCTCAGCAAAGTAGTCCTTGAACAAACCCACATCACCTTTTTCACGTCCTCTGTTTATTTCTCTTCGCTCCTTCCTTGGTTGGGATGGACCAGCTTCGCTCGCAGCAATTGAAGCTTCCATCGCTTCGTACTCTTCCGCCAGTTGTGTAAGATCACTCATGTCTACTGCTAGTTTGATGTGCTCGGGAAGGGTGTCGGGAATGTTGAGACCAGGGATACCAGGGAAACCATGATTCATTTTTGAGAGTTTTGGGTTTGAGAGAGATTTGATATTGAGAGGGTTTTGAGAGAGATGTGTGAAATGAAATGAGAATACTGAGTGTATTTATAGTAGTGATGAAAAGCTAGCCGTTAGGAAGAAGACAAAAAAACTAGCCGTTATTAATATTTTATATTAAAAAACTAGCCGTTATAATAAGACAAATAAAAAAATAGCCGTTATTTTAAAAAAAAAATATTAAAATTAATGTTTTAATTAATTATGAATTTTAGAATTTTTTTCAGATTTTTTTGAAATTTATTTATATTTTATTATAATTAATAAATGTTTAAAATAAAACAAAAAAATGACCTTTTAAAAAAATAGCCGTTAAAAAAAAAGGAAAAAGGAACTCGTGGGGCCCACAAAATGCCGGTACGTGGCTGTATGTATATACGTACGTACGAGCCAACATACGTACGCCACATCGGCTTAGTACGTACGTGGCCGTACGTACGTGGGTGACGTACGTCCGATGTGGTTGGTCTTATGGTGAATAAAATGGCATTATTTTAATATTAAAGTGGTATATTATATTGGTCAGGCTCTCTTTACAAGCATCTGATGCGTGGGTTCTTTTGAAGACTGCCTTTACACGTGGGTTCTCTTTACAAACGTGGCATTATTTTATATTCGTTGAAACGTGCGTTTTTTATCTGATTTGGGATCGAGCCGTCACTACCACAACGCAGGCAAATACATTATTAATTAGTTTATAAACTTAAAGTTTATACATTTATAACTATGTTGGATTAATCGGGTTTATTTACGGGTTAACGGTCGGGTTTTATTTACTTGTGTTTTTAGTATTATTATGCATGCATGAATAAAAGGGAATTAGCAGTTGGTTGACCGAGATTGTGGGCAAAATATACGTTGAAAGTGGGTGATCTAAATTGCCACGTGAGTTAAAAGAATAGTCAAGCTATGTGCGAATTCTTAGGTGTGGGACTTAGTGTTTTACGTGGGTAGAAAATTATAAATAACCTCTTCTCTTTGTTTAATAAAGTTAGATCATCTTTTCAAGTATCCATATTTCTTGTTCATATTCCTGCAAATTCTGTGAGCTCCATTTCATATTTCACATATATACGAGAGTGTGTTTTGTGTTATTTGGAGGGCCTGATATTCTACATTTGGTATCAGAGCCTAGGGCTCGTACCGGGGAAGCGGGTTTGAAGATCGGAGGAAGCCTCCACCACCGGCGGGGTTGTCGGTCGGTGGAGGGTAGGTGAAAAGAAAGAGTGCTGATCACAATAGCAAAAGACGGAGACGTGAAGATCGTTCGGGTCAGCCATTGTTGCGGGAGAATACCGGTTGAGACGATGGTGGTGACTGTTGATGAACATCAGTTTTCTATTGCTATTGATTACGATCAACATGGAAGAAAAGGTATGGTTCGAGTCGGTTTTAGAGCAGGGGGTGCTGCTGTCCGGGTTGTTTACAAGCCTTGATCATTTTGTTCGTGATAAGGGGAGACCGGCGTAGATGCGTGAAAAACGAACGGAAGGGATCCGTCAATGCAGGTGGCTTTGGATTGTGTTCGTTTAGCAGTGTAAAGAAAGCGGTAGAAGCGAGGTAACTTTGTTTTCTTGGTCGGTGGAGAGGCCTCTTGAACAAGTGATCAGTGAAGGTTATAAAGAAAAAAAACACGGTGTGACATTATGGCGTTAGTGTTCAAATCGTGTGGCTTTGGATGTGGCCGGGGAGAGGTCGTTGATCCGTGAAGAGTCAAGATGTTAATGAACGGGTTCTAACGGGATGCCATGTGAGATGTTACAAGTGTGGTTAACGTGATTCGAGTTGAACCGAAATGACTTTTGGACGTGACCAAGGTGAAGGTCGGGTGTTCGGTATAAGTAGAGATGGTTCGAGATCGAGAAGATGGTGATTTTGTTGCACTAAAGAAAGGCGTAAACAAACACCGATTAAGGGGGTGAATGTTGGATTAATCGGGTTTATTTACGGGTTAACGGTCGGGTTTTATTTACTTGTGTTTTTAGTATTATTATGCATGCATGAATAAAAGGGAATTAGCAGTTGGTTGACCGAGATTGTGGGCAAAATATACGTTGAAAGTGGGTGATCTAAATTGCCACGTGAGTTAAAAGAATAGTCAAGCTATGTGCGAATTCTTAGGTGTGGGACTTAGTGTTTTACGTGGGTAGAAAATGCTCCACGTTTGTTACTTTGTAAAGGCTATAAATAGCCTCTTCTCTTTGTTTAATAAAGTTAGATCATCTTTTCAAGTATCCATATTTCTTGTTCATATTCCTGCAAATTCTGTGAGCTCCATTTCATATTTCACATATATACGAGAGTGTGTTTTGTGTTATTTGGAGGGCCTGATATTCTACAAACTATGCCTTAACAAAGTTTGAGATTATTTATGATGAGTATTTATTAGTCGATTAAGCGTGACATTGAGACAATTGACATGTCAACTCATTTCATAGTGGGGTCTGGAGTGTTACTTTGTTGTGACACTCAAAATAAGGAAACATTAGTGAACTAGTTGATTATCATACTAGTGACCAGGTAATAAATTCTAACAGCATATTCAACAGACCACAACATACAATAGACTCAAATATTACACAGCTCAGAAGATACAACTTTCTTACATTTCCACTGAAAACTTCTTTACCTTCATCAAGTTTCTTGAAAAAGAAGACATAGTAAAACATTTGCAGTACAATTTGATGAAACAGGACAACATGTGAAACAACATACCTTTCTGAAACTGGTTTCATTTCCTAATATATACATATATTCTCTTCTTTTGCCTTGAATTCACCATATCCTCTGCTGCATCCGCAAGTGTATTGAACCACTTTGGTCTTCCTGTCGACAACATCAGATATCCCATTACCGATCCAAGTATAGTGCCGCATCCATATCCTAACATGACCTCTTTCCACGTAAATGCACTCTCCGTATCCTGGCTATCGTCTGGTTGAACAGAATTTTGATATGTTTCTTGGTTGTTTTCACACTTTTTTGGCAGAGGGAAACCACATAGCTCTGGATTCCCCAAATACGAATTCACATCGAATGTGTTAAATTGTCTCTCTTGAGGAATGCGTCCTTCAAGATGATTTTGAGAGAGATTTAAGACTGCGAGGAAAGTCAAAGCAGTCAGTTGTTGAGGAATCTCTCCAACAAGTTGGTTCCATGACAGATCTAACGACTCGATCTTCGATATATTTCCCAACACATAAGGAATATGACCTGTGAGGCCGTTGTGGGATAAGTTGAGTACTTTCAAGGACATTAAGCTTCCGATGATATCTAGAATACTTCCTTCAAATAAGTTGTTTGATATATCAATGGTTGTGAGAGTAGTCAAGATTCTCACAAGCTCATACGACATCCCCTTCATAATGACAGTAGTGTGGTAATAGATTTTCCAACCAATAGGACTTTTTGTATAGTTCTCTTCGGTTTCTTCGTCACTTACATTCATCATGGCTTTTAGATTCCTGAAATACTTTGATGGAAGAGTGCCGGAGAACTTATTCTGAGAAATGTCGAGTATTCGAAGCTTTGAGAATTGAAAATCAGTCTTTCGAGAGCTTGTGATAGATCCATGGAAGTTGTTGGATCTAAGGACAAGTACTTTGAATTTTGGAAGAGTTTCTAACCAATGAGGGAACTCATCATCGATTTGGTTATTTCCAACATCCAGCACTTCCAAAGCAACACATTTGGCTAAAGATCTTGGCAACCTTCCATCAAATAGATTCGAATTCAAATTTAGCTCGCCTAACTGTTCACAACCATTTATCATTGGAAAGGTTCCATGAAAAGCATTGTTCCCTAGATCAACCATTACAAGATCCTTAAAGTATCCAAGGCAATTTGGAATTGTTCCATTGAAGTTGTTATCAGAGAGATCTATGATCTGAATGAAGTTCATCTTGCAAATTGACAAAGGGAATGGTCCCTCAATCAAGTTATACTCGAGTATTAAATGCAATAAATAATTCCAAGGAAGATGGTGGTGAAGACCCGTTATGAAGTTATGCGAGAGATCGAAACCAGATAGCGAATCCATCCACATCTCTCCTGTCCAACTAGGTAGTTGGCCATGAATGTCATTATGGGATAGATCCAGAACACTGAGCTGTTTTGCTGATCTTAAGAACTCCGGGAAAACGGTTAGCTTACAAGAGGCCAATCTCAGTGCATAAAATTCCGGGTTGACAGACTGATTAACATTAGTGGTTACAACAGATAAACCACTGTATGATAGATCGAGTCCTTGAAGGTTTGTGAGAATAGATAACAATATATCTAACCCCCAAACACCTGAGAAATTGTTATGTCCGAGGGCAATGTAAGTAATATTCACGAGTTGTAGAAATGATTGTGGGATGAGATCTTCATCAAGAAGATCCAGACGCCCAACAAGTTGATTATTGTCAAGCATCAAGAAACGCAATGATGGAAGTGTAAATTCTGATGGTATTGTCCCTTCAAGCTTGTTGTAACTGAAATCAAGTACCTCCAATGAAGAAATCTTGAACAACCCAGATGGTATCACCCCACTTAACATATTGGAAGGTAAGTGGATTTCTTCCAATGAGGTGAGTAAGGAAAACCAAGATGGAATCACCCCTATAAGCAAGTTACGAGATAGATCTAACTGGACGAGCCTTTGAAGTCCAGTTATGTTGCTGGAAGCAGGAATACCCGTCAAATAATTATCCGATAAATCAAGCGTGACAAGCTGTGTTAAGGACGTAACAGATGAGGGGATCATCCCTCCTATATTAGCAGATTTAATGTTTAAGGTGACAAGGTGAGAAAGGTTTCCGAGGAATCTAGGAAGGATCCCTGACAGTTTACAATCATAGAGATTCAAGACTTCCAGAGACCCGAGATTGGAAATCGAAGCTGGTATATCCCCTGTGATACCTGTTTGTGAGAGATCCAATAACCTAAGAGGAATGTTTCTGCTGCTGTTAACTCTTGGTAACGAACCAGTGAGTGCTATGTTCAATGATAAATCGAGCTTTTGCAAGTTTGGTAGGTTGAAGATGTCATCAGTTAACTCCCCTTGTAACTGAGTTCCAGAAAGGTCTAGAGAAGTTAAAGAGGAAGACAGGTTGGAGGGTAAGGTTGAATTGATCTTTATGTACCGGAGTGAAAGTTCTCTCAACCGAGTGACGTTTTTGAAGAGTTTATTGAAAAACTGAGGGTGGACAGAATCAAAATGATTTATAGAGAGATCAAGAGAAACCAGTTTAGATAGATGTACTATATCCAAGGGTAAACGGCCCGAAAATATAGAGTTGGAGAGGTTGAGGTGAGTCAAGCTACTTGCAAACCTGCCAATTTCAGGTGGCAGGTTTGAAGAACCAAAATCATTGAAAGCGAGATTAAGACTCCTGAGTCGTGGAATTAGGAAGAGACTGCTGTTGGAATCAATGGTACCTTGAAGCTTGCTACATCCGAGGTCCAGACCAATAACGTCACCAGTCATCGAGTCACAAGTGACTCCGTCCCACCTGCAGCAATCTGTACTCACATTCCAAGTCGTCATCTTCGGATTAGAACCGGAAGTGGAACCAGACTGCCTTTCGCATTCCATATCATTATATACATCATTTGAAATGGTAAATTTTTGCTTAAAATGAAGCAATGCAAGGCGCTGCTGAGGATCACAGACAAATGAAGAGGAATAAGCACTCAAGTGGAGATAAGAGTTCAAGAGCATGTGAAGAAGAATCAAGGGAGAAAAGTTAGGACTTGTCATGCTGTTTTGCTATTTGCAACAAACTATGTTTGGTCAACATATAATCTGATTGCATCAATGGGCCGTGGCATGAAACTTCATGATATTTTCCACCTTTAGATTTCTAAAACAAAAAAATAAAAATAAAAAAAATCTTTAACTAATTAAATAACATATGAATTTCAAGAAGTCATATGTTTACAACTTTGTAAAATGATTGTTTATAATATTTGCTGCAGGCAGGTGTTCCATGCAAACTAGGTCCCTTTTGGTTAATGGAAAACATATATTTTCTTATACAATCTTGTAATTAGATATTAATTAGTATTTCGTCTTCTTGTGCAAAATTCAAAACTCTAACATTGACAAAGTCTCTTTAACGAAGTTTATAGGTCTTTTTGTCTGTTTATTCAAATAAATTCAAACGTTATATTGTTTAATGAGAAACTAAAACATCCACGAAGTTTCTTTAGTGGAACTGATTTAACAATTATTTAAACAAGTAAGACTTTACAGGAAGCAGAAAATCTCAACCTACAAATAATTTAAACATAAAAATCAAATACACCTCAGTTTCTGTAGATCAGCAAAATATATATAGCTTGACATGATTTATCATTTACTATAGTTATGAACCCCATCTACATTGACAGCTACGCACAGGGAAGTAAATGAAGGAACATAGAAGTAATAAGAGGCATAAAAAGCAAGAGTAGGGAGAGATGGAACTTCCATAATTGATCTCAAATTAGATTGACGGCTAGAAGAAGATTCATGAGAGGAAGGAATACTATGAGCAAAGGCCTTATGTTGCAAAGCTTGCTCTTACCAACAGGAGTGGAAAGATTTGACCTTTCAGAAGAAGGATAATTGTTTAAAACAAACCCTGTGGATACTGAATGAGTAACAGGAACATCAGTAGACGTATTAATAATTCTGAAAACTTGCGGAAGCTGATCTTTCTGAAGGTTTATAACCATGAAGAATGAACCGTGGAGGAACTGAGTTAGACGTAGAGACAGCAACAGTTGAACGTAAGTCTTGAGTAGATGTAAAAGGATTAGAAGATGTAGAAATACGCTTTGCTTGGGGATTAGAAACAGAACTACAGAATTTTCTGAAGGTTTATAACCGTTAAGAATAAATCGTAATGGACCTAAATCAGAAATAGAAACAGTCGAAGCTGACTGGGAACACGAAATCGAAGAAACGTTAGAACTCCTTGAAGGCTCATAACCATTAAGAACAAACTGTGGTAACCCTGAATTAAGAACAGGAGCAGCCATACTCGACTGTACTGGTACAGCTGTACAATCCGAATCATATGGACTTCTCCTTTTGCAAGGACGACATGAACCAGACATTAACAGATTACAGCAATAGTAATCTTAATAAAGCTACTACTTTCTTACTAACAAAATATATACTAATACTATCAAGTATATAACACATACAATAAGATCATCATTATAAAATAAAAACTAAATAAGAGACAAAAAGAAGCATACCGAACGAAACCTTTAACAAAAGGAAGAGAAAACCACAGCCTGAAATACAAAAATAATATAAACATAAGCAAACCAGTTAAACATAAGCTAACCAAATAATAGATCTACAAACAATGATCAACCATTACAACAATAAGTAACTCTGATACGTACCCGTGGATATGACCCGACCCAGAAGGCTAGAAGACTAATTCAGCCCCAAGCAATAACCACGTTCACTTGTTCCATGCATGCCATGATCCTATTAATTGTTTGTTCCTTAGTTTTTGCTTACATTTTCCCATGTTTTCGTTTGTTTAGGAACAGTAGTTTACTATGTTTGTTTTAGTATTTAAATCAGTTTTGGTTGAATGAAAAAGAAGTGAAGAAAATTAATGAAAGTTTAAGTCTTGTTTCTCTCTATGTTTCTTGGAGTCTAACCCACTCAACGGGTCTATTGGGAGTTTGTAGGTTTTCTCCGTAAAACTATCAATCATTACTACAAAAAGAATAACCCATAATGAAGATAGCTATAATGTAAAAACTTCAGCAAAAGATAGCCATTTGAAACTTTACTAAAAAACTGATTTGACATGATTATGCTGTCAATAGGTCTTATACAAAACATATATACGCTAAAACGTTTAAGAATACATCATTAATCACTATCATGAACATGGGATTCATAGAGATAAACATGGCAGAAAAATAACTATCATAATCAGTATACATTTCGTCAAGCACCTAACATGCATTCTCAGTAAACCGAATGCCAATTGCACATCGCAAAAAACACCAGTCGCACATCACAAAAAAATCAAAAATAAACAGACCCAAAATCAACGCCAAACCAAAACTGAGCCACAAAACGAACCCAAAATTGACCCTAAAACATCATTAATCAACAAAAAAACAGTAGACATTTCGTCGAGCACCTAACATGCATTCTGAATAAAACATTAAACAGAGTAAAATTTAACCCAAACCAAAATTGAGCCACAAAACGGACCCAAAATTTACTCCATAACAAAATTGACAAAACGAAACACTTTAATCGACCATTAAACGAAGTGAGGCGACAGAAGAAATCAAAACAACAAAACGAACTCCACAAAATCGATTGCTAACCGAATACAGGATCTTGAAAACGCTTACCAAACACTTGATCTTGAGAGCCCTATCAAAGACGATGACGAACACTCAATCTTCAGGAAGCTACGGTGGTGACGATACTGAGCGATGCCGATGATGAGTGAGCAAATACTAATCCTTAAAGAACTAAACACGTAGCAGCAAGAGTATACGTGGAGAAGCAGGTTAAGGAGCAGATTATTAACCTAATAAAAAAATCAAACAGATTAAAATAATAGTACATAAGGATTAAAATAATAGTGGAATTGATTAATTCTTGAATCAGGTGAACATCTAAACCTCAGTTATTTGATCCGATACATGCTAACGTTTCTGATGTTTGTGTTGACAGGTGGCATTGGCAACAAGCTGCTAAGATTAAAAAAAAAACTTGCTTGGGAGCTGAAAATCGTGAGTGTAGAATTAGCATTTGCAAAAGACCCATGTTGTCAACTAGAAGAAGAATTTGAGACGATTGACAACGCAATTATGAAGAAATGTGTTTCTTAACTTCGAATATTTCTTAGTATGTATGAAATGAATTGTTCTGTTTGTTATATATGAAATGCATTATGTTGCTATGTCTATTTTATTTTGTATTAGGAGGTTAATTGTCATTTAATGTGGAAATTAGTGATTTTATAAAATAATATATTTAAAAAAAAATTAAAACCATGACATGCAAAATGCGTGTCATCTCCCTTTATGACGGAAGCTTTTTTGAATGCACGTCATCTCTCTTTATGACGGGGGCTTCCTTAACGTGCATTGCGCGTCATAAATGCCAGTTTTTCTAGTATTGATTCATCTAATTTTCATTTTTTTTAATTTGTTTAGCGCATCTAGCAGCAGCATGGTGTTTGTTTTATGACTAAGCACTCATGAACAATATATCTCTTAGTGATACGTTGATTAAACTACTAAGGCCCTATTTGATGTATTTGGCTGACCTAACTTGGTCAGGAGCTTTAGAAAGGCTGACTTGGTCAGCACTTATAATGGCCATGGGTCAGAAAAACTGACTCGATCAGACATTTTTCTAGACCAAACAAACACGCTATCACTAATCGAGTCAGTTATTAGGTCTGACCCGATCTAGTCAGTAGTTCTTAAACAACCCTTCAAAACCAATTAAAACAAATAGAGTTGGCCGCATGTGTGAACTTTAGACTTGGTCTAATGGTCCACATGGGGTGAACCATAGCCACTTGCTACTATGGCATACCATATCTTTTGGTTATGAGTGACAATTCCATCGCTCTTAAAAAAAGAGTTGTTTGTTCCCACTAGTGATGTGGCCATGTGGATGTAGGGCTTATGATCAACTATGATATACTTAATTTTAGTCGTAATTTCGAGTCTTTTTATGGTTCTTTAATTTTATTTTTCTTAATAGTATCTATCTATATCTATATCTATATCTATTCTATATTCTATTCTATATTTTATATACTATATAAAAGAAAAGGTTGATGCTGAGGTGGCATCACCACAACCCTCCTCAGCATCATTTTCCCGTCTAAATGACCCCTTCTTATTTACACGCGGATCCTACGACTGACCCGACCCACGTTTGGTTAAAAGCAGTGTTTAACAAAACCCCTAATTCGTCCCTATTTGTTCATTCACGCCACACAACAACTTCTGGAACCTATCATCGACGGCGCGATCCACTCTCACCCTCGACTCTCTCTGGTTGTTCATCGATTCATCACTATTCCATTTCCATCATCAGTTGGATCCTCTTCATCCATGTTTTTGTTACAAGGTATGATTTGAAAAAAAAAATCAATTTCGTTTATGTGTTCATCGCGATGCTTGTTCATCTTCATGAGGTTAGATTCTTTAAATTCGTATAGGATTTCAATTTCATTGCTATAATTGAACCCTAATCAATCGTCTTTCGCATCTTCTTTCGTACAAGAATCGGTTTATTTGCCTGACATTCAGTTCTAGCTGTTAATCTTGAATGTTTATCTTGAAGGTATTTTTTAATTGCCGCTTTCTTCTAAACCTAAAACCGAAAAAATTATGTTTGCAGGCTAGGGTTTATTGATTTTTTGTTTATACTCCTTTTTCTACATGTATTGTTTTATTGTTCAAATTGTTCGTAAATATCCTAATTTCTCATAACAGGAATGGTTGCTCATGTGTTACTGAAGTGAGGTATTAGGTGAATTAGGTGAATGAATATAACACTTTTGAGTTGAATATCAAGGAGTTCTTAACTTCTGTTGGGTTCTTGAATTTACTGCAGATACAGAACTCAGCAACATGTAACAAAGCATATGCCTAGAAGAAGCTAATTAATGCTCAATCTTGGTTATGAGGTAACCTACATATATACTTTTTAAATTTGGTGCATTTTATAGAGTTTCTATAAGGAGTAAAGGGGAAACAATTGTGGAATTTATGCCTGCTAACCTTATGATGTCTATAGTTATGTTCTCAGGATTCATTTTCTAATCATATTTGTTAACTATGTTGTGGAATGCACAACTCATTTCACACAATGTGAAAAAAACATGGAAACAAATTTTAGGAGATAGTTTAAGTGTTTATTTTTGTCTTCTTTGTTTATAGTTATAACACGGGCAATAACTAATTTACATCATTTACTTTAAGATCTCCATGCCCTTTAACTTATGAGTATTTCCATCATAAGAAAGACCCACTATTTACCTTGCTTCAACTTATTCAATTGGATCATCAATATAGTCTTGAGCAGTAACTATAGGCCTATACACACTCTTATATATGTCACACCCTGACCAACGGCGGAATATGTCGGGGCGTGATGATTGTCCAGATGCTCACAACCAAATAATTTACAGTTGCGATATACTTAATCATGCCATTTTATTTCATAAACAACACAGTCTTACAAAGCATAATACAACTAGACATGATTTAAGATTAACTAGGTCCAGTATTCCTTAGCGTGATAACACCACACAGGTCTCAAGTAGCATTTCCTGCAACATGTATAAAATGTATGTCAACTACTAGAGTTGGTGAGTACACATAGGTTTAGTTCATAGTATAAGTTTAAAAACATGCGATCAATGAATCATGTGATAGATTAGATATATGATAACAAGCATTTGAGATAATGTGTTGCGTAAATCAAACCTTGACAATTTAGGTACCAATCACCCGATGCCAATTACCAGTCAAACCGGGTGGGTTGTCAACCAATAGCTATTAAGGACCCAAGGCTTGGTGTTGTTAATGATTACGCTATGATTTAGATAGATAGATAATGATTTCACAAATTCCAAGTTCCAAGCATGCAGTCTCACATACAGGTAGTCACATACAAATCTAACATTATTCAAATAATCGCATAGCTTTTTGACAAGACTAAAGAATATTGAGTTTTGATACGGATACATGTTACACCCCAAATATCAAAGGAAAGGGGCTACGAGTACTCAGTACTCAAGTTATTATTTGAAGGAATCACCTTCCTAATAATAACAAGAATATATATCGCATCGCATCCCATAGTAATAAAAGAGGAGTATGAGTACTCACTTGATTGATGTGTATAGAGCGTGTAAAAGACCACAAGAGTGATGAAAATCTCTGGGATTAACCTAACGATACGAGTGATCGAAATAAATACAGGATGATGTCATGATTCTATGTTTTTGGTAACTAAATTTGTTAGTTAAAATAAAATATATTTATCATTTTTTATAAATATATATATTGTCTTATTAGTTTTTCTTGAAAAAAGTATATATGTGTATATTTTCAAATATAATAATATATCTATATACATATATATATTTCATAAGTTTTCTAAAAAGTTTATAATTATCTTGTGGTTCTGGTTATAGTATATGTTCCCATTATTTTATGTAAAGTTGCATTTACTTTATGTTTTATAAAACTTATACTTTTTATAAATAATCCTCATAAAATACAAAGTTTTTATATACATTTTAGTAAATATTTTATCATCATCTTTATATATTTACATGGATGATTATGGGTTATGTATGCATGTGGTAATCCATAGATTTGCAAATCATGATGATGAAAGACAAAATGCACGAACAAAATCTAGTCCCCATACATGTATATATATATATATATATATATATATATATATATACACGACTTATATACATGCATGCATAACACTTCATTTTTCTTTTCATCTTCTTCAAATGTTTATGCACATTCAAGAACTAAATCCCAAAACGTAAGAAAATCTTTGTAGGTTTTGAAAGCTCATCATGTGATTTCTTAAAATCAACATTTACCCACTAGATTTTAACATGCATTCCTCTTTTTGATTCATGCATGACAACAAACCCACTTGTTTTTAGAGGATTCATACATGTCAAATGCTTTCAAATCTTAAGAATCATTATCAAATGGGTTTTGGAGAATCAAGATTCAAGTTTAACATCAAGGTTCTAGAGAGAGAGTAGAGAGAGAGTAAACTTCATACTAGAGATTTTGAGATGAAAAGAAGAATGGCAACCCTCCTAGTCTTGAATCCTTGGAGCTTGATCTTCTTTGACCCTTAACCTTTGGATGAATGCAAGATCTTGAGCTTGGTGGTGGGTTTCAAAATTTTAGAGAGAGAGAGGAAGGGTTACGGTGAAGGAAGGGGGAAAGAAGAGAGAGAGTGGTGTGTGTGTGTATGTGAGGTGATGAGTGTGAAACTTATATCTTTCAAATGTCATCATTGCCTATCAATAGGCATGATTACTTGTTGCCTTTACAAGAAAGGTGTCATGTTTTGTATGCACATGATGCCAAGTGTTCATGCCAAGTGCCACCTATATATATATATATATATATATATATATATATATATATATATGTATATTTTAGAATTTAGGTGATTAACAGGTATAATACTGACATATTGCGGTATAACTGGTAAATTTCCTGTCATGAAACGTAAAAGTAATTATATGAAAATTATCGAAATAAAACTACGCTCGCAATAGTATAATCCAATATAATTTTCACCATACTTGGTTTATCAGTTATTTTACCAGTATTCTTTATCTTTTAGACGGATACCAGGTTGATCATAACTTGATTTGTCACCAACGTTTGTTAACGAAATATTTTTCATAACTCGAATAGGCTTGCTAAAATATAACACCAAAGGTTTTAATTACCCCAATGAGATCATGAATCATTCTTGTTTATTTAATTTATATCTTAAATTAGTACGGATTCTAGTCGAAAAACAAATGCTCAATGATTTATGATCATGATTATAACCCAAATTCGAAAACGGGTAATTGGGTAACATACACATGAGTTTGACTGAAGTGTCACAACCTCCCCTACTTCAGGACATTTCGTCCCGAAATTTAAATTTAGGAAGATGGTTGAAAAGTTGAGGATATTTGATCTTCATTTGGTCTTCACGCTCCCAGGTAAACTCTGGTCCACGTTTAGACTCCCAACGAACCTTGACAATAGGAATACGACTACGCTTTAGTTTCTTGATCTCACGATCCATGATTTCCACAGGCTTTTCAACAAAGTGCATAGACTCATCGATTTGAATTTCATCCAAAGGAATGTGAAGACTTTCATCAGCCAAGCATTTTCGAAGATTACACACATGAAAGACAGGATGAACGTTCTCAAGTTCAGGAGGTAACTCAAGTTTATAGGCCATTTTTCCAATCCTTTTCAAGATTTTAAATGGTCCAACAAAACGAGGTGCTAGCTTCCCCCTCTTGCCAAATCGGATGATGCCCTTCCAAGGGGATACCTTAAGTAGGACAAGATCACCGACTTTGAACTCCAAGGGTTTTCGTCGCTTATCAGCATAGCTCTTTTGGCGACTTCTAGCAGCGAGTAGATGATTTTGAATTTGAGAGATTTTGCCAACCGTTTCCTGGATTAATTCAGGACCAGTGATTTGTGATTCACCAATCCCACTCCAACATATAGGTGAGCGGCATTTGCGACCATAGAGTGCCTCAAAAGGTGCCATACCAATGCTTGAATGATAACTGTTGTTGTATGAAAACTCAGCCAATGGCAGATGAGTATCCCAGTTACCTTGAAAATCAATTACACAAGCACAGAGCATATCCTCGAGAGTCTGAATGGTACGCTCAGACTAACCATTTGTTTGAGGATGATAAGCAGTATTGAGATCCAATCGAGTTCCCAAGACTGACTGAAGAGATTGCCAAAATCGAGAGATGAAACGCCCATCACGATCAGATATAATGCTTAGAGGAGTAACATGAAGTCTAATAATTTCATCAACATAGATACGCGCCAATTTTCTGATTTTGAAATTTTCACGAATGGCGAGAAAATGAGCAGATTTTGTCAGACGATCAACTATAACCCAAATACTATCATTCCCGCTGGAAGTGCGTGGGAGTTTAGTAACGAAATCCATAGCAATGTTTTCCCACTTCCAGACTGGAATCATAGGTTGTTCGAGTAAACCAGAGGGTCGTTGATGTTCTGCTTTGACTTTAGAACAAGTAAGACATTTAGCCACAAAAAGCGCAATGTCTTTCTTCATTCCAGGCCACCAATAATGACAACGAAGATCCTGATACATTTTATCAGCATCAAGATGAATTGAATAACAAGTCTTATGAGCTTCGTTCTTGATAAAGGTTCGAAGATCATCCCGGTCTGGAATCCAAAGACGATTCATAAAATAGAGAAGACCATTTGGTTTGGTTTCCAACTGAAGTTCGGCCCCACATGACATTTCTTCATACATATTGCCCTCAGTGATAGAGATATGTTGAGCTTTCAAGATACGATTTTGGAGATCGGATAGGTGCTGAGTACCTTGAAAAAGGATGAGCTTGACATGTTCCTTTCGACTCAGAGCGTTAGCTACGACATTAGCTTTACCCGAATGATATCGAATCTCACAGTCGTAGTCATGAAGAAGTTCAATCCAACGACGTTGTCGCATATTGAGCTCCTTCTGATTGAAGATATGCTGAAGACTTTTATGGTTGGTAAAGATAACACATTTGGTACCATAAAGGTAATGTCTCCAGATTTTTAAGGCAAAGACGACAGCACCAAGCTCCAGATCGTGCATCGTATAGTTTTTCTCATGAATCTTAAGTTGTCTTGATGCGTAAACGATTACCTTTCCTCGTTGCATAATAACATATCCGAGGCCTTGGTTTGAGGCATCGCAATAGACAACAAAATCATATGTACCATCAAGAAGAGTTAGGATAGGAGCATCACATAGCTTTTGCTTAAGTGTTTGAAATGCTTCCTCCTGAGCAGTACCCCATTCAAATGGTCTACCTTTTTGAGTCAAAGTGGTGAGTGGAACAGCGATCCGGGAGAAATTTGAAATGAAACGACGATAATAGCCCGCTAGACCAAGAAAAGAGAGGACTTCAGTAGGGGTGGTTGGGGTACTCCAATTTTTAACGGCTTGAACCTTTGCAGGATCAACATGAATACCTCTGTTGTTAACAATGTGCCCTAAGAATTGAACTTCTTTAAGCCAAAATTCACATTTAGAGAATTTTGCATACAATTGCTTTTTCTTTAGAAGTTCCAACACTAGACGAAGATGATTTTCATGATCTGATTCTGATTTGGAGT
This sequence comes from Deinandra increscens subsp. villosa, assembly GCA_039602395.1. Classification (NCBI taxonomy): domain Eukaryota; kingdom Viridiplantae; phylum Streptophyta; class Magnoliopsida; order Asterales; family Asteraceae; genus Deinandra; species Deinandra increscens. The sequence goes on along the minus strand of JBCNJP010000006.1, from coordinate 5,147,228 downwards.
AAATAAGAATATCATCAATGAAGACTATGACAAACTTATCAAGATATGGTTTACAAACACGTTTCATGAGATCCATGAATACAGCAGGTGCGTTTGTTAAACCACAAGGCATGACAGTGAATTCGAAATGACCATATCTTGTGCGAAAGGCGGTCAAGGGAACATTATCTTCATGCACACGAAGTTGATGATAACCAGAACGAAGGTCGATTTTAGAGAAATACTTAGCTCTTTGAAGTTTAAAAGAGATCATCAATCCTAGGCAAAGGATAACGATTCTTGATGGTAAGTTTATTGAGTTCACGGTAATCAATGCACATACGAAATGTCCAATCTTTCTTCTTTACGAATAGAACAGGTGCTCCCCAAGGAGAGGAACTAGGACGAATGAACCCTTTGTCAGATAGTTCTTGAAGTTGCTTAGAAAGTTCCTGCATTTCTGAGGGTGCGAGGCGATAAGGTGATTTGGCAACAGGAGTAGCACCAGGTACAAGGTCGATGCGAAAATCAATCTGGCGAACGGGAGGAAGACCCGATATGTCTTCAGGGAATACTTCTGGGAAGTCTCGTATGACTGGGATGTCTTCAATCCTCTTTTCCTTATCACGAATTTCCACAATGTGAGCCAAGAATGCCACGTACTCCTTACGCAAGTACTTACGGACTTTAGTGCATGACATGAGTTTGAGCCCATTGGGTGATTTATCGCCATAAATTACTAAGAATTGACCATCTGGACGAGGAATACGCATGTTTTTATTAAAGTAAATAACCTCAGCATGATGTCGAGATAGCCAATCCATGCCTACTATGATGTCAAAACTTCCAAGTTGCATAGGAATAAGGTCAATGGAGTAAGAATAGTCGCCGAAGTTCAAAGCACAATCGTGAATAATAGAATCAAGGAATATTGATTTACCATCAGCTACTTCAATGGAAATAGGTGATTCAAGTGCACTACGAGTGGCAGCAAGTAATGGTTCAAATTCGAACGAAACAAAGCTCTTATCGGCACCAGTATCAAATAAGAAGGAAGCATAACAGTTGTTAACAAGGAACATACCGTTGACAACTTCATGATTGGCCTGAGCTTGGTTGGCGTTAATGTGAAAGGCTCGAGCAGGTCCACCACGATTGGCATTGTTGACAGGAGGATTAGCAGTGATAAGCCTTAGACATGCATTGCGGAGATGACCAGGATCCCCACAATGGTAACATGCACGAACACGTGGAGCCTGTGCAACATTAGGTTGAACCGGCTGGTGTGCCACTGGCTGAACCATTTGGGTTTGAGAACGAGCAGGAACTCGACAAGTATTCATAAGATGACCATAATTGCCGCAATTAAGACAGACTCGGAAAGCAACAGTGGTTGGGTGATGAAATTTACAGGTGTTGCATAAGGGTTGATTGCCAGTGTAAGGCTTTTTAGCAGGAGGAGCATCCAGAGCAACCTGAGTAACAGGTCCAGCATGTGTAGCAGGATTGGTAATGGCAAAGTTATAGTTTTCTGCCTTCTGCTTCTTTTTATTGGTTTTAGAAGACCCAGCCTTAACGTCCTTAGTTGATTTAGACTTCTTTTGATAAGAAGTCTTCTTAGAACCCTTTCGAGTTAGAGTTCCCTTCTTGACATGATTTTCAGTTAATCTCCCAGCAAGAGAGATAACGTCATCAAGTTTTTCAGGATGACTTGCCCAAACTGCGTCTTGGATAAGCATAGGCAGTCCACCTATGTATCTCTCAACAGCACGATGCTCGGGAGTAACAATATGAGGTACTAAGAGTTTAGTTCATGGAACTGATCATTGTAGGCTTGATTATCTCCACTGTCTTGCTCAAGTTCCCAGAGTTCGTCTTCCAACTTCTTTCGTTCACTAGGAGGACAGAACTTACGTGTCATTAGCTCTTTGACTTCATCCCATGATAAGGCTAATACAACATCAGCACCACGATTACGCTTCTCGCTGTTCCACCAAGTGAGTGCCTTATTGGTCAAGGTAGTAGTGGCATAGCGAACTTTAAGATTTTCAGGACAATCACTGTTACCGAAGGTATTTCCGATACCCTCAAACCTTTGTAGTAAACCGGTTGCGCCATCAGAACCACTGTACTTAGGTGGATTACATGAGTTAAAATGTTTAAAGGTACAAGTAGGGGTGGGAGCAGCTGAAGAAACTGGAGTAGCATTTAGATTTTGTTGAATTTGAACCATCATATCTGGTATGACTGCCATTTGTTTGGCAATTTGAGCAGCCAATTTGGTACCAGAATTCTTAGAACGATGACTATGACCCATGAGACGTTTAGACATGCTGAAAGGAAAAGAAATGATTTATGAGTCAAGGATGTGAAACAACCGATAATAACATTTGAGTGTGTAAAAAAAATACAATTGGAATGATATAAATGTAGATCACTGAGAATCAATAAAAGTAGTGCACAAATAGATAACCATGTGGGATTTGTGTAAAATCAATGGAATGGTTTTCATTTCTCGATTGAGAAATTATAACCGGGACTAATCGGAGTTATTTATAGTTTCTAGTAGTAATTGACATGCTTTGGCCTAATACGTTCCAACACTATTACCGGGGCGTCCCAGGTAGGTATCCAGGTCCGATGGTAGGTTCGAATTTGTGCGCAACACCAACCTTTGACAGAGACTCCAGCTACCGGTGTTTTCCCCCTTCCAGTTACTACATGTCTACTACTAGAAACTTAACCCCGGCGAGAATATAGAAATTATAAAAATAATCAATTTTTCATAAACATTATTATTATGAAGAGAGGTTAGGAAACCAAAAGAGTTTAGCGTATAAGTGTATTTAAAAGTAGAGATGAGACTTAGAGGAAAGCAGGATTAAGAAACATCAAAGGACTTAGCATATAAATAGGCATACTATACATGAGACTATCATGTGGACACCTATGGTATAGTCTAGGTCATCCATTTCTAATAACTTAAATCCCAATAGCCATGGCTCTGATACCAATCTGTCACACCCTGACCAACGACAGAATATGTTGGGGCGTGATGACGTCCAGATGCTCACAACCAAATAATCTACAGTTGCGATATACTTAATCATGCCATTTAATTTCATAAAAAACACAGTCTTATAAAGCATAATACAACTAGACATGATTTAAGATTAACTAGGTCCAGTATTCCTTAACGTGATAACACCACACGGGTCTCAAGTAGCATTTCCTGCAAAATGTATAAAATGTATGTCAACTACTAGAGTTGGTGAGTACACATAGGTTTAGTTGATAGTATAAGTTTAAAAACATGCGATCAATGAATCATGTGATAGATTAGATATATGATAACAAGCATTTGAGATAATGTGTTGCGTAAATCAAACCTTGTCAATTTAGGTACCAATCACCCGATGCCAATTACCGGTCAAACCGGGTGGGTTGTCAACCAATAGCTATTAAGGACCCAAGGCTTGGTGTTGTTAATGATTACGCTATGATTTAGATAGATAGATAATGATTTCACAAATTCCAAGTTCCAAGCATGCAGTCTCACATACAGGTATTCACATACAAATCTAACATTATTCAAATAATCGCATAGCTTTTTGACAAGACTTAAGAATATTGAGTTTTGATACGGATACATGTTACACCCCAAATATTAAAGGAAAGGGGCTACGAGTACTCAGTACTCAAGTTATTATTTGAAGGAATCACCTTCCTAATAATAACAAGAGTATATATCGTATCGCATCCCATAGTAATAAAAGAGGGGTATGAGTACTCACTTGATTGATGTGTATAGAGCGTGTAAAAGACCACAAAAGTGATGAAAATCTCTGGGATTAACCTAACGATACAAGTGATCGAAATAAATACAGGATGATGCCATGATTCTATGTTTTTGGTAACTAAATTTGTTAGTTAAAATAAAATATATTTATCATTTTTGATAAATATATATATTGTCTTATTAGTTTTTCTTGAAAAAAGTATATATGTGTATATTTTCAAATATAATAATATATTTATATACATATATATATTTCATAAGTTTTCTAAAAAGTTTATAATTATCTTGTGGTTCTGGTTATAGTAAATGTTCCCATTATTTTATGTAAAGTTGCATTTACTTTATGTTTTATAAAACTTATACTTTTTATAAATAATCCTCATAAAATACAAAGTTTTTTATATACATTTTAGTAAATATTTTATCATCATCTTTATATATTTACATGGATGATTATGGGTTATGTATGCATGTGGTAATCCATAGATTTGTAAATCATGATAATGAAAGAGAAAATGCATGAACAAAATCTAGTCCCCATACATGTATATATATATATATATATATATACACGACTTATATATATGCATGCATAACATTTCATTTTTCTTTTCATCTTCTTCAAATGTTTATGCACATTCAAGAACTAAATCCCAAAATGTAAGAAAATCTTTGTAGGTTTTGAAAGCTCATCATGTGATTTCTTAAAATCAACATTTACCCACTAGATTTTAACATGCATTCATCTTTTTGATTCATGCATGACAACAAACCACTTGCTTTTAGAGGATTCATACATGTTAAATGCTTTCAAATCTTAACAATCATTATCAAATGGGTTTTGGAGAATCAAGATTCAAGTTTAACATCAAGGTTCTAGAGAGAGAGAGTAGAGAGAGAGAGTAAACTTCATACTAGAGATTTTGAGATGAAAAGAAGAATGGCAACCCTCCTAGTCTTGAGACCTTGGAGCTTGATCTTCTTTGACCTTTAACCATTGGATGAATGCAAGACCTTGAGCTTGGTGGTGGGTTTCGAAATTTTAGAGAGAGAGAGGAAGGGTTACGGTGAAGGAAGGGGGAAAGAAGAGGGAGAGTGGTGTGTGTGTGTATGTGAGGTGATGAGTGTGAAACTTATATCTTTCAAATGTCATCATTGCCTATCAATAGGCATGATTACTTGTTGTCTTTACTAGAAAGGTGGCATGTTTTGTATGCACATGATGCCAAGTGTTCATGCCAAGTGCCACCTATATATATATATGTATATTATAGAATTTAGGTGATTAACAGGTATAATATTGACATATTGCGGTATAACTGGTAAATTTTCTGTCAAGAAACGTAAAAGTAATTATATCAAAATTACCGAAATAAAACTACGCTCGCAATGGTATAATCCAAAATAATTTTCGCCATACTTGGTTTATCAATTATTTTACCGGTATTCTTTATCTTTTAGACGGATACCGGGTTAAACATAACTTGATTTGTCACCAACGTTTGTTAACGAAATATTTTTCATAACTCGAATAGGCTTGCTAAAATATAACACCAAAGGTTTTAATTACCCCAATGAGATCATGAATCATTCTTGTTTATTTAATTTATATCTTAAATTAGTACGGATTCTAGTAAAAAAAACAAATGCTTAATGATTTATGATCATGATTATAACTCAAATTTGAAAACGGGTTGGGTAACATACACATGAGTTTGACTGAAGTGTCACAATATATGTTTCATACCTTTCAGGAGAGGGGATCAATGACACGGACAAGATTCGGTTCCCAACTCAAAAAGTGAATAAAACAACAACAACATTAATTGCCATGTGGTATGTCATTTTTACTTTTTGTATAATATCTAATGTGTTGTAGAGATCAAACAATATCAACTTTTGCAGTTATGATATACAACAACAACAACAACAACATTAATTAGAAATTTGTATACAACAGCAGCATTAACTTTTTGTTATCGTATTCTCTACAAGTGTTTCTAATGTAGAAAAATAAGCACTAAAACTTTAGTTCGTCTTCTTACTTTGACTTAATGTGTCTATATTTCTTCAAGTCGTCAAAAAATGTAACCCACATTGTATTATTTTATGAATAGGTACGTTGTAGGAACATAATCTCTAAAAATGAGTGGTTTTTGAAGGTTGACACTCGACCGGGCTCTCCGATCATGCGTAGTTTGATTGTAATGAACTTTAACAAATCTGATTCGATGCAACGTCAAAGCGCGGCCTGAAAACCGGTGAGGATAATCCTGCTCTTTTTTTTGCACTTACATTTGTGTGTACACTACTTGATAATCCTGATATTCGACATTGTTGTGCTCTCCTTTCTAAGGTTTGAGTTAGGGTTTATACTAAAACTGGTGAGGATTGAGCTGCAATGTCTTGAAAGACATAGGCGGGGGTGCAAAACACTTAATGAAGAGGTTGTGAAGAATGGTTCTAAGAATTACAGTGAGAGCAGTGGTTATCGAAGAAACGTATGAATATTCAAACATTCAAAGGATAACAAAAATGATAATAATAATCATCATAACAACAATCATAACTGTAAGATATTAGATTACTGAAATAACTGAATTAATATTATTGAATGATCGGGTTACAATATAGAGAATTAACTCTAAACCCTAATACATAACGGGCCCATAGGCTCATATTAATTAACCCTAGTACTAATATCTAATATATTCTAATACTCCCCCGCAGTCATAGTGGAAGAAAATCAGACGCTAAAGACTGGAAAAAAAACATAAAGATAATAATAAAACTAAAAAAAACTAACTTCAATTTCGGTTCTTCACTCCAAATCCCAATCTTCTAGCAACCAATTCATAGTGTGCTTAAATGTGCCAAATTATATTATCTAATGCTAGGGATACTCTTGTAAAAGTCTTCAATGCAACAGTTCGACGCCATAGTTTAGGAACGTAGTCCTATAGGCGACGCGGCGGTGGACCATAGTCCGAAAGGCGATGATTGTGCCAATGATAATTGGTTCCTGGAAAGTGTTGTTTGGATTACTTAGTCTTAGTCTCCTTCACGGTTTTCTTCGGTTTGGGGTCTTGGTTTCTGGAATAATTGTAACATTCCGGTTTTTCCGATTGTCTGATTTTATCCTTATTGTAACCCGATCCGTTGATTGATAATCGAATTTATGGGTATTGATCGATTTTGATGTTTATTAACCTAATTTCATGTTATTGATCCATTATCATGTTTATTGATCGATTTGATGTTCGATTTGCCTTTAATTTGGATGTTACGCGAATGAGTCATCGAATTACGTTCAACCGGGAATTTGATCAATCTAAACATGTATGACCCTTGTGTGTAATACTAGTTACACACACAAGTGAATACAAGTGAAGGTTGGTGTGAATTCAAGGTCTAGAATGGAAACGGTGAAAGATTCGGTAAATCCCGCGCGATTTCGATTTTAACCGGGAGATCACATTTTTGAGTATCGTATATCAGATTTGTCATATTTATGTGTCTTTAAGTCACTTATGATCACACATTATGTCTTGAGTCATCACCCACTTGATTGAGTCACAAATCATAGGTGAATTGCTTAAAAGTGATACGTACGGCAAAACCGACCAAAATTGCATGTTTTGACCTAACTTGTGTATACAATAGGGTTACGTGACGTATTTATTATCATTTTGAGTGGATTTAATGTTATGAACATGATGGGACCTTTATTTGGGCGATTTGGGAGAAAACGGGACTCGAAAACATCAAAAAACGACAAAGCGAGCACGCGAATCGATGAAAAAGCAAAGTGGACACCCGGGCAAGCACCAGGTGTATCGCCTGGAGCCTCCCCAGGCAGCAGGCGATACGCTAGCAACCCAAATTCCAGCCAAACCCTAATGCTCCACTATATAAGCATCATTAGCCACCATGCTCTCCCCATTCAGCCCCAAATCACTCTCCAAAACCCTAAAACGGCTGTAAACATCAAAGGTGAAGATCTTTGAAGATTCAAGGCTCAAGTTTCTTGCTTTATTGCTTAGGATCATCTAGAAATCATCCCTTTCGGTTAGTAGTCTTCAAACCTTGTCATAGCATCTTGAATCTTCTTTTCTACTCCCATCAAGGTGTGAACTTTATATGATATTTGGCTTGAATCCATGTTGTAAAAAATAGATCTAGGGTTTCTATGACTAAAGGTTCCACCTTTTTGCATGATTTTGTTATTCAACTTGATTCCATGATGAAACCTCTTTAGATCTAGGTTTATTATGCAATTTGATGAATGAATCTTCATGAAAGTTGTAAGCTTGTGTATGGATCTGAGATTTAGTCATGATAAATCATTAATATGTTATAGATCTAGGGTTTCTTTGATCAAGATTGGATTTTTATGTGACAACATGACTAGATCTATGAAAAGCATGTCATCTAGGGCTAGATCTAGGGATTCTTCTCATCAAGATTCAATTTTTATGTTTATGGACTTGATTTGCCTCATGTATATTGTTTAGGACTAGATCCATGTATTATGATCATCAAGTTTGGTTTTTCCTTGATAAAATGACTAGATCTCAACATGTGTGTCATCTAGGATTAGAAATGTGTGTCATAAAGCTTCAAAATGGACTTTTCTACCTCCCAACTTGTCTAGATCTATAATTTTCTTGGTATGCAAAGTAGGATCAGTATGTAAAGCTATCAAAACATGAACTTTTATGTGTTTAAATGATAGATCTACCATGCATGCTCAATTAGGGTTTGTTTTGTGAATCAAAAGCCGATTCATGGGCTAGATTTGGCGAGATACATGCTAAACTAGGCTAGGTTCATGATAGATTCAAGTAGATCTATAAAATCTATAATGGCTTATGTTAGATCTGATCCTATATGATAATCATGTGTTTTACCTTAGATTATTATCATGGAAATTGAAATTGTTGACTTTTGTTGACCTAGTTTGACTTCTATGCTAGTTTGCTAGATTAGGACCCCTCAACATTACTTAGTGTGTAAACTTGAACTCAAACTAAGCCCGTACGCTATCACTTGAGTAAAACACCAATGGGTTGCGATTTGGTTAGGTCGTGTCGTGTCGTGTCAAGTCACGGTTTCTCACTTTACTCACTTATCTATTTTGGGTTCAATCTCGGTCAATCATAAAGGTGATCTCCGGACGTGATATTCGCGCATCGCTATCGCTTATCTCTCTTCTCGATTCACCCGTGAGGTGAGTTTTCATAGCCCCTTTTTACTTAAATGTTTTTGGGGTGCAACATATATCATGTTATCAAATTCTATTTTCACATGCGTATTCTATGTTCGATGATTACTTGAAACATGTATGATTGTCTTGATTGTTTGGATTGAACGATGAACGATTGAACGATGGAACGATGAACGATTGAACGATGAACGTAATTATTAACATTACACATGTCGGGGTTACGATAATAGATCTATTGGCCTGACAAGCCCACTTGGCCTGCCTCGCGTGTGGCGCCTTGTGATTGAAAGCCTAATTGTCAAGGGTTGGATTACGTTAACTTATCATTTTATCATTAAACATTTTTATCAATTATCATCTCTTTTAACTGGTACGCATGCTTTTGAACGTTGTCACTAAACCTATGAATTCTCACCAACTATTTTTAGTTGACTCTTTTTGTAACATGTTGCAGGTAATGCGGTTTGAATTGGATATCATCACTTTAGGGTTGCATCGGCTTTAGAGAGACCATATTAAATAATGAATCGTTATGTTTAGACCATGTTTTATGTTGTTTATCGTATGTTGTGACTTGGATGCTATGGTTTGTTTATTTGCTATGAAATGGGTAACTTTTATGAATATCGCAACCTAATTTAGTGTTGTGAGCTTCTGGACAATCTTCGCGCCCCGACGTTTTCCGCCGTCGGTTGGGGTGTGACAGATTGGTATCAGAGCCACGGCTATAGGGATCTAGGTTATTAGAACTGGTTTGACCTAGACTATTGCCTTAGGTGTCCTGCATGAGTGCCTCATGCGCAATATTCCTAATTGTTTATTTTTGTCCAGTAAATTGCTTCTTAATTGTTGCCTATTTCAAATGCTTGTTCCCATAAATCAGCACGCACTCAAGCACGAATCACTAAGGCTTCCTAGCCTCTTCCTTAGAAAAATGGTGCCTTACGTACCATTTAGGAAAAATATGATTTTCATGATTTTCAAATCTCGTCGGAATTAGGGTTTTAGTGGTAGACATGTAGTAACTGGAAGGGTGAAAACACCGGTAGTCGGGGTCTCTGTCAAGAAAAGCGTTGCACATAAGCCCTATCAACCGTTGGGCCCGGATGCTCACCTGGGACGCCCCGATGAGAGTGATGAAACCTATTAGGCCAAAGAATGTCTCTACCACTAGGATCTTGATCTGATTAGTCTCGGTTGTAGCCTTCCAATCGGGAGGTGAGAACCACTCCGTTATGTTTTATCTCAAATGCTCGATTTCACGTTTTGACGCGCGATTATGTTTAAACGAATGATTTTTGATAAACTATGATCATGAGTTACACGGTATCACGGTTCGATAACACACACCAGTTTTACACTTACCAATTTTACCCTCAAAAAAAAAAAATTTGATTATCAATCACATCTCATCATGACTCATCATTGTTGTTCTTGAATCTCAGCATGTCGATCCATTTCAAGGGACGCCGAAAGGGCGATAGCGGCCGCAAAATGGCCTCGGTAATAGCCAAGCAGATGGCTGAGGTTCTTCCCAGTATCGTGGCTCAAATCCAGCAGGGTGTCAATGCTAACCCTGTTAATGCTGCTACTATGGCTACTTGTTCATTCAAGCATTTCAACTCCTACAACCCTCCCAAATTCAAGGGAACCGAGGGTCCTATTGGCTTACTTCAGTGGTTCGAGGGGATGGAAAACACCTTCGTTAACAGTGACTGTCCTGATCATCTGAAGGTCCCGCGTGCCACCAGTACTCTCACTGAAAAATCTCTCACATGGTGGAATAGCGAGAAACGGATTCGTGGGTCCGATGAGGCCTTAGCTCTATCATGGGATGAACTAAAGGAAGTCATGAGGGAAAAATACTGTCCCCGTTCTGAGTTAAAGAAACTTGAGGATGAATTTCGGGCGCTGAAACAATACAGTGGGGAAAATCAGGAGTATACCGATCGTTTCTATGAGTTGAAAATCCTGGTGCCTGAAATTGTCTCTCCTGAATTCCGAGCTGTTGAATGTTATATCGGTGGGTTACCTGATGAAATACAGGATTCTATCTGGGCCAGCAATCCCGCGACACTTGACAGCGCTGTTCGTCTTGCTGCTCGTTTGACCGATAACCATGTAAAAGCGGGTAAGCTGAAAAGAAGGGGTTCTAAGAAGGAATCGGGTACTGAAAAGGCCGAACCCGCGGCCGAAAAGGAGTACAAAACTGAGACATCTGCTGCTAAAAGTAACAAAAAGAAACGTAAGGGGCGAAACTTTGCGGTTACTACTACTCCTACACCTGCTATTCCTGCCACCCCTGGTGCACCTCCAGCCAAGAAACCTTACACGGGCACCCATCCTCTTTGTGCCCGGTGTAACCATCATCATCCTGTGCAGGCCCAGTGTTGGCAGTGCACCAATTGTGGGCGCTTTGGTCATCCCACTCATGCTTGTCGCATGCCTGTTCGAGCCCAGCCTTTGGCCCAGTATCCGGCCCAACCCCTGATAGCCCAAGCTCCTAATGTTCAGGTTCAGGTTCGGGCTTGCTACAATTGTGGATCCACCACTCATCTGAGGAACGCTTGCCCTGCTCTCGCGGTTGCTAACCCGCCTGCTGCTAATGTTAATCGTGGTGCTCCAGCTCGTGCCTTTGTCATCAATGCTAATCAGGTTTGCAATCATCTCTCTTTATACTTGTAATCAGTTTCTGTTATCAATTTTATTCTCATATATCTTTCCGGTGTATGCTAATCAGGCTCAGGCAAACCAGGAGGTCGTCAATGGTACGTTTCTTGTGAACAACCGTTATGCCTCTATATTATTTGATTCTGGTGCCGATCGTAGTTTTGTATCACTAGAGTTTGAGCCTTTACTTGACACACCACGTACTTCACTCGATTATCCATTCACGGTTGAGATCGCGGATGGAAAACCTATTGCCCTTGATTCTATTGTTCGCGGTTGCCAGTTGGAATTCAAGGACCATATCTTCCCTATCGATCTTATTCCAATGCATCTCGGGAGTTTTGATATCATTATTGGCATGGATTGGTTGTCTCGCCATCGTGCCGAGCTCGTTTGTTTCGATAAAATTATTCGCATTCCTCGTCCGGATGGCCAGTTTCTGATTATTCATGGCGATAAACCTTCATGTGGGCTCAAGCTTATGTCATGTACAAAGGCCCATAAGTACTTACGCAAGGAATATCCAGCTTTTCTGGCGCATGTCATGGAGGTTCGAGAAAAAGAAAGGGGAATCGAAGACATCCCGATCGTGAGAGACTTTCCGGAAGTTTTTCCCGATGACATTACGGGTCTTCCTCCCGTTCTCCAAGTTGACTTCCGTATCGACCTTGTTCCAGGAGCTACTCCGGTAGCCAAGTCGCCATATCGCCTCGCACCCTCAGAAATGCAAGAGTTGGCTAAACAACTCCAAGAGCTTTCTGACAAGGGTTTCATTCGACCGAGTTCCTCACCATGGGGAGCACCCATCCTATTTGTCAAAAAGAAGGATGGTACTCTTCGTATGTGCATTGATTATCGTGAGCTTAACAAACTCACCATCAAAAACCGTTATCCGTTGCCTCGTATTGATGACCTCTTCGATCAGCTTCAAGGAGCCACTTGTTTTTCAAAAATCGATCTCCGTTCCGGTTATCATCAGCTTCGAGTAGCGGAGGAGGATGTTCACAAAACCGCCTTTCGCACTCGTTATGGCCACTTTGAGTTGACTGTCATGCCTTTTGGGTTGACAAACGCTCCTGCTATATTCATGGACCTCATGAATCGCGTTTGTAAACCCTATCTTGATAAATTCGTTATCGTATTCATTGATGATATCTTGATCTACTCAAAGTCTAAGGCCGAACATGAGACTCACCTACGCCTTGTACTTGAACTCCTGAAGAAAGAACAACTTTACGCCAAATTCTCCAAGTGTGAATTTTGGCTGAAAGAAGTTCAATTTTTGGGACACATTGTTAACGACAAGGGTATTCATGTTGATCCTTTTAAAATTGAGGCCGTTAAGAGTTGGTGTACCCCTACTACACCTACTGAAGTCCGCTCGTTTCTTGGGTTAGCGGGCTATTATAGACGCTTTATTGCTAATTTCTCTCGCATCGCCTTGCCTCTTACTGCCTTGACTCAGAAAAGTCAACCCTTCGAGTGGGGTCCCGCTCAGGAAGGCGCGTTCCAGACACTTAAGAAAATGTTGTGTGAAGCCCCTATCTTAACTCTTCCTGACGGGACATATGATTTTGTGGTCTATTGTGATGCTTCTCATCAAGGCCTCGGTTGCGTTCTCATGCAACGAGGAAAGGTAATCGCATATGGTTCGAGACAGCTTAAGAAGCACGAGAAAATTTACACGACGCATGACCTCGATCTTGGTGCGGTCGTGTTTGCTCTAAAACTCTAGAGGCATTACCTATACGGTACCGAGTGTGTGGTCTTTACCGATCACAAAAGCCTTCAACATATTTTCGATCAGAGAGATCTTAATATGCGCCAGCGTCGTTGGGTCGAGCTCTTAAACGACTATGATTGCGAGATTCGCTATCATCCCGGTAAAGCGAATGTCGTGGCCGATGCCTTGAGTCGAAAGGAGCATGCCAAACTCATCCTCTTTCAGAGCTCTCATCATATGACCAATCTGAAAGCTCGTATTCTTGTGGCTCAACGCACCTCAGTCAATGAAGGTAATCTGCATAATGAGTTATCCTGTGGCGCAGAACTTCAATTCGTGACCAAGTCGGATGGTCTTCTCTATTTCTTGGATCGTCTCTGGATTCCCGATCGAGACGATCTCCGAACGTTTATCATGGACGAGGCTCACAAATCCCGTTACTCCGTTCATCCTGGTTCGGATAAGATGTATCTTCACCTTCGAAAGCTTTATTGGTGGCCCGGTATGAAGAAAGACATTGCACTCTATGTGTCTAAATGTCTGACTTGCTTAAAGGTCAAGGCCGAGCACCAGCGACCCTCCGGATTGCTCGAGTAGCCGAGAATCCTAGTTTGGAAGTGGGAGGACATTTCGATGGACTTCGTCACGGCACTTCCAAGGACCCCTAGAGGTCACGATAGCATTTGGGTCATTGTCGATCGCTTGACTAAATCAGCTCACTTTCTTGCTATCAACGAAAAGGATAAGGCTGATAAGTTGGGAAAACTTTATGTGGACGAGATCGTTAAGCGTCATGGCACTCCCTTGACTATTATTTCTGATCGTGATGGTCGTTTTACCTCCCATTTTTGGCAATCACTTCAATCCGCCTTGGGAACTCGATTGGATCTCAGCACTGCTTACCATCCGCAGACTGATGGTCAGTCTGAGCGCACCATTCAGACTCTCGAGGATATGCTCCGTGCTTGTGTCATCGATTTCGGTGGCAGTTGGGATACTCTTTTACCATTGATCGAGTTCTCTTATAATAACAGCTATCATTCGAGCATTGGCATGGCCCCGTTCGAAGCTCTTTATGGCCGGAAATGTCGGTCACCTATATGTTGGAGCGAGGTCGGTGAAACTCAAATCACCGGTCCCGAACTAATTCAGGAGACTACCGACAAAATCTCTCAGATTCGTGATCATTTGCTCGCTGCTAGGAGTCGTCAGAAGAGTTATGCTGATAGACGACGAAAGCCCCTTGAGTTCAATAAGGGCGACCATGTCCTCTTAAAGGTATCACCTTGGAAAGGCGTCGTTCGATTTGGAAAGAAGGAAAAACTAGCACCTCGATATGTTGGCCCGTTCAAAATCCTTGATAAGATTGGTAGAGTGGCTTATCGACTTGAACTTCCTCCCGAACTTGCCAATGTCCATCCTACATTTCATGTGTCGAATCTTCGAAAGTGTCTGGCTGATGAGAACCTTCATGTTCCGCTTGAGGATATTCAGATGCAACGAGTCTATGCATTTCGTTGAGAAACCGGTTGAGATTATGGATTGAGAAATCAAACAACTCAAGCGCAGTCGGATCCCGATCGTCAAGGTTCGTTGGGAGTCTAAACGTGGACCAGAGTTCACTTGGGAGCGTGAGGACCAGATGAAAGCCAAATACCCTCAGCTGTTCGTTCAGTCTTCTTGATTCTAATTTCGGGACGAAATTTCCTAAAGTAGGGGAGACTGTAACATTCCGGTTTTTCCGATTGTCTGATTTTATCCTTATTGTAACCCGATCCGTTGATTGATAATCGAATTTATGGGTATTGATCGATTTTGATGTTTATTAACCTAATTTCATGTTATTGATTCATTATCATGTTTATTGATCGATTTGATGTTCGATTTGCCTTTAATTTGGATGTTACGCGAATGAGTCATCGAATTACGTTCAATCGGGAATTTGATCAATCTAAACGTGTATGACCCTTGTGTGTAATACTAGTTACACACACAAGTGCATACAAGTGAAGGTTGGTGTGAATTCAAGGTCTAGAATGGAAACGGTGAAAGATTCGGTAAATCCCGCGCGATTTCGATTTTAACCGGGAGATCACGTTTTTGAGTATCGTATATCAGATTCGTCATATTTATGTGTCTTTAAGTCACTTATGATCACACATGATGTCTTGAGTCATCACCCACTTGATTGAGTCACAAATCAAAGGTGAATTGCTTAAAAGTGATACGTACGGCAAAACCGACCAAAATTGCATGTTTTGACCTAACTTGTGTATACAATAGGGTTACGTGACGTATTTATTATCATTTTGAGTGGATTTAATGTTATGAACATGATGGGACCATTATTTGGGGGATTTGGGAGAAAACGGGACTCGAAAACATCAAAAAACGACAAACCGAGCACGCGAATCGATGAAACAGCAAAGTGGACACCCGGGCAAGCACCAGGCGTATCGCCTGGAGCCTCCCCAGGCAGCAGGTGATACGCTAGCAACCCAAATTCCAGCCAAACCCTAATGCTCCACTATATAAGCATCATTAGCCACCATGCTCTCCCCATTCAGCCCCAAATCACTCTCCAAAACCCTAAAACGGCTGTAAACATCAAAGGTGAAGAT
>JBCNJP010000006.1:5080672-5130709 GCA_039602395.1 Deinandra increscens subsp. villosa | reverse complement strand
ATAAGCGTATTTTCAATTTTGTAACTTTTTATATTGTCGAATGTTAATTTTTTTCTTTAATTCCACTTATCAAATTACATTTATTATTTTTGGATTCATTTTTTAAAAATCCTCCCGTGCGTCGCACAGGTATCAAAAACTAGTATATAATTATACAAATATTAACGTAGGTTACCCGCAAACAATCAAAGTACTTGCAAGATTCTAACACAAATAAAGTACTTTTAATGGATTTATTGTAAACATGGGAGGAGTCAATCGCATTATTCATTCACTATAATAGAATATATATACATATGTCCTAGCCTACAAATAGGAAACAAGATAAATTACAATCAATTTACAATCAATCAAATATATACTATATATATACGTTAATACACCCCCTCAGTTTGGAGCAGGAGAAGGACGAATGCCCAAGCTGGATCGAAAATGTACAAAGAGTAGGCGAGGAAGTCCCTTAGTGAATATGTCCGCGTACTGGTAATCAGCAGGAATGTGAAGAACTCGAATATGACCAATGCGCACTTTCTCCCGGACGAAATGAATATCGAGTTCAACATGTTTAGTACGTTGATGCTGGACCAGATTACCAGAAAAAAAAGGCTGAAATGTTATCACAATATATAATTGTTGCGTTGCGTGTTGGCAGAGATAATTCCAACAGTAAATTTCGAAGCCAACTGGTCTCAGCAACTGCATTCGCAACGCCCTTGTATTCAGCCTCAGCACTGGATCGAGACACCGTAGGTTGACGTTTAGAAGACCAAGACACGAGATTATTTCCCATGAATACGCAATAACCTGATGTGGACCGTCGGGAGTCGGGACTGTCACACCCCCAAATAACCACTAACGGAGTTTATACCGTTAAGGGGCGCGACTAGACCAGGACCACAACCATTAGTTACAAATACTAAATGAATCAGAGTAAAGTCCAAAGTTCATAAACGAAACAGTTATTCATACGCAGCGGAATTTAAAACATCAGTATCTTAGCACTAGCCACGTGCTTTACAAATCATTGTTCAATTTCAAATTCCCAAATTTAGTTTTATGAAAATAAAAGTCTTCGCGTGCCATGCCAACCTTCAACGGATACTCTTCAACGATCTGCAAAAGTGAAAACCACACAAGTGTCAACCTAACGGTTGGTGAGTTCACGGTGGGCATGACATGCATTGGCCCAGTCTCAATAATCGTATGTATCAACATATATAAGTAGTATGGTTTTGCAAAAACATTGCCAAGAGTTTGTTTACTGAATATGCACTAGTTATGTAAAAGTTAAAGCAGTCAACCGATATCGCGGGTAGCTAATCCGGTTTCCATGCACTAAGGAGGTCGTACTAGGGCTGAAAGCTGACGTAACAGTGTACGGCATTTGCCGTTGGTTTGTGCCTCCAGTTGTGTCCCATTTGGGATGCCCACAACTAAGAACAGGCTGATATTGCACTCCGTTCGGCCCCCGGCCGGTTGGCTACACATTTGTGTACCGCGGAGCAGGGTTTGTCAAACCCTCAGTAGATCTACCCAACATCCCCTCGCTTTCCAGATCATCAGTACTAAGTTGAGGTCTTTAAGTTTTAAAGCATCCTTAGAAATCATGTGATATCATTTGGTTTCGACTTTAACCTACACTAGTCATATTAAAATGTTTATTCTGGATTTCATCTGAAATCCCAAAAGAGTTTAAGAGTTGTGATAGTTGGTTCCGGATTTCATTTGAAACCCCAAAGATGGACAGTTGCAAGTGTTCCCCATAAAACACTCCAACTTCCACAACAGGTACCCCATTAGGCAATACCTCAAATTGTCAGCGTTGTTTTCCGTTTAGTATGTTCGTTGTGACCCAAACGGGCTCACAAGTAAAGGGTTTGTGAAACTCACCTTAGGTTGCTCGGCTACACTTGTTAATCCGATTTGTGTTTGCTAACGAAGACCTAGTAATCACATTAAGGTCTTAGGTGTTAGGTTGTGTCTATCTTTAACTTAACGTCACTATGGCCCATAACATAGCACATTTGAACTATGACTCGACATAACGACACACGGCACCAATGGTTGATCATAAGCAAGGGTTCATATAAATCAGATATCAAGCATGTTTCATCATGGCATAATCATGTAAGTCATGGCATAACACTTAAGCAAATTTCACAAGTTTGGTTTTAAGGTTAGGTCTTAGTTTCGCTAGCATAGTTTCGCTAGGCAGTTTCGCTAGGTGCACGGGCAGCACTTTCGCTAGGCTATGCCCGGTGACACAGTTTCGCTAGGCTAGTTTCGCCCGAAACTGCTGACGCAGTTTCGCTAGCCTAGTTTCGCAGGGAAACTGGTTTGAACTTTCGTTCAGGTATTTCGCTCGATAGTTTCGCTCGAGCTGGTCGGGTCAGGTTTCCCGGCGACACTATAGTTTCGCTGGTCAGTGTCGCTGGAAGGAGATATAATTTCGCTACTTAGTTTCGCCCAGAGAACACACAGTTTCGCTGGTCGCGAAAAACATACGGATTTGCCTAAAAATCAACCTAACAGCTTCTGATCATACATGCAATTCATTATCTAGCATCCATAGGCATTTACCAACATAAATCAAGCAACTTTAACACGTTTAACATGCATTTTGTCATCAAATCACCAAAAAGCACATTTTAACCTAAAAAGACCTATTCTAGCATAAATCATCATCATGGTTTGTTTTTACACGTAAAGTTTCTGACTTTAAGGTAGATCTATCATCCTAAAGCAACATATTAAGAGATCAAGTGATTTCATGTAGGTTTAGGCATGCTTTTAGGAGAAATACAAAGAAAACACATGAATGGTGGTTTTTGGAGACTCACGGTTTGATCTTAGGATCCGGATGAATGATCTTCAAGGCTGAGATCTTGGTAATCCCTTGTGATCCTTAGCTGACCAGAAATCTCGAGGTAGGAGAGTGTGTGTGTGTTTGTTGTGCAATGAGGCAAATGAGGCTACTTAGGGTTTATTAAGTTTATTTATATCAGGAGCCAGTTTCGCTGGCAGTTTCGCTGGCCAGGCGAAACTAGCTCTGGTCTCGTGACATTGAATTGTCTTAGCTGGCTACCGGGCGACACTATAGTTTCGCCCGGTAGTTTCGCTGGCGACCAAAAAAGGCAAGTTTTCACATAATCAAGTATTTACAATTAATCATGCTATTTACAATAATAAGTCATGTATTTAAATCACATTGCACATAAAGACAATCAATGATGAACACATAACACATATGGACGGGTTCGGTGATCAACCAAAGGTCGTGGACGTATTCGGTCTAGTTAAGCATCAGTTACTAAGTTAACACTTATAACGTAACTAACGGGTTTGTCTAACGGAAGTTAACCTTGAAATTCTCGGGTGTCACAGGGACAACCCCCCCCCCCCCCCCAATCTTCATCAGAATAGGCAGTGAGATGATGAGATTTGGAGGGGGTAATGGAGAGGCCATAGGTCAAGGTGCCCTTAAGGTAACGTAAGACACGCTTCATAAATTGAAAGTGTATGTCGTGAGGAGCATGCATGAAGAGACATAGTTGCTGCACAGCATACATAAGATCGGGCCGAGTGAACATCAAGTATTGTAGGGCACCTGCAAGTTGTCTATATAGCGTCCCGTCTGATAGTGGGTTACCTTGAGTAGCGCTTAGCTTCGATTCGGTATCAACGGGAGTTCTGGAAGGCTTGCAATCTGTCATGTTAGCTCGGGATAATATATCAGATGCATATAAGCTTTGATGTAAGAATAACCCCCCTTTTCGTGTGTTCAACTGTAATTCCCAAAAATTGGTGTAAAGTGCCCAAATCTGTCATTTTAAATTCCTTTGATAGTTGCGTGATTATTTGACCCAGAAACTGATTGTCAAAGGCAGTTAGAATAATGTCGTCGACGTAAAGCAAGAGAAATGCATGTTTGGTACCTTTAGAGTAAACGAAAAGGGAGGTGTCACTGGTGGTGCTTTTAAAGCCGCATCGGGTGATGTAAGTAGCAAAACGATCATACCACGCCCGAGGGGCCTGTTTCAACCCGTAGAGAGATTTATTCAATTTGCAGACATAGTTGGGGTGATCTTTATTTGTGAAACCTGGAGGTTGGAACATGTAAACGGTTCCTTGTAAGTTGCCATGAAGAAACACGTTTTTGACGTCTAACTGGTGAATCGGCCAACCCCGGGATACCGTAAGACTGAGAACTGTGCGTATGGTGGTTGGTTTCACAACAGGGCTGAAAGTCTCATCACAGTCGATCCCAATCTGTTGACTTTTCCCATTTACCACAAGTCGTGCTTTGTAACGCTGCAATTTGCCCTGGGAATTATATTTGTGGCGAAATAGCCATATGCATCTGATAATATTAGTGTCAGGAGGTCTAGGGACAAGTACCCATGTATTGTTTTCCTGTAAGGCCCTGAACTCGTCTGTCATGGCGGCACACCAATTCAGATCGGAGAGGGCTCGAATGTGGGAGGTGGGTAACGGGGAAATGAATGGTTCGGTATGCATATTCTAGTTGAATGGAATTTTGGGCCGAAGAGTGCCATCCTTAAATCGAGTTGTCATCGAGTGGGATGGCGGAGGTGGTTGAGGGTGTGGTTAAGGTGGCGGTATTGGCTGGGTGGACGGGTCCGGTTGAGGAGAAGGGATCGCATGTGGGGTGGGTGGCGTTTGAAGAGGCGAATTGGGGTTGGGGCTATTTGGCGGCGTGGTTTGGGCAGGCTGGGGTATGGGTTGGTTTGTTGGTGAGGAAACAGAAGTAAATAGTGGGGGTGAAGAAGGATGGGCAGTCCTCATCGAGAAAGGTGTAGGAGTGTGGGGTGGGGGTGTTTTGGATTTAAAGGGAAATGAAGACTCATCGAATGTTACATGACGAGAAAGGGTGACTTTACCCGTGGTGAGGTCTAAGCAACGGTAGCCACGAAAATCGGCGGGGTAGCCTAGAAAAACGCATAGGGTGGACCGAAGCACAAGTTTATGAGGCCGGGTGGCAGAGATGTTAGGATAACACGCACAACCGAACACGCGGAGGTGTGAGTAGGATGGTTGGCGGAGGTATAAGGCAGAGACGGGTGTACGGAATTTGAGGAGGTCGGTGGGAAGAATATTATGGAGGTAGCACGCGGTGTGGAGGGCCTCAACCCAATATTCGGGTGTGAGAGAGGCATGAGTGAGGAGGGTGAGGATGATCTCGTTAAGCCGTCGGATCATCCGTTCCGATTTCCCATTTTGTTGGGATGTGTGAGGACACGAGAATCGAAACTGAAGACCATGAGAATGGGCAAAAGATTTGAAGTTGTGATTGTCAAATTCACCCCCTAAGTCACATTGAAATGACTTTATGGATGTGTTGAATTGGGTGTTTATGTATTTATGGAACTGGGTGAATTTAGTAAACGTGTTGGACTTGAATTTTAGTGGGAAAACCCAAGTGTAATGAGTAAAATTGTCTATTAAAACCATATAATATTTATAACCTGCATTACTCAATATGGGTGAAGTCCAAAGATCACAATGCACAATAACAAAAGGTAAAACAGTACGAGACTGAGAGATACTAAAAGGCAATCGTTTATGCTTTGAAAGCTGACACGAATTGCAAACCAGAGTCTTAGCACGTTAATTACATGGAATGATTTTATTACTAGAAAGGAAATCAAAAACGGGTCTGCCTGGATGACCCAATCGATCGTGCCAGAAGTCTTGAGAAAAGGATGCCAAAACAGTGGCAGAGGAGACCGGGTATGATAGAGGGTAAAGTTGGCTCGAGCTATTGTGGCGGGAAATCGTCCTGCAAGTCTTGATATCCTTCACAGAAAAACCGTTAGGGTCAAATTCAATTAAAACATCATTATCAGTTGTGAATTTTCTAACGGAAATAAGATTTTTAATTGCATTAGGAGTGTAAAGGATATTTCTGAGTTGAAAGGGACGGTTAGGGTGTGGAATTGTGGTGTGTCCGGATCCGAGAATTGGTACGCGAGCGCCATTACCTACAAGAACAGAACCGTTAGGGAAAAACAATGACGGTTGAGAAATTTTACCTTGACCTCCGGTGAGATGGTCAGAGGCACCCGAGTCCATGTACCACTGGTTATCTCCATCTGCAAACGTCGTGGCTTGAAGCGCTTCACCGATCTGAGTAGGCTCGAAAGGATCAAAGAAGCTAAGGTTCGCTTGTGCTTCCGTCTGGTTCGTCCGTGTTTGATTCGGGCGACGATTTTGATCTGAGCCAGGTGCACCACGACTAGAACTGGGTTGCCAATAGGGCAGTGGGCCGGCCCAAGGAGGGTACCGGCCTGGTTGTGTAGGAAAAGGGCATGGGGGTGGACTCCAATAATTCCAAGTGGGCCTCATATTCCAATTCTGCTGGGCCGAATTGGGGTTCTGTTGTCGACGAGAAGTGGAGGGTGAACCTGAAATATTGTTGCCAAAATTATTGTTGCGCCGCTGCTGAGAGTTCCGATTGGAGCTCTGGTTTCGCCGACGGTTCCCGTTGTTTTGCTCCAATGGGACAGCCGCCATGGCAACAGGAGGTGGGGACGGCGCAGAGAAACGATCGCGGGTGGACTGCCGCTGATGCTCTAGTTAAAGCATGCCACAGGCAGCGTCCCACGATGGAAGGCTTTGGTTGATGTAGGCAGCCACCGTGTCGTACTCGGGAGGAAGCCCACGTACGAGTTGAAGAACCAGTTGCTTATCGGTGATAGGAATTTCAACCACCGTAAGCTGGTTGCCCAGTTCCTTTATCTTCTGACAGTAAGCCTCTAAGGATGGTGAGGCTTTGAGAGTAATGTTCGAAAACTCATGATTGAAAGCAGCCGCGCGGGAGCCTTTGTTTTTGAGAAATAAGGACTCAACGCGGAGCCAAGCTTTACGAGCGGTGGATTCGGTGGTGAGAACCCGGGAAAGAAGCTCGTCCGAGAGGGTTGCGTAGATCCATTGAAGAACCACCGTATCGATTTCGGAGCAGGACTCGTACTCATCGGATTCTGCGGCCGGCGGAGGGGTGCCGTTGATATGTGCCATCACTTTGTAGGCTCGAGCAGTGATCTTGAAGAGGTTGACCCAAGATGTGTAGGAAAGCTTCACACCGTCGAGAATACGAACACGTTGATGAATGTTCGTAAGTGTGTAGGCGAGGTGAACGGTCTTGGTGTTGGGTACAGTGTTGGAATTTTCGGGTTAATCAGGCATGATGATGGCTGGGAGGGGCTATACGCCGTGGCGTGGTAACCGGAGGAAGAGGGACGGTGGCCGGCAGGAGGAAAGCCATGGCTTGCAGAAGACGAAAGAAAAAATTAGGGTTCCTCGAGGGCTCTGATTACCATGTAAACATGGGAGGAGTTAATCGCATTATTCATTCACTATAATAGAATATATATACAAATATGTCCTAGCCTACAAATAGGAAACAAGATAAATTACAATCAATTTACAATCAATCAAGTATATACTATATATATATATACGTTAATATTTATATCGGGTTGGATCAAAACTCTCATATCATTTATGAATAGTTGTAACGGTATTTGACTCGTAACCGACGAGCCTTTACGGCTAGCGCAGTTACACTTGCGGGACCTCGCAACACACAATGTCATCTGAGTTCGTGCATCGGCGCCACTAGCAGTCTGGTTTCGCACCCACGCTAAGGACTTGTTTAACAATTTCGTTTTCACGCGAAAGCCGTAGGAAAGAAGTCCCGCGTAGGCCTTGCGCCAAGTTCAGATGCGCGTCATCTGCTCGAGCGCCTCACTAGTCCGCGCACGCCAAGAGTCGTGCACCATTTTCTGCGCGCCACATACCCGCTAATTAGTCTTGCTCGCAAGTCACGATCCTGCGCGCGCTACATGTGAGTTTCACGCAAGATCTTACGCGCAACCTTCAGGCCTTGACCCGCAACACCAAATAAAAAACATAAAGACAACTCTCAAGCGACTCACGATAATGCGAGCACACAACATGGTGTTTGTAATAGACACTTATCTTGCATTCAGATGATGGTATTTTCTTTATTATTCATCCAATGTTATTTTTTTTAACGAGATGTTTACCCACCCCGCGCGTTGCTGCGGGGTTGAATTTGTATACTGAACGAAAGTAAAAAAACTTAAGTGGTATAAAACGTAAAAGTTTAAAAGTCTCGTGGTGAAAGTATAAAACCGTAGAAGTATATTAAAAGCGAAAGTAGAAAAGTTAAAAGTTTCGTACCCAAAGTAGAAGACAAAAAACTTAAAACAAAAAAAACTTTAAATGTGACACCCGAGAATTCCAAGGTTAACTTCCGTTAGACAACTTTCGTTAGTTACGTTAGTAACTAATACTTAACTAGGCCGAATACGTCCACGTCCTTTGGTTGATCACCAAACCCGCCCATATATGTTATCTGTTCAATTATTTATGGTCATTATGTGCAAACGTAATTTAAATGCATAATTATTAATAAAAAACATGACTATTTAATTAATTGATAAATTATGTGACAAATTGCTTATTTGGATTATTATATGTTAACCGGGTAATTAAATGTATGCATACATGTTTAATGATTGGGCTAGTAATTAGTTAATGATGGACTAATCATGGGCTAATGATGGCTAATCATTGGGGGCCCAAATCCCAATGAAAGCCCATGAGACCACTAGTATTTAAATAGAATTATAAACCCTAATCCCATTTACATGCTCCATCACCACACACACACACTCCCCATCACACTCTCTCCCTCTCACGACTTCTGGACCAGCCCCAAGACACACCAAGATCAGCCATCACTTCTGTTGGTGAAGATCATCCATCGATCCTTGATCAAACCGTGAGTCCCATGAACCATTTCTATGTGTTTTCTATGTGTTTTCTTCATAAAGCATGCCTAGATCTTCATGTAATCGTTAGATTTTCTGTAAGAATGCTTAGGAATGCTAGATCTATGATAAAGACTACAACTTTACGTGTGAAACTGATCCATAATAGAGATTCATGCTAGATTAGGTCATTTTGGGTAAAGTGTGTTCTTGAAGATTTGATGATGAAAATGCATGTTTATGATGTTAAAAATGCTCCTGTGATGTTCCTAAATGATTATGTATGCTTGAAAATGAATTACACGAAGCATGGAGGCTGTTAGAAAGATTTTTAGTCAAATTTACGGGTTTTTTAGCGACCAGCGAAACTGTGCATTCATTAGGAGAAACTATCCAGCAGTTTCTCTAGCAGTTTCTCTAGCAGTTTCTCCAGCAGTTTCTCCAGACTAAACCCAAACTTGTGCAACTTATTTAAATGATATGCCATGACTTGTATGATTATGCAATGATGAAACATGCTATGATTTCTGTAATATATGAACCCTTGTTTATGATCAACCATCGGTGTCGTGTGTCGTTATGTCGTGTCGTAGTTCCAACGTGCTATGTTATGGGCCATAGTGACGATAAGTTAATGTTTAGACACAAAACTAATACTTAAGACCTAAACGTGTTCATAGGTCTTCGTTAAGCAATATTTGGATTAATTAACAAGTGTAGCTGAGCAACCTAAGGTGAGTTTCACTAACCCCTTAATTGTGAACCCGTTTGGGTCACAACGAATTACTTAACGGAAAACAACGCTGACACTTTGAGATATCGCCGAATGGGATATCTGTTATGGAAGCTGGAGTGCTTTATGGGAAGCGCTTGCAACTGTCAATCCTTGGGATTTCAAATGAAATCCGGAATAACCGTTTTGACACTTAAACTATTTTTAGGATTTCAAATGAAATCCAGAATAAACAACTTTTAATATGGCTAGTGTAGGTTAAAGTCTAAACCAAATGATATCACATGATTTCTAAGGATGCCTTAAAACTTAAAAGTCCTCAACAATTTAGTACCATTAATCTGTGAAGCGAGGGGATGTTGGGTAGATCTACTGGGGTTTGACAAACCCTGCTCCGCGGTACACAAATGTGTAGCCAACCGGTTGGAGGCCGAACGGAGTGCAATATCAGCCTATTTTAGTTGTGGGTCCCATGAGGAACACAACTGGAGGCACAAACCATCGGCAAATGCCGAACTCTGTTACGTCAGCTTTGGTACGAACTTCCTTAGTGCATGGAAACCGGATTAGCTACCCGCGATATCGGTTGACCGCTTTAACTTTTACTTAACTAGTGCATATTCGATAATTCAACACTTGGCAATGTTTGCAAAACTAATCCTTATTACATGTTGATACATACGCTTATGAGACCGGGCCAATGCATGACATGCCCACCGTGGACTCACCAACCGTTAGGTTGACACTTGTGTGGTTTTCACTTTTGCAGACCGCTGAGGAGTATCCACCAGGGGTTGGCATGGCACACAGAAGACTTTAAACTGTTTTAACCTACGTTGGACATTTTGAATATCAATATATAATTTGTACTTAAAGCACGTGGTTAGTGCTGAGATACTTTTGTTTACTTTTCCGCTGTGAATTTTAGACTGTTTTATGATGAACACTTGGACTTTACTCTGATTCGTTTAGTATTTGTAACTAATGGTTGTGGTCCTGGTCTAGTCGCGCCCCTTAACGGTATAAACTCCGTTAGTGGTTAATTGGGGGTGTGACAGATTGGTATCAGAGCCATAAGTTGCAGAGAACTGGAATCATTTTTGAAAACGATTTGGAAACTGCAACTTGAACCCTTAGTTACAAACGAACAAAACAAACTCTCAAAGATAAAATTTTTACGTGCCAACCTGGGATACTCGCTCTGCTGTGTAAGTAAATACTTCATATGTACATATATATATATCTATATATAAATATATATAGACCGTGTCTAGGTAGTCTAACGGAAAACCTTAGGGAATTTTCACACACGAATACGAAACGTGAACGCTAATACGCACACTACTTCGGGGGAAAGCGACAACAAAACGATGCTACACGCTACGTCCTGATTTCTACTACGATGACTACGCCGACGGTGACTTGTATGGGAAAGCCGACCTCCGACGATAGCTACTTACGACTTACGACATACTTCGACGACGCCTCGCTTTTGCACGAAAATTTTTCTGGACTAATAGTGGGATAACGGGAAATGGATAATACACATATTATGGGATATGTATAGAATATAACTGTGACTGAACACTGCCTACTTTAAACTGTCCAGAAAATGTCTGGAAGAGCCGGAAGGAACAACATCAACCTGACGCCCGCGCAACTGCAAGCAATGATAAACGAGCATGTGCAAGCCGCCGTGGCAGCTGTCCAAGCTACAATTGCTGCCCATGGTAATAATTATGCCGGTTAAGGCACAGGGCGATATATATATTTTGACCTGTTTAAATTTGAACCCGAACTATTAATTGCATCAGGAAACGTCCATCACTGCACATTTAAGACTTTCATGGACTGCAAGCCAATGACGTTTTCCGGCGAGGAAGGAGCGGTAGGACTCCTCAGGTGGATCGAGAAGTCTGAGAAGGTCTTCTACATGTGTAACTGCCCTGCTGAGAACAAGGTGAAATTTGCGACTGGTACTTTCGAGGGAGCAGCTCTCTCCTGGTGGAACGCCGAAATCCAAATGGTTGGGGTAAATGCGGCAAATGACATGGAATGGGAAGCATTTAAAGAACTGATTATGGAGGAGTACTGCCCTCGGGACCAAGTCAAGAAGCTTGAAGGAGAATTTTTGAACTCCAAGATGTCTGGGTCAGAGATTGAGGAATACACTGCGCGTTACCACGAGTACGCTGTACTCTGCCCAACAATGGTTGATGCTGAATTCAAACGCATTGAGCGTTATCTGGAGGGTCTCGCACCCCAAATCAAGAGCTTGGTGACCACCAGCAACCCAACAACCGTGCAGCAAGCCATTTGTTTGGCTCATAAGTTGACTGATCAGGAGATCGAGAGGGGTACACTACCCGCAAAGCTCACTGTGAAGACTGCCTTAAGTGGCAAGCGTAAGGCTGAAGAAGAAGCTCCAGCGACATCTGTGAACAATCAAACTGTTGGGAATCAATCTGGGAGATCCTCTAACTCCCAATATCAGAACAAGCGGTCTGACAACGCAAGGTCAAATTTCAACAATGGTAGCAACAGTGGGAGCAACAACCGCCAGGGCGGAAATGGAAACTACAAGGGTAAAGCTCCGTTTTGTAACAAGTGCGGGAGACACCACAATGGTATGTGTACCAAGGGTTTGGAGTGTGGAAGATGTGGTAAACCGGGGCATGAGGCCAACAACTGCTGGATCAACCTACAAAAGTTGAACAACAACGGTCAGAACCAAGGAGGAAATAACAACAAGGGAAATGGAAACAACCGCAACGGGCAAGGAAACAATCAGAACAACAACGGTGGAGCCCGTGGCTGTTATGAATGTGGTGCGCAAGGCCACATGAGGAAAGACTGCCCGCGTTTGCGCAGACAAGGAAATGGAAACAATGGCAACGGTGGGAACCCGGGCAACGGGAATGGTAACGGTGGGAATGGTAATGGTGGAAACGGAAATGGTGGGAATGGTAGAGGTCGAGCTTTCGTCATGGGTCAAGGTGAAGCTCGCAACGACGCCAATGTGATTAACGGTAAATTTATACTTAATGGTTTCTTTGCTACTGTATTGTTTGATTCTGGTGCTGAAAGAAGTTTTATTTCCACTAAGTTTGCTAGACTGATTAATGCTAAACCGATTGACTTAGATGCTAAGTATGTGGTAGAGCTAGCAAACGGTAAACTCCATGATACAACCCAGATAGTTAAGGACTGTAAGTTAGAACTAGCTGGCCATACGTTAGGAATCGATCTTATGCCCTTCCCGATTGGTAGTTTTGACGTTATAGTAGGAATGGATTGGTTATCAGAAAACCGAGCTGAAATTTTATGTCAAGAAAAAGTGGTTCGTATCCCACTCAAAGACGGTGAAATGCTAACAGTTCAAGGTGAAAAAGGTGGAACAGTCACCGGCATCATCTCATTTCTAAAAGCTCAAAAGTGCCTTCGTAAAGGTCACTTCGCGATTCTTGCAAACGTCACCGACACGACACTTCCCGAGCGTAAAATCGACGACTATCCGATAGTCCGCGACTTTCCGGATGTATTTCCTGATGATCTGCCTGGTTTGCCTCCATTTCGACAAGTTGAGTTTGGGATCGACTTAACTCCCGGCGCTGCTCCGATTGCACGCGCACCGTACCGTTTGGCTGTAAGTGAACTCAACAAACTTTCCGCACAACTTCAAGAGTTACTCGACAAAGGATTTATTCGTCCAAGTTCGTCTCCGTGGGGAGCACCGGTATTGTTTGTTAAGAAAAAGGATGGAACGTTCCAAATGTGTATCGACTACCGAGAGCTCAACAAGGTTACAATTAAGAATCGGTATCCACTTCCTCGAATCGACGACCTCTTCGATCAACTACAAGGTTCAAGCTACTATTCAAAGATTGATCTACGGTCTGGTTATCACCAACTTCGCGTACGTGATGAGGATATCCCCAAGACTGCCTTCAGAACTCGGTATGGACACTACGAGTTCCTGGTTATGCCGTTTGGGCTAACCAATGCACCTGCCGTGTTTATGGATCTGATGAATCGAGTGTGCAAGCCGTACCTCGATCAGTTTGTGATAGTTTTCATCGATGATATTTTGATCTACTCCAAGACAAAGGAAGAACACGAGAATCACCTGCGACTTATTTTGGAATTACTCCGCAAGGAACAGCTTTACGCCAAGTTTTCAAAATGTGATTTTTGGATCCGCGAAGTCCAGTTTCTTGGACACATTGTTAATGAAGAAGGAGTTCAAGTTGACCCAGCTAAAGTGGAAGCTATCAAGAATTGGTCTACTCCTAGAGCGGCGACCGAAATCCGACAATTTTTGGGACTTGCCGGATACTATCGAAGATTCATTAAGGGTTTCTCGCAAATAGCTCAACCCTTAACAGCTTTAACGCACAAAGGGGTGCAATACAGATGGGGTGAAAAAGAGGAACGAGCGTTTCAAACACTTAAGGATATGTTATGTTCAGCTCCGATTCTCTCGTTACCCGATGGGGTGGACGACTTCGTGGTTTTTTGCGATGCATCCATTCAAGGACTCGGTTGCGTGTTGATGCAACGAGACAAGGTAATTGCCTACGGGTCCAGGCAGCTGAAGGATACTGAGAAGAATTACACAACACATGACTTGGAATTAGGAGCCGTTGTATTTGCACTTAAGATTTGGAGACATTACCTCTACGGAACAAAGTGCACGATATTCACCGACCACAAAAGCTTACAACACATCTTCGAACAAAAGGATCTCAACATGCGACAACAAAGGTGGATCGAGCTACTAAATGACTATGATTTAGCGATTAAGTATCATCCTGGAAAAGCCAACGTTGTGGCTAATGCCTTAAGTCGGAAAGAGTATGAAAAGCCTCGACGAGTACGAGCGCTACAACTGACCATTCACACGGGATTGCCGGATCGAATCCGCGATGCCCAACAAGAAGCTTTAAAGGAAGAAAACTTCGCAGCTGAAGCACTGCGTGGTGTAGATGGTCACTCTGAGGTTAAGTCTGATGGACTCAGGTATTATAATGACAGAGTTTGGATTCCTCTACTTGGGAATCTTCGTGAGCTCGTGATGGACGAGGCTCACAAGTCAAGATATTCGGTGCACCCTAGATCGGATAAAATGTACCAGGATTTGAAGAACTTATACTGGTGGCCGAACATGAAAGTCGACATTGCGCGATATGTGGCTAAGTGTTTAACATGCTCAAGGGTTAAGGTCGAGTATCAAAAGCCTGCTGGATTACTGCAACAACCAAAGATCCCAGAATGGAAATGGGAGGATATCTCCATGGACTTCGTAACAGGATTACCTCATCGATCGAATCGACCGGATGCGATTTGGGTTATCATTGATCGATTAACCAAATCTGCACATTTTATCCCGATGAAGGAAACTGACAATATGGATAAGTTAACCAAGCTGTACATTGACCGAATTGTGGCACGTCATGGAGTGCCTAAGACTATCATCTCCGACAGAGATCCTCGATTTACTTCCCGACTATGGCAATCTATGCAAGAATCACTGGGAACCAGACTGGATATGAGTACAGCTTATCACCCACAGACCGATGGTCAGACGGAACGAACGATTCAGACTTTAGAAGATATGCTACGAGCTTGCATTCTCGACTTTGGTAAAGCCTGGGAGGCTCACCTTCCGTTGGTGGAGTTCTCCTACAACAACAGTTATCATTCAAGTATCGGTGCAGCACCTTTTGAAGCACTATATGGCAGAAAATGTAGATCGCCCGTGTGTTGGGCAGAAACGGGTGAGAAGGGAATCACCGGACCAGAAATCATTCACGACACAACTGAACGGATTTTTCAAATCAGAAAGCGGATAGCCGCAGCACGTGACAGGCAAAAGAGCTATGCCGACAAACGCCGTAAACCTTTGAAGTTCGAGGTAGGCGACAAGGTACTATTGAAGGTAACTCCCTGGAAAGGAGTGATACGCTTTGGAAAACGTGGAAAGTTGAATCCTCGTTATATCGGTCCGTTTAAAATCATCGGGGAAGTAGGCCCGGTGGCCTACCGATTACAACTCCCGGCCGAACTCGATGGAGTCCACAACGTGTTTCATGTTTCTAATCTGAAGACATGTCTGGCTGAAGACACTGAAATAATTCCTTTGGAGGAATTGGAGATCGACGAACATCTCAGATTCATAGAGCAACCAGTAGAAATCATGGGACGCGAGGAGAAAGCCCTCAAACGTAGCAAGATTCCGATCGTCAAAGTTCGATGGAACTCAAGACGTGGACCTGAATATACATGGGAACGGGAGGACCAGATGAAGAAAAAGTATCCTCACTTGTTCGAGCAAACGTCCACGGAAACTCAAGGTATGATTTAATTTTGGGGACCAAAATTCCTTTAACAAGAGGAGGATGTGGCAACCCTAAAACTTTTGCTTTCTTTCCCCAGCAACTACAGCAACGACGACAGCTGAGGCTGCGAACGCTACAACACTAGAATAATTTTCGGGACGAAAATTCCATTTACAAGGGGATGATGTGACACCCGAGAATTCCAAGGTTAACTTCCGTTAGACAACTTCCGTTAGTTACGTTAGTAACTAATACTTAACTAGGCCGAATACGTCCACGTCCTTTGGTTGATCACCAAACCCGCCCATATATGTTATGTGTTCAATTATTTATGGTCATTATGTGCAAACGTGATTTAAATGCATAATTATTAATAAAAAGCATGACTATTTAATTAATTGATAAATTATGTGACAAATTGCTTATTTGGATTATTATATGTTAACCGGGTAATTAAATGTATGCATACATGTTTAATGATTGGGCTAGTAATTAGTTAATGATGGACTAATCATGGGCTAATGATGGCTAATCATTGGGGGCCCAAATCCCAATGAAAGCCCATGAGACCACTAGTATTTAAATAGAATTATAAACCCTAATCCCATTTACATGCTCCATCACCACACACACACACTCCCCATCACACTCTCTCCCTCTCACGACTTCTGGACCAGCCCCAAGACACACCAAGATCAGCCATCACTTCTGTTGGTGAAGATCATCCATCGATCCTTGATCAAACCGTGAGTCCCATGAACCATTTCTATGTGTTTTCTATGTGTTTTCTTCATAAAGCATGCCTAGATCTCCATGTAATCGTTAGATTTTCTGTAAGAATGCTTAGGAATGCTAAATCTATGATAAAGACTACAACTTTACGTGTGAAACTGATCCATAATAGAGATTCATGCTAGATTAGGTCATTTTGGGTAAAGTGTGTTCTTGAAGATTTGATGATGAAAATGCATGTTTATGATGTTAAAAATGCTCCTGTGATGTTCCTAAATGATTATGTATGTTTGAAAATGAATTACACGAAGCATGGAGGCTGTTAGAAAGATTTTTAGTCAAATTTACGGGTTTTTTAGCGACCAGCGAAACTGTGCATTCATTAGGAGAAACTATCCAGCGAAACTGTGCATATCTCCTTCCAGCGACACTGTCCAGCGAAACTGCAGTGTCTCTCGTGAACGAAACTGACCTTGTCCCTGAACGAAAGTTCAACCAGTTCCTGGCGAAACTAGCCAGCGAAACTAGCAGTTTCTCTGGCAGTTTCTCTAGCAGTTTCTGTAGCAGTTTCTCCAGCGAAACTGCAGTGTCTCTCGTGAACGAAACTGACCTTGTCCCTGAACGAAAGTTCAACCAGCGAAACTAGCAGTTTCTCTGGCAGTTTCTCTGGCAGTTTCTCTAGCAGTTTCTCTAGCAGTTTCTCTAGCAGTTTCTCTAGCAGTTTCTCTAGCAGTTTCTCTAGCAGTTTCTCCAGCAGTTTCTCCAGACTAAACCCAAACTTGTGCAACTTATTTAAATGATATGCCATGACTTGTATGATTATGCAATGATGAAACATGCTATGATTTCTGTAATATATGAACCCTTGTTTATGATCAACCATCGGTGTCGTGTGTCGTTATGTCGTGTCGTAGTTCCAACGTGCTATGTTATGGGCCATAGTGACGATAAGTTAATGTTTAGACACAAAACTAATACTTAAGACCTAAACGTGTTCATAGGTCTTCGTTAAGCAATATTTGGATTAATTAACAAGTGTAGCTGAGCAACCTAAGGTGAGTTTCACTAACCCCTTAAGTGTGAACCCGTTTGGGTCACAACGAATTACTTAACGGAAAACAACGCTGACACTTTGAGATATCGCCGAATGGGATATTTGTTATGGAAGCTGGAGTGCTTTATGGGAAGCGCTTGCAACTGTCCATCCTTGGGATTTCAAATGAAATCCGGAATAACCGTTTTAACACTTAAACTATTTTTAGGATTTCAAATGAAATCCAGAATAAACAACTTTTAATATGGCTAGTGTAGGTTAAAGTCTAAACCAAATGATATCACATGATTTCTAAGGATGCCTTAAAACTTAAAAGTCCTCAACAATTTAGTACCATTAATCTGTGAAGCGAGGGGATGTTGGGTAGATCTACTGGGGTTTGACAAACCCTGCTCCGCGGTACACAAATGTGTAGCCAACCGGTTGGAGGCCGAACGGAGTGCAATATCAGCCTATTTTAGTTGTGGGTCCCATGAGGAACACAACTGGAGGCACAAACCATCGGCAAATGCCGAACTCTGTTACGTCAGCTTTGGTACGAACTTCCTTAGTGCATGGAAACTGGATTAGCTACCCGCGATATCGGTTGACCGCTTTAACTTTTACTTAACTAGTGCATATTCGATAATTCAACACTTGACAATGTTTGCAAAACTAATCCTTATTACATGTTGATACATACGCTTATGAGACCGGGCCAATGCATGACATGCCCACCGTGGACTCACCAACCGTTAGGTTGTTACTTGTGTGGTTTTCACTTTTGCAGATCGCTGAGGAGTATCCACCAGGGGTTGGCATGGCACACAGAAGACTTTAAACTGTTATAACTTACGTTGGACATTTTGAATATCAATATATAATTTGTACTTAAAGCACGTGGTTAGTGCTGAGATACTTTTGTTTACTTTTCCGCTGCGAATTTTAGACTGTTTTATGATGAACACTTGGACTTTACTCTGATTCGTTTAGTATTTGTAACTAATGGTTGTGATCCTGGTCTAGTCGCGCCCCTTAACGGTATAAACTCCGTTAGTGGTTAATTGGGGGTGTGACATTAAAAGTTAGAGGATTAAAAAATTAAGGAGTATAAAAACGTCAAAATCTAAAAGTCTTCCGGTGAAAATATAAAACTACAAAAATATACTAAGTTAAGTGGTATAAAACGTAAAAGTCTAAAAGTCTTGTGGTAAAAGTATAAAACTATAAAAGTATACTAAAAACAAAAGTATAAAAGTTAAAAGTTTCATGGTCAAAGTAGAAGACAACAAAACTTAAAACAAAAAAAAGTTTAAAAGGTAGATGGTAAAAAAGTTAAGGGATATAGGACATAAAAGTCTAACAGTCTTGTAGTGAAAGTATGAAACTATAAAAATATACTAAAAACGAAAGTAGAAAAATTAAAAGTTTCGCGGCCAAAATAGAAGACAACAAAACTTAAAAATAAAAAAAAACTTTAAAAGTACGCTACAAAACGTAAGAGTATGAAACAATGTGGCCAAACTATGGAAACTAAAAGTTTACTATTTCGTTAAAAAGATAAAAAAACAAATCGTAAAAATTTAGAGTAGAAATCGTCAAAACACTAAAGTTACGTTGCTAAAGTTTAAAAAACAAAAAGTCTACTATTCATCTTTAAAATTTGATTGTATAATATATAAATTTGGTTAGTGCATTTTTTTTACTTATCACGCAAGATGTGAGTGTGCGAAGTGCACCAAAACAAAAAACACAATGGCGACTCTTGATGATGCGAAGTGTAAAGTGCACCATCAAATTATCACACTGCCAGGCTACACGTGTGCGAGTTGGGGTGCTACCCACTTCTTGGGGTCCTCCTTATAAACCTTTTAAATGTTTGTTTACCCACCAATATAGGATAGATTTCCATGACAACTTACAAATAAATCCATTTTTTTTGCCACCCAACTTTGAGCTTCGATTATTCATTCATCTTAGCTCTATTTTAGACACCGTTTGGTTCGTTGTGATATTGTCACAATATAGAGCCTAAACCCGGAAATAATTATTATATAACACATATATAATAATTATTATTTGTATTTAAAAATTAATAAGAAAAACATAATTTTACTACAATTTCCAATATTTATTATATAATAAGATTATATACAAGTTTCCAATATTGTATCGCCGAAGAAAACCTCCAAATTTTATACTTTTGTCTACATATATTAGAATGCAAACAATATATTGTTTAATGGGAAACCACGATGCACAGAGCTTTTTTAGTTGAATTGATTAAATATATAGATCTTTAAGACCACAAATTCAAGGTTCACACATAGCTCGATCTACTCGTTAGTATATAATGGAAGGTACAAACAGGCACTACCTATCCTTGCAATATATTAAGTTTATCAAAAGTGAATCAAATACTTCGCATCTTATCTTTTTCCCGTGTGGTATTTCTTCCTTGTGTTTTTTTTATAATCATTCTTACTACGTATACCCCCACTATCAGTGGTTCCTACGGGGTAATTGAGAGTGATCAACAGGCTTTGTTTGCGTGAAGTCAATGATCATCCAAGATCCAAATAAGGCTCTAACTATTAACACAAGAGAAGATCTTTAAGATCTTTGTATTAGTTTGCACATGTTCTGTATTTACTTCTCCTATATTATTCTAGAATAGGTTATTTAGTTTCCTATTATATTGCTTGTAACCTTTGTATAAATTGTATGTTGCTCAATAATAGAATTTAATCCTTTGGATCATCATTCTCCATATGGTATCCAGAGCCCCTACGCTCCTCTGAGCACTACGATCCCATCCCTCCCTACCTTCGATTACTTTCTCCAGCCGGCCCTACCCTGGCCACGTCGCTGCCCTCAACCGGCCTCCTTTTTTTCTTTCGTTCGACATCCCCATCACATCTCCACCATGTCTGATCCAATCACGGAGGTTACCGCCCACTCTCACTTCCCTATCAAACTCACACCCAACAACTACCCTGTTTGGAGAAAGCAGGTTACGGCCATACTGATTGGTCTGGGTCTCGATGGTTTTGTTACTGGCAAAACAAAGGCTCCGCCAACAACCCTCGAAGGCAACAAGAGCAACCCCAAATATCTCTCCTGGTACCGTCAGGATCAAACGATCCTTGGTGCTCTCCTTGGGAGTTGTTCTGATCCAATCCAGCATGTCATTACCTCCGCCGACACCTCTTGTGAAGCCTTCAGCAGGCTTTCTGCTAGTTATGCAAGCCAAACGCGATCCCGCATCATCTCTTTGAAGTCTCGCCTTGCCAACAATCCGCGTGGAGACAGAACCATTACCGACTACCTTCAAGAGATGAAGTCAATTGCCGATGCCCTCGCTCTTGCCCAAAGTCCCGTCTCGGATGAAGACCTAGTTGTCCATATTCTTGGTCAACTAGGAGACGACTATCGCCACGTTACTGCTGCTCTGAAGATGCGTGAGACAACTATCACCTTCCCTGACTTGTTTGACAAGTTACTAGACCAAGAACGAAGCCTCCTTGTCTCGCCGGTTGCTGTCCCATCGATTCCCACGGCCAACGCGACCCAGCGCTAGTCACGGCCCTTTGGCAGGCCCAATACTGATTACCGGAATGTTGCAGCCCAGCCCACTGCTCAGGAGTTCCGGCCCAGCAACGAGTTCAAGCAATCAGGCCGGTTCAATGGCCCATCTCGCACCAACCGCTCCTCTGGCCCAATGGGTGGTTCGAACTCTCAGCCGACTAACCGTAATTCTTTATTCTGTGATTTTTGTTCCATTGCAGGGCATGACACAGGTGATTGTCGCAAGTTGCGAAAATTTTTAAAGAACCATAACATAACTGTGGCCGAATCTTCCTTGCCACCACCGGTTGTCAACTCCTCCATGGCTCGTAATGGTAATTGGATGTTCGATAGTGGGGCCTCTCACCATGTTGCCTCGGATCGCTCTGCGTTGCATCACCTCTCTGACTACGGGGGACCTGATGAAATTGTGTTAGGTAACGGTTCCACCCTAAAAATTTCTCACATTGGTCATTCTAGCCTTTCCACTCATGATCGACCTTTACAATTAAATCACATTCTCTATGTTCCATCCCTTCGTAACAACTTAATTTCGGTTGCTAAACTTTGCAAATCAAATAATGTTTCAGTTGAGTTTTTCTCATCCTATTTTCTTGTGAAGGATCTTCGCACGGGGGCGCCATTCATGCGGGGAACGAACATCAATGATGTCTACTATGCCACATCCCAAGCCATCGGCCGCCTCCCTCAGTTGAACACTATGTCCAAGTCCAGTGATTCTCTTCTTACATGGCACCATGTTTTTGGCCATCCTTCAATAAAAATACTCAAGTTATTGCTTAGTAAACTTGGTATTAATTATACTAAACATTTGTCTTTGGATTTTCATTGTGATTCGTGTGCCTTGAATAAAAGTCATAAACTTCCTTTTGGTGAAAATTCATTTACTGCTAACAAACCACTTGAGCTTATATATTCTGATGTTTGGGGCCCAGTCACCCAATCTATTGATGGCTTTGTTTATTATGTGATTTT
Organism: Deinandra increscens subsp. villosa; assembly: GCA_039602395.1. Taxonomy (NCBI): domain Eukaryota; kingdom Viridiplantae; phylum Streptophyta; class Magnoliopsida; order Asterales; family Asteraceae; genus Deinandra; species Deinandra increscens. The sequence goes on along the minus strand of JBCNJP010000006.1, from coordinate 5,108,491 downwards.
TGTGGACTTTTACTCCAAATACACATGGTTTTATCCTATGAAATACAAATCGGATGTCAAAACCTTATTTCCCCAATTTAAATCCTTAGTTAAAAAAATTTTTCATCATAAAATTGTTTCCCTATTTTCGGACAATGGAGGTGAGTATATTGGTCTTGCTCCGTTTTTACGCCTACATGGTATTTCGCACTTTACTACACCTCCTCACACACCGGAGCAAAACGGCGTAGCTGAACGTCGCCATCGACACATTGTCGAAACGGGCTTGTCTTTACTTCATCTTGCTCGTCTTCCGGTAACTTTTTGGTCTCATGCCTTCCAGACGGCAGTTTACTTGATAAATCGGATGCCCACATCCATTATTGGCAACACCACGCTGTATCATCGCCTTTATAATGGTTCTCCGAAATACTCTAAGCTTAAACCCTTTGGGTGCTTATGTTTTCCTTGGCTTCGTCCGTACACTTCCTCCAAGCTCGATCCGAAATCGGCTAGGTGTATCTTCCTTGGATACTCCGTCTCCAAATCTGTATACAAATCCATACTAACCTCATGGAACTCTTCCTCACATTTCTGAGAATGGATTGGTGTTACTTGCGGGAAGCGGCATAGAAGAGTGACTATCATACAACTGGAGTCGCAAGGCCTAGTAGGCACTCTATCTCCTCATGTGGGGAACCTCAGTTTCCTTTATGGACTTTCTCTCTTGAACAACAACTTTCAAGGAAATATCCCTCATGAACTCGGTCGTCTTTCGAGGCTACGCGTCCCCATTCTTACAAAAAACAAATTTAGTGGAGTTATTCCTTCTAATTTGTCTGCTTGTTCTAACCTTAAAAGGTTGTATCTTTCGTATAACATGCTTGTTGGAAGTATACCCAAAGAGATGAGTTTCCTATATAAACTTACTGATTTTGTACTTCATTACAATAATTTAACAGGTGGGATCCCATCATATTTGGGGAATATCACATCAATGGAGTTATTATCTATTAGCGGAAATCATCTTGGGGGAAGCATTTCAGACACCTAGGCTGTTGGAAAAATGTAAGTGAATTTTCTGCTGGTGGATGTAACTTACATGGTTCCATCCCTCGTTCCATTTATAACCTCTCACTCATAACATATTTTGCCTTGGCTGAGAATCAGCTTACCGGTAGTTTTCCGTTTATAACCTCTCGTCACCTAGTATTCCTTCAGTTAAGGAATAACAAGTTGTCTGGATCTATTCCATCCTCAATATCTAATTGTTCGAAATTACAACTTCTTGAAATGACTAATAACAACTTTAGTGGGAAATTGGCGGTTAACTTCGCTAAACTAGATGTGACGCCCACTCCCAGACTTGGCGTCAGGAAGGGTCACGTATCGGATTTACTCATGAACATAAGGTATCAACAGAGATATTAAGCATCGAAAATTTATAACTTTTATTTATATAATCTAAGTACTACCGTAAGTGAGATATTATACATAACTACAACTAATTATAATAAGGAAATCTATAACTAAGCCAGCTTGCCAGAAACTCTTCCATGATAGCTTTCCGGATTATCCCGTCCTCTAACGATCCGTGCCTTTACTTCTAAACGTCTCTGCAGAACCTAGCATACATAATTTTAAAAGTCAGCTTACGCTGGTGAGTTCTACCATTTAGTTCAACATCGTTTAAGTGTTTACCTGATTTTCACAACACATATATATTACAGATTAAATCCTAACACATAATGACTATATTAACCATGACCCTAGGCTTAACTTCTAGGTCACTATGTTTATCTGAGGACCGTAACCGTGACCCTAGGCTTAACTTCTAGGTCACAATATCTAACCGACTCTTCTATTATGAGAAGACCTACCACTGCATTCTCTAGGGCACCCCCATTGGAGAAGCAACGCCGTCTGTACATAGTACTCTAGGGCACCCCCATTGGAGCATCACCGACTCCTCATTCTTACCGGCAACCCTAGGCTTATCATCTGGCTTACCAACTCTTCCTATGAGAAAACCTGACACTACGTTCTCTAGGGCACCCCAACTGAAGAAGCAGCGTCGTCCGTACACGGTACTCTAGGGCACCCCCATTGGAGCAACAACGATTTCTCATCTTTATCCACCAACTTTATACTTAACTCTATTAGGTCATTTTCTCGTCTTAATGACTTAATTACCGATCATGTATACTACCCACCCCTAGTTAAATTAACAAGATGCTTTAGGTTTGTTATTAAACAGTGATAAGGCATTCATATACTGCAACAAATGGGCATCCCCCAATTTACCTAGGTGTATGTATACAGGATGTACCAGCGGCGTATCCTCCACACTTTCGATATACCAGGTAACTTATACTACTATGTATATATATATAGAATGTACCAGCGACGTATCCACCACATATTAATATAAGCAAATGCATCACCTATTCTTATATAATCATACATATTCACTAAACGTTTAATAACAACTCCCTTGTCACTTGGCAACTTAATCTCAAGCAAGTATATACACATCACATTATAATCAATATAATTGCATAACACGTATAAGCAATTCAACTACTTCATCATATAACACGTATATATCAAGTCACAATTATCTTGAATATATTTTCACAAGTATTGTATGTATACCAGCCCGAAAACATTTAAAAGTATTTAAAACATTTAAAAGTGGGCTTGTAGAAACTCACCTGATATCTTTAATCATCTATTTAGATAGAACCTCCGTTATGGTCCACAATTAACCTAATCGCGTATCGGATTGCGTTAATGCAAAGTTATTATAAATAATACCTATGTTTATTTATATCTTATTATCCTAATAATATTTTATTAGGGTTTAACTATTTTAGGGTCCAAATGATCAAAATGCCCTTATAGGCAAAATAACCTTCTTATTGATAATATGAAGACGCGCATTCCTATAAGTAAAGGCTCACCCCGGGATTGCCCAGTGAGGTATGCCAGGTCCTAGTTGGGATTTATGCGACACCCCCTCTTTGCCAGAAACCCCAGTGTACAAGCGCTTACCCTTCCGGTCCGCACGAACTACTAAATATCCGATTAACTCGGTATCTTTAATACTTTATTATTTATCCAATTTAAACTCATATATACTTATTATATATATAAACATTTTATACGACCAAAAATCAAGTCCCATACCCTCCGGATATCTATATTTAGAAACCCTAATTTCACGTATTTCTCGTTTTATTATTAAAACTCATTTTTATTTCAAACCAACTTAGGGTATTATCCATTATAATATTTTATAATATCCTTTAAAATATCAAAGCTTAGTCCGTCACCGTTTACTCAATTTGGGCAAAGCAACGTTATAAAAACCCTAATTTCAACCCGTTAACAAAACCTTTTCCAATTGTGAAATAAACTTAGGGCTTTCTGAAAAACACATCTTTTTAGGATTACCTACAAAAATTCAGACCCTAATTCCAAGCCGATTACCCATTTTTTTATAAAACAAGCTCAAGAACCCTAATTTTAACACATTTTTAGAAAGCATACTTAGAGATCGATTTAGCCAAAACTGTTCAGATCCTAACTCCTCTTGTGCAACTTGAATTCGACTGATGAATATTGCGGCCAGAATAGGGTTTTTAGGATGAAGAAATGGTGAGTTGGTGTGACGCCCACTCCCAGACTTGGCCTTAGGAGCGGTCACGCATCGGATTTACTCATGAACACAAGGTACAACAGAGATAATTAAAGCAGCGGAAATAAAAACTTTTATTCATATGCCAAACATTACATAGTAAGATAGACAAATACAAAAGAGAAAAATATCTCCATGCCAGTCTTCGAAAATGTCTTCTCTTAATAGCTTGACATTGTCTTGATAGTGTACGCCCCCTAGTTCCTGCTCACATCTCAGCCTTCCCTTTTCGATCCGATGGTCCAGCCTCATCTGACATACATAACTTAACAAGTCAGCTTACGCTGGTGAGTTCTACGTTTTTGGAAAACTTTACCTTTCAAAGGCACTTAGGTCTGTCAAACACATTTCTTCAATTAGACAATCAAACACAAAGCATATAGCACATATATTCACATACCCTAATCTCGTGAATAGACTAACCTTCTGTTGCTTTGTCATCCTTGTCTCACATTAAGAACGTATCCTAATGTTAAGTGCTATCTTAGGGAAATAGTGTTTCTATTTGTCTTACGAACACATCGTGTCGCAACGGTCCCTTTAGTTTTGACACTATATAGCTTTGACGCTTTCTGGCTTTGACGTCGCTTAGCTTTGACGCTTGGTTTTGACACCATTGGGACAACACTATTTAACTTCTTGTTTCAGAAGCCCCTTACTCACCAATCTTTTCTCGATTACCATCCTTAATCTATTCTACTAGAAACATCGAAATGGCAATCTATCTTTCCTCTAATCATCACCGTACAATCAATACATATAACAAGCAATTATAACAATTGAGAGTATTTTCACAAAACGTTATGTATATCAGCCCAAAACGGTTTAAAGCATTTAAAAAATTTAAAAGAGGGATCAAAGAACTCACCTTAGGTTGCGAAGTAGTTTCTTGCCTTATTCCTTCATGAAACTAACTTGCTTTAACGTGATGTCCCTAGCAAGATATCCTAGAGGTTACAAGCGGTCATTAAGGCTAACCCCTTTATCCTAAACCCAATCCCTTATTGGTTTAACATCCATTTGTCTAAATAACCGTTTTGCCCCTTATGGGAAAAAGTATTCTTTTTAGTGATACCTATGAAGAGGTGCATTCCTATAAGTAAACGCTCACTCCGGGATCGCCCAGTGAAGCGTATGCTATGGATGTTAAACCAACTTCTACACTATGCAAGAAACCCCAGTGTACAGGCGCCACCCTTCCAGTCCGCACCAACTTCTAGATATCCGAGTAACTCGATACATTCAATACTTTATCAAAACCCATGTTTTAACTTATATATACTTAGTACATATATATAATTATGTTCTTTTGTTGAATATCATTACCCTTGCCCAAGCCTTTATGTCCTTGATGAGTGATTCTCATGACCGACCGTATAGGCGTTATCACGACCAGGAGGCGGGATTACTATGAGATATCACCCATTTTTGTGTTTTAGTTTGGTGATGATCATGACCGGCCGTATAGGTGTTATCACGACCTGGAGGCGGAATTACTATGATCAAAACACCAATGTTTATGTTCTTGTTCTTGGTTTACTTGTTCTTGATAAACCAACATGGTGAACCATACCAACCCTTCTTTAAACATGATCTAACTTAAGGCGTTCTTAAAACATATTATTCTAAGAACCTTAATACCTGTATTATTCTTAAATCAGGCATATCTAAGTGTTATGAATCATGAAACTAATTGATGGCTTATGTTAAACATACCTTAAGTTGATCTATTCCAGAAGATGGGCTCCTAACTCCCTTTGAATCTTCAAAAATGCAAGCTAGAGTGTTCTTGGTGTTCTTGAGGTTTCTTAGAGGTTTTAGGTTGATTTTAGGTAGAATTAGCAAGGAAAAATGGATGGATCTATGGCCTATTTATAGCCAAACACTCCTAACCTGATGCTTACACATGGCATGATGACTAAGCATCAATTTTGACACCTAAGGGTGGTGAACATGACACATGGCAAGTTAATATGACACCAAATCAACAAAAAAATGACACTTGTCATGAGCTCCTCTTATGCTTTTCAAACAAGCCTAGAACTTTCCCAAATATCATCTTTAACCCTCGAACTTATATAAAACATGCATCTAAGGTTCCTAAATATCCTAATACTTTTTCTTATAATCATCTAAGCCTTGGGACGCGCAAAACGATAAGATAAACTTAATTATTTATCTAACTGTTATTCCGATTTCGCCTATATTTCTTTCTATCAAATATCTTCGCAACTACGTATTTACCTATATCATCATGTGTATACATGTATCACTAATATAACTCATATATAACATTTATATAACATGCGAACACGTATTTTATTACTATTTTAACTCGATAAACTCATAGTTTATCGTTATAACTTCAATTACACATTACTTAACATTTTAACATGTTTATAACATAAACACACCTATAAATATATAAACACATATACATTTATTACCTTAACTTTTGGGGTGTTACAGTTGGTGAGGATTAAAGGCTGAATTGATCTGCTATTTATACGCATTAGGGGCGCATGAGGGTCTAGCAAGTGTCCATGGTGACTAAGCTTCGAAATGAAAACGATAGGGTGGTCAATTTTGTCAAAACGTGGTCTGCAAGTCGCAAAACAGCGTTGCTGTTCGTTTTCTGTCTGCTGAACGGCTCGCGTACCGCGAGCCAGGTTTCAGTTTTTGGTAGTTTTGGTCCCTGAAACTTTTTAATTGCATTTAAGCCCCCAAACTTCTACGGATTGTTATTTTATGCTATAAAACACTTAAGGGTATATTTATAAAGGTTTCTAAGGCTCGGGACACGTACGATTATATACATATACATACGTATATATATTTACATAAATTACACTTTTAGTCCCCCAACTTCTATATAATGCATATTAACCCTTTATCTTCCGATGTAACTATTATTTCAAGTCCTCAAACTTTCCTAAATACATTTCTAACACTCGTGAAGGTTCGGTTACATATATCGAGGATTATAATTACGTTTTTATGTAGAAGTACTATATATATATATATATATATATATATATATATATATATATATATATATATATATATTAGACCTGGCAATCTTTGCCCAAACTCTAAAAGTTGGGTCATTCTGGACTTTAAATAAATGTTTATGGGCTCTTTTGGGTAGCAGATTAATTGTAATGGGTATAAATGGGTATAACTAAAAGTGACTAACGTGAAGGAAGGGTGAGAATGGGCACTAAACAAAAACTTAGTGGGTCAAAATGGGCATTTAAAAAACTGAAAACCCAACCGTCGTTTCTCCACCATTACAAATTTAGATCTCAATATGTGAATCGACCTTGTCTCCACTGCTCCATCTCCCACACATTTCACCGCCGTTACGAGTCACATACCACGTCAAAGCTCCGAGCAACAAAACTCCGACCGCGGCCGTCGATATAGTTAGCACCGCTACTCCATCGTAGCTCTTCCCACTCATCTGCTCATATCCCTATCACGACCGGTTATTGCATCATGAAATTCCGAACCACCACATCACAAACTACACATCACAAACTACCATCACAATCGAGCAATTTAAGAATTTGAAAACTCTAATTTGAGATTCCGATGCGAAGAAATCTTAGAACTTGAAAATTAAGAATTTGAAAAATCTAGAACGTATTAAATGGGGGAATGTTGGGTGGGTTTTTCACCTTTTTGGATTGCAGGCAAGATACGAGATAATTCGATAATTCAGATAAAAATGTTTCAATTTCTATACAGAGTATAACATTTTATGTATAATGTACAAGTTAAATTTAAGATTCTAGATTTCTAATTAAATATGGTTAACTATGAAGGAAAAGTCTTTTTTTTCCGAAGTGAACACTTAGATTCAGTCTATCAGGCATTTAATTTCAATTGGGTCACATTGGTTTTTTTTATCTCAACCCATTCTGACCCGTGCCCGTTTTGGCCCGTGCTCGTTTTAGCCCATGTCCGTTTTGGCCCGTGCCCGTTCTGACCGTGCCCGTTTTAACCCAAACTAAATTAGACCGTATTGGCCCGAGCCCATTTTGACCCGAACCCCTTTTAACCCGCCAGCCCGCCCAGCCCGACCCACCCATTTTGCCAGGCCTGATATATATATATATATTTATTTCACTAATTTACGTTCTAGCCCCTCAAACTTTACAATACTTATCATTTCAAGTTACGAATCATATTAGGATATGTTTTTACTATATTCTAAGCCTTAGAATACTTATCATAACTATAGACACGTATAATATCCGTATACGTCTATATCTTTACAATAATTACACTTTTAGCCCTATTACTTTCTCGTTAGCTATAAGCACATGTATTTACACACATATATCCATCAAATGGTTCATGTATCATCATGCTATTCATATAAACGCATATTCATCTTATATTTTACTTTCTCTCACGTTTAACACATTCGTTTATGCATATTTCACCACATTGGCTATCATGCAACCTACCCAATGTATAGTCTTACCATGTTTATCAATCAAGCTCACGTATTTATAATATAAACACGTATTTACTATATATATTATGTAACTATGAATTTTGGGATGTTACACTAGAGGATATTAGTCGCATACATTTAAATAACAACAACCTTAATGGGTATGGAGAAGCTGATGAAATGAAGCTTAATGATTCTTTGAAGAACTGTAGCAAGTTACAGTCTTTGAATCTTCATAATTGCAACTTTCAAGGAGTCTTTACAACATCAATGATTAATCTTTCAAATCACTTTTTTTATCTAGGTTTAGAAGAAAATCAATTTCATGGAAATTTCCTTAAAGTATAAGTAATCTAGTTGGTCTGACTACTTTAGATTTAGGAGGTAACCGACTCACTGGAAAAATCCCATTTACCATTGGTAAGCTTCAAAATCTAGTAGCTCTTGTTATGAATGAAAACCAATTTTTAGGGCCAATCCCGGATGCCATTGGGAACTTATCAATGTTGAATGTACTTGCTTTGTATACAAACACGTTAGAAGGACGTATTCCATCTAGCATGGGAAATTGTCATCAACTATCCTGGTTAGACCTTAGTGGTAATAACCTTAGCGGGGAAATACCTAAACAACTTCTTCAACTTCCATCTCTATCCAACACATTAAATCTTTCTCAAAACAGATTTTCTGGTTCACTTCCAGCATATATCGGAGACCTCGAGGTGTTAAAATTATCTAGATTTATCTTATAATTACTTTTCCAGTAACATCTCTAGTGGCCTTGGTGGTTGCGCTACCCTTGTAATCTTATACCTCAATTACAATTTATTTCAAGGCATGATACCGCTATCATTAAGTTCTGTTAAGGGAATGATGGAACTCGATTTGTCTCATAATAACGTGTCTGGAAAAATTCCACAATTCTTGGAACGATTTTCATTAGATTATTTGAACATATCCTTTAATTATTTTGATGGTGAAGTACCAGTGCTAGGAGTGTTCACCAATAGAAGTGAGTTCTAGGTTGAGGGGAATAGTAGGCTTTGTGGTGGCGTGATTGAACTTGGTTTACCCAAATGTAAGAAGATTGAGAAACATAAGAAAATGTTTCATTTGTTCATCATAATAATTTTGCTTGCATCAACACTTCTAGCCACATTATGTTTTGTGTATGCTTGGAGAAAGAAGAAAAGAAAGTCCCAAATGTCTCAATCATCAGAGAATGAACGTTTTTGAAAGTCTCATACAATCAACTTCTCAAGGCTACCGATGGGTTCTCAGAAGCAAATTTAATTGGACAAGTTGGATTCAGCTTTGTTTACAAAGGAATCCTTGATGATTATGATGAGAATAGATTTGTTGCAGGTAAAGTTCTCCATCTTTATAATCACGAGGCTCATAGAAGCTTCATGAGGGAGTGTGAAGCATGGAGAAGCATTCGACACCAGAATATGCTAAAGATAATCACTTCATGTTCAAGTGTTTACTTTCAAGGAAATGATTTCAAAGCTTTAGTTTACGAGTTCATGCCAAATGGGAGTTTACATGATTGGTTGCATTCAAATGCAAGTACATCCAGACTAGACCTTCTTCAAAGAATAAATGTTCTCATGGATGTTGCGGTTGCTTTTAATTATCTTCACAATCATTTCCTAGAAACCATTGTTCATGGTGACTTAAAACATAGTAACATTCTACTTGATGATGATATGGTGGCCCATATTGAGGACTTTGGCTTAGCCCGATTTCTTGGAACAGGTTCAAATGAAAACAACTCAACTAGGTTTAAAGGAACAATTGGTTATGCACCCCTAGGTAAAATTCACTTACCCCGTATATGTCGATATATTTTCTTAGGGTGTAATTTTTTTTACTAATCATATAGAAGTGGTAGAGTATGGCCTAGGGAGTGAGATGACAAGTAACGGGGATGTCTATAGTTTCAGATTATTATTATTGGAGGTGATGACAGGGAAAAAGCTAACAGACAACGTCTTCAATGAAGAACTTAACCAACATAAATTTTCTTTGAAGTCATTTCCTGACCAAGTGATCAATGTTATTGATGGAGATGCAATTGTTGAGCAAAGTACAGAAGCAAAGGCAAAGAAAATGGAGGAATGTTTGGTTTCAACCGTACAAATAAGAGTGTCATGCTCTAAAGATGCTCCACCACAAAGAATGAGTATTGTATATGTTGTCAACAAGTTGCAACATATTCTAGATGTGCTTAAAAATATTTAAGGTGCTTGGTCCTCTTTCATTTTACTCAACATGTAGAAAGTCTGGCTACACATCGATTATTTGCTTAAATTGGTTTCATCCCATGTGTGCACACTCTTTCAGGTGTAGATCATGCATCCATGGGAGTTGATTGAAACTGCAACAAGGCGTGGTGTACTACACTATTAGATACTTTTTACCTTGTCCAACATGTTTAATTTGTTTCTTTATACCTGGTGACGTTGTATTGTAATATTATTTGTACTATTAAAATAATATTAGCGCCTTTACTGAAACTATTTTCCTAAGTTAGCAGGGTGTGAGGGAGGAACCTCTTACCACGGGATAGATGTAGGGTTTGCCCAATTGTCTCATCTCATATTCCCACACCCTACTTTTTGAGTGAGACTTTTATGAGGTATGTTTGTTTGTCTATATTCACCACATCCATTTCTTGTTTGGCATTGCCGCATTGGTATGTATATTTTAGGTGCATGTTATTTCATGTTAATTAATTTTTAAGCAAAAGGCAGGTTGTGGCGCGACACAAATAAAGACAACGGTTGATTAAAACACAAACACATAAATCTTGATATAATAAAATTTGTTGGTGCAAAATATGTGTGACGTGTGTGTATTCCAGTTAGTGTCGTTAGTTGAAATAGTTAGAATAGTTAAATCAAGTTAGAGGGTAGTTTGTGTCAATCTACTAAAGTAGAGGGCTTGATTGTGTTTTGTATAAATATAACTCACTTAGAGTTCGGAAATCCTGTACGACCTAATGAAGTCCGAACTTACAGTTCGGCCATCTCAACTGTTGGGCATATATATGTGTAGATTGAAGTTCGGACAAGTGATGACCTCCATAACCGTTTCTTTGAGTATGATTTGTAAGGGAGGAGTTTTTGATCTCGAATTTCAGAGAGTTCTGTGTATTAGATCGTGATTAGAGGCTGTAATCGAGTTTAAATCATGTAATCATCGATCGATTCAAGCTATAAACGAGCGATTATTTATGTTTTTGTGTTCTTTGTTTCGGTGATCTTTCGATCTCAATTTCGGTGTACAAATTCACTAGATCGGGACGAATCGTGTTTTCAAAATTTCTATACTGCAACATTAAGAACAAAATAATAGTAAAATTAGGAGAAAGCCGCAGAAAACAAAATAAATAAAGGAGAAACTAATAAGAAAAAAATAATGGGATTCAACACAGGTCCTTAGCTAGCAAAAAAAAATCTACCTCGGATCCGAACCTTGGATAACAACGGTGTCGACATTAAACCCAATGCACTAAATATATTTTTGTTAATTACTACGCAACGTAACTTATATTACTAAAAGTAGAGTCCAAAAACTGAGAGTACTAAAAATAAAGTCTAGAAACTTTAAACAATATAGAACTTAAAAAAATGTGCTTCGCTCAACTTGAACTTAGGAACTTAGTCGAGGTGAACCTTAGGGGCGGACGCAAGTGAAGCTCAGCGGGCGGGGCGGGGGGGGGAAGCCCTCTCTCAAAATTGATTCTTCAGTGCTGTTTTTTAACGAAAGAAATTTATGCCCCTTTGTAATTTGAGATAGAGGCCCCTGTCAGCATCTTTTCTAATCGAGAAACATAGAGAGGAAGAGGATGTAATGTTGATACCTAGCTAGTTCTTGATCGTCATGTGAAGTATTGAATACAAGACAAGGACATTCATGATTGCTGCTGGCCGAACCCTTGGCGAACTCCAAGTTCGAACAGGTCCGAACTTGTCCGAACGTGAGGTTCGAACCATCTGGTTTTCAGCTCTATAAATAGTTTGTCTTGTGTTTGGTTTAGGAACTTCTGGTAAAATCTTGTATGTGAACTCTGTGGTGTTTCTCTGTGGTCTAATACAAGTCTCTTTGTATTTACTCATCTTGTTCATCTCGTTTTACATTGATTCATTACGACTAAGTAGACGATCCACCGCTCACGCATTTTCAAGTGGTATCAGAGCTTTTGGTTTGGTCTACTGGTCGGAAATCTCTGTTTTTTCAAAGTTTTGAGTCAAAATTTCAAAGTTTGCGAAAATGAGAATCATTTTTGAGTTCGTTTGATCATCTCGAGTGTGCTGTACGTGAAAAATCTTTCTCTAGGTTGTTTCTCTTGAGTTTATCTGATTTTTTGTCAAAAATCTCACTCAAAATCTCTGAAAATCGCAAAAATGGTGTCGAGAGTGTTCCTGTTCGTTTGAGGTTCAGACAATCCTAAAATAACCGCCCCAAACTCTAGGTTCGGACAACGTTCGGTTCTTTGATTGGTTCGGAGAGAGTTCGGGTCACGTTCGGACGTATTTCGGTCGGGGTTCGTAGGCAGTTCGGAACAAGTTCGGTCCAGGTTCTGTTTGATCATCAGAAGGTGAGGTTCAGAAGGAGTTCGAACAACTTCTGTTCGGCTAAGGTTCGACTTAGGTTCGTTAGAGGTTCGGACGAGGTTCAGGTGAACAGTAACCGGCATTTACAAAATGTCCGACTTTCAAGCTTTTGCGGCTATTCAAAATTCAGTTCAAGCAACGATGCAAACAATGATGAATTATGATAATGAAATTGGAACAAGTCAGAAAGTTCCCAAATTGCTCAAATTGGAAGATTATCATAGTTAGGTTAAAAGATTTGAAGCGTACGTTGATACTAATGACATTGATATGTGGTTGTCGTTTACTGATCAATATGTCTATCCTAAGGATGAAACTGGTGAACCCATTCTTCAAAGAAAAATGTCTTCTGAAAAAAATAAAGGATATCAAGCTGAAAAGAAAGCATATGGTACTTTGGCGATGGTTTTGCCTAAAGAGTTACTACATCAATTTTCAGGTAACTACACATCAAAGACTTTGTGGGATGCTTTGGAAAAACAATGTGAAGGCAATGATCAATATAAGAAAAGCTGTCAGAAAGTTTTAAAGAAGGAATTTGATAGTTTCAAGCATTATCAAAATGAATCAATTCCAAATCTGATTGCAAGATTTGCTCACTTGATAAGTGAAATGCGTTTGGTAAGTCTTACAAAGGAAGAAGCTGATATGAAGGAAAAGATTTTGGAGGCATTACCTGAGAAATGGGAGAATTATGTGATGATGATCACTCATGATAAAGAATATCCGGGATTATCTTTTAATGATCTGATTCAAAGAATTCAAGCTAGGGATATGGAGTTGATGGTAAAAAATCACTTCCTACACAAGTTCAAAATCCTGCTGTGTATTTTGGTGATAATGATTCTACCATAAATGCTGGGAAATCTAATATTTTTAGTTATGCACCTCTTACAACATTTATTGCAGGTAAATATGAAACTTCAAGTTTGTCTGCTGGTTGTAATGTTTTTGTTCTTAGATCTTTAACTCAAAATGCTTTGTCTGCTCAAACTATCGATGATTATATTGCTTTAATGTCTGCGTTTGTATCTTCATATTTCGGGGTTATTACTGGTGCTGTTAATAATGCTGAGTTGACAAATGAAGATTACGATCAGATAGATTATGATCATTTGGAAGAAATGGATTTGAACTGGAATATGCTATGTTGGTTCGAAGAATGAAGAAATTTTTCAATAGAACTGGCAAGAAAAGATTGAATCAAGATGGAAAAATTGGATTGGACAAGTCAAAGGTTAAGTGTTATAAGTGTTCTGTTTATGGACATTTTGCACGAGAATGTCCAAGTTCAACTGAAAACAAGCTGAAGTCTAGTCAACATGCTCATATAGTTATTCATTCACCAAATGCAGCTCCGAAGGTTGAAGAAAAGAAATCTGTTTCTTTTGATGACAAACTGCCAGACACATTTTGGCATCCAAATGAATTTGCTTGGAATGCAGATTCTGAAGCAAAAATGAAGCATGCTCCATTTACGGTTGCATTGACTGCTCATCATGATGATGATGATAGTATTTTGACTGATTCTGATTCCAATTCGACAATATCAATGAATAAAGAAGTTAAAGTCGAAGAATCAAAATGTCTTGAATGTGTAAAGTTGGGAAAGAAGAATGCAACTATTGTGAAGAATTCTGAATTATTGTCTGAAGAAATTGTAGTTCTCAAGAAAGAGTTGGAAGAATTTCAAAAGAAATATTATGAATTGGTTCATGTTCATGAGGATGTTTTGAAAGAAAAGAGTAAGTTGGCAGAAGAATGTGAAAAAGCAAAGGCTAAAGCTTTAGATGCAGCTCAAGATTTTGAGAATTTGTTTGAAAAGAGTTATCCGGTTCAACAAAAGTATGAAAAGGCTAATGCTCTTGTGATTGAATCGGCGACTACTACTGAGAAACTTCAGAACAATATTTCTATGCTTCAAGATGAAAATGTTCTTTATCGAGACAAAAATGAAATGTTGACTAAAGATGTTGAAATTTACAAGAAGAAAAGAGAAAGTGTTCTTGAGGAATTATTTGCTGAATGTGAGATCCGAAAGTTGCAAACGTATGAATATGATGATCTCAATGCAAAGTTTATCAAGTCTCAAAAAGAAGTGTTTGATGCTCAACAGAAAATTAATGAATTACAGTTTGAAATTTTGGAGTTAAATAGACAAGTGAAGAATTGCAATTTGTCACCGACATTGCTAAATTTTTTATATAAACAGGATCGGAGTGAGGATAGTTCTAAAAAGGATGATATTCATTTGGTACCTCAACCGGTGGATTTATCTGAGGTTACATCTGCCCCACTTGATTCTAAAGACGAATTGCATGATTATTCGAAGTTTGCTACTCCATCCAAGAAGAAGAAGTCAAAGTCTAAGAAAAAGGAAAAGTCTTTGGGTGAAGCTCCGAAGTTTAGCTCTAAGTCTATCTTTCTAGAAAATGAACAAGTTTTTGACAAAAGTGGTGCAAGTATTTCATCTGCCACTGAAGAAGACAAAGTTTTGGTTGAGAAGAATAAACTGACAGACATCAAAGCTAAATTCACTAGAGAAGCTAAGGGGAGAGAAGCTTCTGGTTTTTCTTCAAGTTCATCAAAAACTTCAGGTTTCAAGCACAAAGGCTTGGGTTATGTGGTGAAGGACGCACCGGTTCAAGTTAAGAAGCCAGAAAAAGGTAAGCAGCATTCAAAAGTTAAAGTTTCAAAGAAATCACCTCCTCTGAAAGAAAAATTTTATTATTCTGGAAGGTCATCATCTTCAAGGAGTCCATCTCCTAGGTATGATTTCTATGTTGATTTCTTTGATAACTTTGATTCTGAACATTCATCTGGTTTTCAAATATTTTTCGAGAACAACTTTGTTATGCATGTCGTCAACCAGGACATCTTGCTGCTGATTGTCCGACGACTGCATATATCCACAACACTGCTAACTATGTGGATAACAAAGGTCAAATTTTTGATGAACCATTGTCTCCAAATGTTAAATCAACTCGTAAGTCGTTTTGGTCTAAACCAAGTACGGCGGTTGAATCTGATTCTGGTTCTGATCAAAAATTAAAATCCTTACAAATCTGGAAACCAAAAGTTGTTTCCAAGGCAAACAACGACTACGTGGAAGACACCGGGCGACCCGACGCTGTTGAATCGGGTCGATCCCAGAGTGACTAATGTCTTATTTGGTGTCAGCAGGTATTTCAGGAAGACCTTTCGGTGATTGGAAAATTGCTGATTGTGAAATATCCGTGATAACTTAAATTGCATTTTCAAATCAATCTTATTTTCAAAATGCTACACGGCAAGTATTCGTGTTGGTTGATCAATTTCTGTTTTGTTTTTCACTCTGTCTCATTTTGAGGGGGGAGTTTGTTTTTATAAAAATACAAAAATAGTGTGTTGTTTTTTTCTATTAGTAAAAATAAAAATCTATAAATAGAGTTGTCATTTTTAGGGGGAGAAATTTGAAATGACAAAAACATTGAAAAATGAGAAATTGTATCCGACATGATTGGGAAATGATGGTACATTGGCTTTCATCGTCTGACTCATGGATAAGATAGATGAAAAAGTCATAAGTCCATTTGATCGAAGTGTAAGGTAGGCTCGTCGGAACCAAAAGTATTCAAATGTGATATACACTAAATCTGATGCTTGACCTAGTGGACAACGTCTTGATGCTTATCTCATGATATATAAAAAAACAAAAGATATGTGGAAATAAAATGAGAAGTCACTGTGTATACATGTGTTCATTCTGTAAAAATTTAAACTTGTTTGATTTTCTTTATTTTGTTAAACGATCGGACTTTCTCTGCGTGCTCACAAGGCCGACCTGATCGTTGTTCGTTTGACGTTCTGCTTTATTTTCATTGGTGTTTCGTATAACTCATCGGATTTTCTCTGCGTGTCCACAAGATCGACCTGATTGTCGTTGAGTTATACAATTTCAACTTGTTTTATTTTTTTTATTTTGTAAAATCCAAGGCCTTATCTGCGTATCGAAAGATCGACCTTAAGGTAGACGATTTAACGTTCTTATTTCTTTTTGGATGGAACACAGTTGACTATATCATGTATACAATCATTATATGATTAAATCACAAATGACATCACAGACATGTGATAAGCAAAGCATATCTGAGTATGTCTGATAGTGTGGGATACACTGATCAATGCAAATATAATCAATACCTTAATATATCCGGATGTTATGAGTATGATTCTTCCTGAGTTTAAAGTTGGACAAATTATATCTGCAATCGACATGGCTTATGTGCTACAATAATCGAAATTGAAGTGTAGTTCAGCATGTTATGTTTAATATGATCCCAAGTTGTGATCTTTCTCACATAAGACAATAATAATATATGATTCTATACTGCATTTACTTTTCATATCAGAAAATACCAAAAAATATTTTAGGTGTGTTTTTATATAAAGTTTCTAAAAATCAAAAAGATTTTGTTTCTTATTTTTTTTTCAATTGATCAAGACGGTATACGAAATCAATTTCAAAAATCATAATATCTTGGAGTCTCGAAAAGACGTTTTGCACTAAGATTATTTATGTTGGCAGGTTTTTAAGTGGAAAGAGAACATCACAACTTCAAGTCTTCTGAAGATTGCTGATAAAGAGATTACACACGATGCAATATCAAGTATTCAAGATTGGACTCATCGTCAAAGAAGAGGAAGAGTTTGATTGAAGATACAAGATACAAGTTTTAAGTGGAAGATAATACTGCACATGCCGGGGGGGGGGGGTTGTTGATACCTAGTTCCTGATCGTCATGTTAAGTATTGAATACAAGACAAGGACATTCATGATTGCTGCTGGCCGAACCCTTGGCAAACTCCAAGTTCGGACAGGTCCGAACTTGTCCGAACCTGAGGTTCGGACCATCGGGTTTTCAGCTCTATAAATAGTTTGTCTTGTGTTTGGTTTAGGAACTTCTGGTAAAATCTTGTATGTGAACTCTGTGGTGTTTCTCTATGGTCTAATACAAGTCTCTATGTATTTACTCATCTTGTTCATCTCGTTTTACATTAATTTCATTACGACTAAGTAGACGATCCACCGCTCATGCATTTTCATGGAAGATGATAGAAGAGGAGAGGGAGAGGGGTTGAAGAAATAAAAGTTACGGGTCATAATAAATGTGAGGGAGAAGTTGGATTTGAAAGAAAAGTTGATTTTGATTAAATGGGAACTGACGTCCATATATTTACCTTATTTTTTTAATATTTTGTTGTCTAGTTTTATCTTATTTTTAGTTTTGTGGGCATAGTTCTAGTACAAACCAATATTATTGTAAGAACTTAAAAACCATTAGTTTGGGTTGTTTTTTTAACAAAAATAATACCTAATGATACTTTTTAAAACATAATAAACTGGAGGGGCAATTTTGGAAATTGTTTTATAACGCGTGCGTTTTTATGAAGGAAAGGAGATACGAACCGCCAAAACTACCTCTCTCTCTACCTCTCTCACTTCTCTCTCTAAGAACAATGATCAGCGATGGTCATAAGCTAGGGTTTCCAAAATCGAACGAAAATTTCACCATAATCTCTCACACGACTTCGAAATCTAACGAAATCAAAGTTAAATAACTCACATACAAGCATACGAAAGCGAAAAAAGCTCCAAAATAGCGACAATCGGAGTTCATTTGGAGTTCTGTCAGTCTTAAATCTCTGTTACGACTTAGGTGCTACGACAACAATAGGTAATCGATTTCTCCTTTACACGATTTTACTACATTTGTGTAGAAAACTAGGGTTCTTAATTAGAAATTTGATTTTGAGCGTCTTCTATTGTTTTGTGGGAGGTTCGTGGTTTGCTTACTACATGTCATGTTGAAACTGAAGTTATGCTAGGTTCCAGTAACATTATTGCTAGATTATCATCAAATAATCTCAAATTTAATCACATTGTTGTATAACAGTTAACTAACTTACTGTTTTAAGGCTTGTTTTGAAACTGATGATGTAAATCATGTTATAACATAGTACATTGTTGTATAACATGGTACAAAAATTTAATTTGAGTAGTTTATATAGATTATACAGTGAATACACCCATTAAATCAGGATATATACATGTTATAGAGCAGGTATGTCACACATATGAACATGTTACGTATACAGTTTAATGATACAATGATAATTGTGCAAATTTCAGGAAGGGTTCACAAAAAAAAAATCATGGCAAAAAAGAACGATAAGAAGGATGAAGGGCTAACAAATGTATATGCAAGGAAATATAACAAAAGAGAAAGACGCGACAGAAATATTAATGCAGGTGAGAATGAATCTGAAAATGTGGTACTAAGGAATATAATGACTTTTGTTGGAGGTGATCTAAATCAAGAACACATAGATAGAAAGAAAGCAAGTTGCAAGGTCAGAATACGGAAAAAAGACAATGGAAACGCTTAATGAGAAAGAAACGACAACGGTGGAAATGCCTAAAGATAAGGTTGGTTCTAATGAAGGGAATAACAGTTGATGATCTATTAGTGAAGGGTATTATAAGTAATGTGGCGGGGTCGATAAACACAAAGAACGAAGATGTGCATCAAGAAGAAAGCACACATATGAATGAAAATGATGTAAATTTGGAAGAGAATGAAAGCATGCGTGAAAAAATAGCTGATGAAAATGCGGATGGTGAGGACAATGCAAATGATGCACAAAAGGATGGCAAGAATGCAGGTATGTTTATAAATTGCATACATGCTTTATAAATATATAATAATAATATTATTAACATAATAAACATAAAAAAAATGGACAGGATCACAAAAAAGAAAGAATTTGATGAAGAGTTTAGCTAAGATGGTTGAGCCAACAAGTAAAAAGAAAAACAATTAAGGTACATATTTTTTCTATGTTTAAAACAAGTCAAAAACTATGTTGCACATATGCAACATGTGTCTTTCAAGAACTAATGTAATGCTGTTTTTTAAAACAGAAGGCAAAGAAGTAATGAATAAGCTAACCGGAAGACAAAATAGAAAAAGGCAGTTACAAAAGAAGGATGATAATGATGTTGAGTTAGTTGAGAATGTCATCATAGGTATGCATCAATTTTAAAATGATTCAAATTCATATCACAGTATGCGACAAACTATGGATTTATAAATGATAGTCGATATTAAAAATTACCAGATACTGAATGCAATGCAACAAAAAAATCAAGAGGGGAAGAGAAAAGTGTTGAAGAAGGGAAAGACATAATCAAGGATCTGAATGAGGCTGCATCAGGTATGAATAATACAAATATAGATATATATTAGTTGAAGGATAAATGTACAACCGGTTAATATATTAATATTGAAATATCACAGAAAAATCTCGGTCGAGCGGAAAGAAAAGACAATCGAAAAAGCAGAAAGCAAACAAATCTGATGGGAAGCAAAAATTAATTGACGAAAGCGATTCTGAATAGGATGAAGATGAAGAAGAACCATATGTTGAAGGTTAGAATATTGTTAAATTTAATAAACATGTCTGAATGGAATGGAATATTACCAATATAATGCATATATGCATTATAAAGTAGGTGCATATATGTAACATAGTAATAATTGATGCATATTGCATATATGCATTATAGAACATATGCATATATAGACTATAAATTATGTTGCATATGACACTGGTTCATACATGCATTATATTTTATGTTACATTTATGAATCAATAACATGTTGCATATACGCATCATAATAAGCATGGTTGGTAAAGATGTTAGAACTTTAACATATATAGTGTATATATGCATCACAGTATTAGTATATTAATACATAAATGCATCACATAAAAGATTCATATATGCATTATAGAATGTTAGAATATTATCGAAATGTGACGGTCATGTCGAATAGGATTACAAATATATTGCATATGTGCATTATAAAATAGATGCATATATGAACTGTAAATTATGTTGCATATGACACTGTTTCAAATATGCATTATAATTATGTTACATATATGTAGGGGTGTAAACGAGCCGAGCCGAGCCCGAGCTCGTCTAGGCTCGAGCTCGGCTCGTTTAAATTTAATAGAGCTCGAGCTCGAGCTCGGCTCGATTCGAGCTTTATTTCTGAAGCTCGAGCTCGGCTCGTGAAGAATTATTTAAGTTCGAGCTCGGCTCGGGCTCGGCTCGTTTATTACTAAATATTATTTTTTTATATTTTTATAATTAAAGTTTTATATATATTTAGAATTATACTTTTTTATATAGAAAATAATTTATATAATTTACTTATTTTATCCTAATTTTATATATTATAATCATTATTTTTTTAATATATTTAGAAATTAAATAAAAAGTTATATAAATAAAAGCTCGATAAGGCTCGCGAGCTGGCTCGAGCTCGATATGTAAAGCTCGGGCTCGAGCTCGTTTATTAAACGAGCCCTATTTCAAAGCTCGAACTCGGCTCGAGCTCGTTAAGGCTCGGCTCGATTCGAGTTTTTTATCGAGTCGATCTCGAGTATCTCACGAGTAGCTCGGCTCATTTACACCCCTACATATATGCATCATAAGTATTCATATGGTAACATTCAATACAATTTTTATATGCAGAAGGAAAAAAATCAACAATGAAAGGAAAACGACCATTAAAGAAAAATAAGGATGGAAAAGATGTAAAAGAGGGGCAAAGGGCGAGAGGTGGAAAAGGAGGAAAAGGGCAAAAGGTGGAAAAGTGGTAAATGAGGGAGAAGTGTATACAAGAAAAAACAATTTGTCAGGGTTAAGGCCACGGCATGCCCAACAAAGTTAGTTGAAACAATAAAAAATTGAGAAAAAACAAATGCAAGCGGTTAAGGCCATAGGTTTTGAAAAAGTGTTGAAATTAGAGATGGAAAAGATACCAGCAAAGCTCGGTCATTTTATGGTCAATAAGTTCGACCCAACAAATATGGTGATCGATCTGGGAGAAGATAAAAAGATAGTGGTGAATGAAGACGCAATTCACAAGCTTTGGGGGTTGCCAAATGATGGTCTCAAGTTGTGTGACCGTAAAGCAAAAATAACATGGAAAGGGTTACAAAAGGAATGGAAGGACAAGTTCCTAGAAGGGCAGGTGTTACCATCTGATGTAGCAACTAAAATAAGAAAAAAACCCAGATAACGATGGTTTGATGTTCCAAATCGACTTTGTAGTTCTATTTCTAAGAACAATCGTTGTTATCCAAGGTCAAGGAAGATGCAGACTAAAATTTGTGCATTATTTAGATGAGGATTTATCAGTCAAAGATATCAACTGGTGCAATTTAATTGCAAGTTACTTGAAGACCAGTAAGGAAGGATGGAGAAGATGTGATACGAAAAATAATTAGAACGGAGTTGTCACAATTTTGCTGGTATTTAAGTTTTGATATAATAAATATTATTAATGTTGCACATATGCATTATATCTATTAATATATTTAACACTTGTGTTTTGTGATATAAACGCAGATGTTATATGCCGAAGCGATTGAATAACCAAGTTTCAAAATGGAAAGAAAAACAGGACCACTGCAATATTGGACATTTGAAAGGCTGAAAGAGATGCAGGAGGCAGAGATAGAAGGAGAGGGGTTCGGAAACGGGAGTTTAAAGAAGTTGGTTGACAAACATAACATATAAGCAGACGATGATAGGGCGAGCAATAGGGGAGAAGGGGATCATGATCAGAATCATTAAAACAAGGTATGATGAAAAAAAATGGACAAAAAATAAGCTTTGGACAACATAATATTTATGTTGCATATACACAATATTATTATGTTATTAATATTTTTATAGTACTTCAAGAAACTAATATGTTTATGTGGGATCATGTTTATGTATATAAGGAGGGTGAGGACGATGAACATCTAGATGTTGAAAGGACAAAGAGTGATAAAGCAGCAGATGATGATAATGTATGTAAAGTAAAATATGATTAGTATTATTATTTATTATTTTTAGATTTGATGCATATATAAAACACAAAAATGATGCATATGTGAAACGAGACGTTACATATATGAGACAAATATGATGCATATATGAAACAGGAAAAAAAAACATTACGTACTCAAAACAGTAATTTATGTATTTATTTCTTGTTTGTAAACGTTTATGTTGAACAGGTTTGACGTGTGCTGAAGTGTCTATCAAAAATCGGTCAAGTCAAAAAGGGAAAATCCCGAGTGACTAAACACACACGTAGGGCAGTGTACCCATCGTATGCAGAATAGTATCGGAAAATACCCGGATGTCAAATCCAAGGACGCAATGCAGACTCTCGATATGCGAACTTTGCTAATATTTAACCTAAAATATTTTGAATTTCAGATAAACAAAGAAACAGATAAGCAAGTAACTAGAAACAACTAAAGAACAAAGCAACAGCATCTAGGAATGAAAATCAATAATGAGACAAATATCACTTGGATAAGAATCCTCTAAGCATGACTTTGACCTCCAATCTGACTAATCAATATGACAACTACCCTGCAAATGATAACTATCAAGGCAACCTAGACTATAGACACATCAAATTACTCACATCATATGATTCAAATAGAAGCTAACAATGCATATATGATCATTCAAAGCACCCAATTCAAAATTAATAGGGAATTGCATCAAGTCATAATGAAAAGTCAAACCGAAAAGTCAAAACATGCTTAAAATCATCAAATCCAAGTGATAAAAGGAAATCTAGCCTAACATCATGAATCTAAACATGAAGCAACTCAGATCTGATGTAAACATGTCAATACAAACAAGATCTAGGAAGAAATAAAGGAAGAATGATGAAACCCAAACCGAAATCTTCACTTTTCCAAGCTTTTCCTCCCAAAATCCTTGCTCCTTTGGCCTTGATCTCTCCAAAATCAATCTCAGAACCCTTAAATTATGTAAACTAGTCGAAATGGGGGAGTATGTGTGGAGAAAGACGGCCTCTAATCTTTTTATAAGGGTTTTCAAGGGTTTTTCACGTCTGATGGTCGATGCGGGCCATCTGGGTGTGAATAAATGGTGCAAGTGGCCCGCATAAGGTGTTCCTGAAAAATCCCCCCAGCCTGCATGCGGGCCGTCTGAGTGTCTGTGTAGCAGGCATGCTGCCTGCATGGCCTTGTTGACTGTAGCTTTGACTAGATCATGCAGTCCATCTGAAGAACATAAGAAATGGACAGATGGACCGCATGTCCATCAAAATCACAAAAATCTCTATTTTCTTCTATCTTCACCTCTGGATGTCAATCCAAATCCAAAGTGCCTCGTTTCCATCCAACATGATTACACGACCCCAGTCAACACCTTAAATCCACATATATATCAATTAAGCATCGAATCCAACCAAAGCATAACCAAAATATAATGAAAATGGGACATTTATTCATAAAAAATAATAAACAAGATGTTATGCATCAAGGTTATTATAGGTAGACTTGTGAAAATGCTCAGAAGGTTGGAGGACAAAAAGAATGAGTTTGAAGTTGCTGTATACGAGGCAAGCTGTAAACTGCCTAGTAATGAAGCTTTGGATGAGTGTTCAAGCAATATGCGAAACTTTTCACAGCTGGTGTGGAGTGAATGCATCACAAGAACAATGGACACAGTTTCTAGAAAAGAATATTAAAGAAATTGGAAGGTCTTTAGATGAAGAACTAAAGAGGAGAAAGGAAAAGGTAAAAGGCAATAAAAAGAAAAAGGATACATCAGAGCCGAGCTTTAAACTTTTATCGGATACAGAGGAAACTGATGATGATGAGAATATCATAAGTTTGAAAGACAATGATCAGAGGGAAGATGTAGTTGACACAAGCTCGTATGCAGCAAAAGCGACGCAAAAAGCGAAGCCCCATTAAAAAGCAGACCAAAGATGTTGAGAAAGACATTTGCGATGTTGGATATGGCAGTTAACATTAATGAATCTCTAACTGAGGATGAGGAGATGTTATGGAGGTATTTCTTAGCAGCTGTGGATGAGAAAAGTCAGATAGAAAGTAAAAAATCAACTCAGGTAGAACAGAAGATGGCATCACTTGAGAAAACTTTCATGTGAGTTTAGTTAAAATAAAATCATGACAAAGGTACATACATGAAGCATAAATATGGTGCATATATGCAACATAATCATATTACATGAACACGGACATAAACATACGACACGCATATAGACTGATAGTTGTGTGTATATTACAAATGTTGATTACTTAACACACGTATTTCATGACATGTGTAGGCAGAATTTTTACCCGAAGAAAAACGGAAAGGACGTGAAAGCACTTGCAATCCAAAGTTTATTTCCGGGATCACAGGTGTGTGAAGAAGTGATTGTTTGCTGGGCTGCGGTATTACAATCCAAAGTTTATGCATCTATAATTGTAAGCAGTGTAATTGAAAATTTTATATTTTTTTTACATATATATATAAATATATAATGATGGAATGTATCGTGTTTAAATATTTATCAGCCATACAAGGAACTAAAGAAGGGGCAACAAAAGAAGTTATGGAGAGGTTCAAGAAGAATATGTTGATTGTGCTTGAAGGATGTAAAGAAAATGATGGTTTTATTGAGTACGATGTATTGGTTTCCCCAATTTTTTTATAACAACCATTTTTATATGGTTTGTTTTGATATGAAGGGTGAACCAATATGCATAGTAGACAACATGCAGCCATCAAGGATAATAATTAATGATGATAATAAGTTCGTGAAGAAGACGATGCCTTGTAAGTGGTAAGTATTACATAATAAGTTGTAGGATTAACTGCATATGCATCATCATAAATGTGTTGTATATATGTTCCTAGGTAAGTTATGATGCATTAATGTATTAAATGTATGATGCATATATTTAGTAAAAAGTATGATGCATATGTGAATTATAGTTGATGCAGTTGTCATAAATGCAACATACATAAAGTATATAAGCATCACAATACTGTTATATTAATACAAACAAACACGCATCATAGTAAATTTGCATATATGTAACACTATTATTGCGTACGAGTATCATATCACATATTGAATATATGAATTAGTTTGATGTTGCATACATGTAACATGTATGATGCCTATAGAACCGTATATGGTACAGATAATAAATTCAACATATTTTGTGTAGTTTTAGCCCAGTTTTAGTAATTCACAGATGCATCATACTAATATTGCATATATGCAACATGTTTTATTTATATTTATTATTTAATTATGTGATAACTGATAGTTGTATAAATGATAATGTAACGGAAGTCCATTATTACGAGTTACTTGAAGGATGTGAAACACCCCAAAGCTGAGGCCATGAAAAAGGTCAGTGTTGTGAGAACACGCGTACCTTGGGCAACAAGAAGTGATACTAGTAATTGCGAAGTTTTCTTGATGCGCCATATGGAGATATATATGGAGGGATCACAGCTGTTGGGCTGTGGATTTGTACTAAAGGAGGAACATCTGGAAACACAAGTTAAAACTTGAGGATGAAATATGTGGTTGAAATAATGGCAACCGAAAATAATATTTATAGAGATAAAGTTATGAAGGAAGCGATAGAGTCTGAGGCGAAGATCAGAGAGACCAAAAGGTTTGATTAGATAACAAAGGATCTGGAGGCACACAAGAAAAGGTTGAAGGAGGTTGAAGATCACAAATAGGAAATATTGATGGCAAACTAGCATTTATATAATCAGTCGCATCAGTTATATTTTGTTGTTGGATATGGTTTCAAACATATGTCTATGTTGGGATTTTTTTTTTGAAACAATTCTTTTTTAACAATGTTGCATATGTGCAACTAGATATTATGGTTTGGTTATCAAAAATTGTATTAGCACAACTATATAGTTTTGACAGACAGGTTTGATGTCACACAGTACACATAATCCTTGTCAACATGTTATATACACACTTGTTTACACGAAACAGTGTTTTGGTATATACATATCAGGTAATTACAGGCACGCCCTTCATATGAACAAATAGTGCATATATGCATTACAGAACATACGTAAATCATACAACATATTTAAATGTTGCATATATGGAACAAATGACATTTACAATGCACATGTGCAACAAATAAAAAGTGGGCATGATGCATATATGCAACATATATATAATTTAAATGTTGCTTGTATGCAACATGTATTCATATTGCATAACCACCGCACGCAACAATTATGTATAAATATTAAGTGCAAAAATGTCAAATAATCGCAACATGTAAAATTTTAAAAGTCATTACATAACAAAAAGAAAAAAGGTAAACTTGTTCATACGCAAATAAGTCAAAATGTAACGAATATAAAAAATTATAATAATAATCAGGACATAATAAAACTAATCATCAGAAAACACAGAAGTAGCAGCCGCAGCAGCATCGGCAACGGCGGCAACAGTAGTATGTTTTGCACATCCGTGCGAGTTGTGACCAAATTGACCACATGAATGACAATTTCGCTTTCCTTTATTATGTTTTTCAATAGCTTGTTCACGGGCACCAACAATACGTGCATCGCTATGTCTGCCTTTATGTTTCACAGATTCTGGTGCAACAAGTACATGGCCATCGGATCCAGAGTCGGTTCGTGCAAAAAGATAACTGATAACAGCATCTCTGCTGTTACAAGCAGGCTCTGCTAGAACATCAGAAAAAACTCGATCCTTAATAGTGAGAAAATCATCGCAGAGCATGCTAAGTCTTTCGGGATTTGATCTTAGACGATCCGCACATTGTGTAACAACATCAATAATTTCATTCCTAAGCTTGGACTCTTCACTGTTGTCGGGCGAGTATCGATGTTCAAGTCTGTAAACATGTTTCGGTAGAGCGTCACGTCTCCAACGTTTACAAATTTAACGGTCAAGGATCTTGTCGACTTGATTGAAACTGAACACAACAAAAATATGTCGACACAAATACCCAATACGTGTGAAACACAAACAAGAACAAGATGCTGCATTATCTTCCGGTTTGAACTTAACATGTACATATTAACGTACGAAAGTGTTATGATGCATATATGTAACAGTGTTATATGCATTACATAAATTGTG